>VZRE01000481.1:0-43199 GCA_013396775.1 Cephalopterus ornatus
CGCGGGCTGCCCGCGCGGACGGCGGCGCCGCGTCCGCCGCGTTGCTTTTGTTGCCGGTGGAATCACGGGCGTTGTCCCGCGTGCTCCGGGCCACAGAGGGTAGCGCTGGCTGGCTAGCAGTCGTGATGTTTTTTTTTTCGGGTTAGATTTCGGTGTTTAAAAAAAAAAAATTTTTTTCGAGAAAAAATAATTTAATTGCATACGGTCAAAGATGTGCACGTAGTGGCATTTGTGTATTCAGTACTGCTGTGAGGTCTATAGATTGTAGTACGTAAGTGGAGTAAGTGTTATGCATACAGGAACACATGGAGTACATCCCATGTACACAGCACAGAGGTTGGGATAGAGCTTTAACTCAAAGGTGATGCAGGATGTGGTGCCTTTTGGATTTTATTGTGCGAGTCTAAACACTGAACAAGGTTCTGTATATGGTGTGTGATTTCAGTACATGTATATCTTCAGCAGATCTCTGTTAACTTATATCTTAACATCCCAATATGCTAAACCCAGAGATGATTGTAAAGAATCATCTTTTTCTTAGTGCTTAGCCTCCCCCAAAAGGCGTATTTTTCTTCTTTGCAAACATAAAAGAGAGTGTGACTCAAATCCTCTTTCCCTAGGCCTGAAGTAAGCGAGATCTTGTATTTGAATGGAAGACAAATTTTTTATATGGACCAAGTAATTTTCCTGACCTTGTAGAAGCTTTTGGAAATCTCGGTGGGACAAAGTACTTACTTAAATTCTTAAAGGATCACTGACATTCCCGTTTTGATGCAAAACCAATTAATTTAGTGGAAGGTTTTGAATGGCTTTAGAGTGAGTCCCAAGGTGCTACTTTTAGTCAGGAAAAAAATACCAAACCACACTGGGTACTTTTCCTTTCCCCCTTACATACACTCTCTTAAGCTTTTGTAATATTCAACATGTAATTTACAATAGTGGAACAAAAAGAATTCACAGATAGTAAACAGAGATGTCTAACAGGAGTTTCTTATGACCTCACTATTTTTGAAAAACATCTTTGTTTTGAATTAATAATTCTTCATTTGAATATATGAGGTTTCATGCATATATGCTTGCATTTTTTAGATCTGTCGTATTTATAGCATCTGCCTCTGTTTCTATGCTGTTTTTCTCTCTGACACACAAAATTACACACATGTAAATACTTTTTTATTCATAACAGAGAAAGATATTTTAAATAACCCTGTCAGCTAGGCTGAACTTAACTCTTTCCATGAAACTCTTCTGGAGAATTTGTCATTGATACGACCTAAATCATGTTAAAAGCTATCATGTAAAAGTCAATATTGGAGACATATTTCAGTTTAATTGTTCTGATCTTGTACTAATTAGATAATAAAATGCATAATAAATAGAAAATCTGATTTAATTAAATCTTACTTTTGAGTTGTTAGACTGCTAGATTGTTTTATTAGCAGATTTAAATAGTTATTAGTGTAGAACTATCACGGTATTGTTCCATTCATTCTTATTCTGATTAACATATTTTTAGTAATAGACCTTGAAGTTCTGTAGAGTTTTTCAGCACATTTATTTCAATATGTATAACTAGCATGAGAGAACACAGCTTTATATTGCGTACTGGAATCAGAATTACACTCTGTTTGAATGGTCTAATTCTAATTTGAATGGAGTCTGCATAGTCCAAAAGTATTTCTGACAGTGAAAAGTTACATCTGAATGTTGAACTGGAACTGTCACTATAAACCAAAGCACAAAAACATCAAACAGTAAATGCTGCCAATTTTATGAGAAATAAAGATGTTTTTATTATTATAGTCGTGCCTCTTGCTAATTTATCTTTTGTCTACGTTTCATTAAACTGGGAGATCCTAAAAGCCTTTGAAATACTCAGAAGGAAAGTTGGAAATAACTCATATAATCCTCACATGGAATAAAAATAGAGGGACCTGAGTTAAGATGGAACAAGAGAAAAGGTAGATAAACAAAAGGATATGGGGCATACATGCATTATATGTATAACAACTTGTAAGTGTACAGATCTACCCCTTTTCTATAGTACTTCAGTCGATGACAGTGGCAGGAGCAGTTGGTCTAGCACGTGAAACTAGATATGGGGAAACAGGAAAATGGAGGTTCCAAAGTCATTAAATGAAATATACTGAAACAGAAGGATGGACACTCTTTGTTTAGTTCATGCACTAAAATGTATTAAGGAGTGAAGACTGTTAAACAACAGTGCAATAAAAATGTTAAATTTGAGGGTGAAGACGAGATAGTGTCCATTTGAATGAAAATCACTGAGTAAAGGGTAGGAAAAATACTTAATAGGGATGCAATTTATTGTGAATCTGCTGGTACAGATTTGATCTGGATAATAGTACCTACAAGTAAAGGGGGGGCGGGGTGAAGCAAAAGTTGAGATTGTGTGATCATGCAAATTTGTGTGATTTCTTATGGGTAAATATCAGCAAAAAGTTCAACCGGTGATGTTGGGGATGATGAGATTTTGAACATTATAGAAGATTGCTTCTTTTATAGAACAGACACTGACCAAGAAAGAGGCAAGGATAACTTAGACTAAATCTTAGTAAATGATAGGATCTACAGGAAAAAATGATAGAAAATAATCTTAAATGTGATGGTTTTGAGCTTTTCTGCTTCATGTGAAGTTGCAAGACAGAAGAGTGTGAAGGATCTGTAAAAGCAGTCCAGTGTTTCAGAAAGGCAAACAAAAGCAAAAAATTTTGGTGAGGAGCACAGGAAGTAGAATTTAGATATCACAGACATTACTGTATGTAAAAAAAACCCCAAAAAAACAAAAACAAAACCCCAAAAAACTAAATGGTATTGAATGTTTACACTGGAGGAGAGAGAAAGAAGCAAAATAGCCCCACTGAACAGGGATGAAAAAGAATTCCTAGAAGGTAGCAACCTTAAGCAAGATATTAAAAGTAAGCACAAAACCCGAAAAGAGTGGAAAAGAGATACTGATTAGCAACAAGAAATCTGCATCAATAATTTGAAAGTGTAAAACCAAGCTGAGAATGGTCTGAAATCTTGTTAAACCAAAACTTGCAAGGACGCCTGAACCATAGGAAACATTTCTTAAGCCATGTAAGTAAAATGAGAACTCAAGAAGTGAGATTGATGTTAAAGGATGAGGTAGACATTAAGAATAAAGTAGACCTGGACTAAATAGATACTGGAAAAGTTGTCTCTGTTTCTGGTAAGAATATATGTAAGTTTTTATATATAAAGAAAAATCACATCATCAGTGTATCTGGTCCTGCATGGGACAAGTATTTGGTCCAGCAATTTTCTGTCCTAGAGTACTGAAAGGATCAACACATGAAATTCAACTCCAGAAGTAAGCAAGTCAAAAATTTTGCAGAAGCTTAGAAAAGGGTGCAGTACACAATCTTGAGAGGGAAGTTATCTGAATGGGTGGAAGTCTTTAGTGGATTTTGTTGGTGACCAGTTTTTAGCCCAGTTCCTTGTAATACACTTAGTGCTGATTTCAGGGTAGGAGGTAAGTGCATCTGGACAGTTTGTAGACCACACAGAATTAATGGTTTTTCTGAGAAACAGATGTGTTGAGATACATCATGGAATCATATTGAGGTTGGAAAAGCTTCCAAGACCATCGAGTCCAACTGTCACCCAGCACCGCCAAGGCCACCAATAAACACATGTCCCCAAGTGCCACATCCACATGGCTGTTAAATCCCTTCAGGGCTGGGGACTCTACCCCTGCCAGGGCTGGATGACCTTTTCTGTGAAAGAATATTCCCAATATTCAACCTACACCTCCCCTTGTGACAATATATATATACTATATAAATATTTGCAAATGTAGTCTTACTGTTTGTATTTGAACTTGTCAATAATTCTAAATTTAATTCATGTGTATCTATATATTTTTTTCTTTTGTTGTGGGCTGATAGAGATGGTGTCAAATTGAATAATGTAATCTACAAACTCAGGAATGAAAACCTTTGCTGTAAACTAGGAAGATCCAAGTTTATACAAAATTCTAAAAATTTGAAGGTAGTAGTCAATCAGGAAGTGGCTATAGGTTGCCATTTTAAATGAAGTACTTATATAAAGGGAAAAGAGAAATGTGATTCTATGATGTATTAGACAGGATGTTCTAATAGGT
Source organism: Cephalopterus ornatus (assembly GCA_013396775.1). Lineage (NCBI taxonomy): Eukaryota > Metazoa > Chordata > Aves > Passeriformes > Cotingidae > Cephalopterus > Cephalopterus ornatus. The sequence goes on from VZRE01000481.1 coordinate 4,148, forward strand.
AGGGAGGCATTATTAGTATTGTAAAGGATGTGCTTTTTCAGGAGTTCCTATTGTATTGTGCATGGTTCTAGTAATGCATTCAAAGAAATTAAAATGAAATTTAAAGATCAGAAAGAAACTATGGTAATTAGGGCATGGAAAATATGTCTATGAAAGAGAGATTAAAAAAAAAAGGCATACATAGCCAAATAGATATTGAAAGGACATGTGAGTCCTTACAAATGCATTTTTAGTTAAATGCTAAAAAAGGCAAAAAGTATTTAAACTGAAGAGTGATGTTGGCATGCCATCAAATACTTATATATTGATTACAAAGCCTAAGAATGTGAAGAAATTTACTGACTGATTGTGACTGGAAAGGTCTTCCAGACAGGTAATTAGACCAATAAAGTTTTTTAAAATAGAACAGAAAAAAATTGTGTAATTGAATGGGACAGTTCCTGTTAGAAAAGGGACATTTGTGGCAAGTTGGGAAAGAAAGGTCCTTTTGAAGAAGATGGAATATGTTTTTTCTACATTTATACTGTATCTCTTCTCTGCCTCAGGGCTTACTGCAGGCTCTGAGGTCAGGTAGGATGTTTTCTCCCTTTATTGTATAATTTAGATTCTGAGTTATGTTAATTTCTTTCTTTCTTTTCTTCTCCTTTGTATAGTGGGACATGATTTAAATCCTAGAACATTCTGCAGAGAATTTCTAACATATTTCCTCCTATTGTGGGGGTCTCCACAGACCAATGATGGTGCCCTTTCCCCCCCTTCTTCCTCCTTTTTTTCTTCTTCCCCAACGAAGATTAGAGGTTTGACTTTTGGTCTTTACTGAAAAATGAAAGGTTTTGAGTCAGTGGGTAGTACCATGTAGAGTATAAGTTCTGTAGATACCTATCTCTGTTTTTTTTCTTTCTTTTTCTTTTTCTCAACTAAATGTCTAGTATATTGTAACCCTCAACTGTGAGGATGTAGAAATTTAGATAGTCCCTTCCAGCAATATGTTTCTATTACTACTTCTTATGAAAATAATATTCAACTCTGTTCCATTATCTCAAAAATACTAGCTAAACTTTCAGCATTTTCAATAGGACATAGCATGGATTAAGTGACATTTAGGAAAAAATCTCTCCGAAATTTCCTAAACTGTTCTGTCATTGTACGTTAGTTCTGACTTTTCATTTTTCTTATCTCCTTGCTATACTTAGGATTACCAAATAGTTAAAATTATTTCACGTCAAATATGTCTAATATTAGGTATCTAAATCTACCCATAATAACTGAAATAAAAGGATTCTGATTTCATGAGCCTCTGAACACTTCCTCTGGTGTAGCTTCTTAGGTTTTCTGGTGGAAGTTGTGGGATAGGAATTATACAGTGGTTTGTTCATATTCTTACATACAGGGGTAACCTTAAGGTACAAATCTGTTAGGTTGTTCTTCTTTTCTTTTCGCTTTAATTTTTTTACAGTAAAGAAAAGAGATTTAACAGGAGAAACTCAGAGAATTGCCAGGTGTTTTTCTGCCTTAATGGTTAAAAAGTTCGATAGAAGGAGCGGGCTTAAAATTTTCACACCACATTGTTTAATAGAAATTTGAATATGATCAGTATACTATACCTCGAACACAGAGGCTGACCTATCTCATTCCTGTTCACTTTAGGGAAGTTAGACATCTCATGAGAATTTCTATTGAACTGCTCCTTACAAGCAAGACAAGCAAGGGAAGTCAGAAATTGAAAATCAGGGATTATGTATAATTAGACTTCCAAGTGACTCAGTAGTAACAGCACTAATGTAATTCCTAATGTCTATGAAAAAAATTGCTGCAAGAAATACAGCAAGGAATGTTGATCCTTGAGGCACATGAATGTACTCAGCAAGAACTTTGGCAGTCTTAATGGTTTCTGAAAACTGGATCTAGACTTTCTAATGGGTAGGAAGTTTTACATATATATAGAGATTATCTATACATATATAGATAGATAGATGCAGATAGGTAGATATAGATATATAGATATATAGATAGATATACACAGTTTTTAAACTTAACCCTGTGTGATTGTAAGTGGATACAGGTGCTTAGCTTTATGTTTTATACTTTTTAATACATAATTTAATAATTTATAATTTTCTCTGAGAATAATCCGTTGTTTTACTGTTTTGTTTCGTTTTGTTTTTAACCTACTTGCATACACAGTAATTGATAAAATAAAAAAGTCCTTAATCTTATTTTTTCAAAAAAAACAGTCAAGTATTTCTACATTTCTACATTTCATATTTAAACATGTATTTACAAAATATAATACATCAGTTTCACATATTTATAAACTCATTTGATAGCATAGAACAGGCTGATTATTAATGAGATGGTTTTTATTTAAAATAAATATGAAACTTTATTTACACAGTGATAATCAAAAATCAATCTATTATTTTACCATTCTACTTAATAGGCACTATATCTGTGTTATGTTGTATTAAATGGAAGTGAAGAATGTTTTGTTTTGTATTCTTAAGTAAGTGGGCTCACTCCAGTAAAAGTGCAAAAGCATCAGAATGAACTGAAGTTGCGCGTTTTGGCTTCTCGACGTGACCTGGATTTTCCTACCAGTGGTGGCTCCTCCAGGTCTTCTGACTGGGGAGTTTTCATCAGTTTCTGCCACTAGGTGTCCCTATCTGCCCCTGTGTGCAGGAAAATGCCTGATGAAAACATTAAATGAGGGAGGAGAAGGGGAGAAATTGAGCGGGAGGAGTAGAAAACATGAGAGTAAACGTCCTTCGTGTGTTTTTGAGTTCTGTTTGGCAACTATCTGACACGTTACTGAAGGTGAAATATGAATAGATTCATGATTGTGCAGTTAGGTTTCAAAACAAACTTTTTAAAAAATGGATAATAAAATGCTCAGATATTACATAGTCTTCGATATTATGCAGCCTTTTTGATATTATGTAGTTATATATATGTATATAAAATGGGGAAGATATAAAAACATGTCAGTTTAAGCTTTATATTTGGTAAATTTATTATAATTTTTAAAATTATTTATACAATTTGGTGTAAAAAAATGGATTTTCAGATAGTAAACTCTTTTAATTAATTATATATGTCTAAGAGTGATGAAGAAACGTTTACCATGAATAGCTTCTCTAGAACATCTTGATAAATGGGATTTTTCACGAATCAAGAGGCTTTGATTGATTGTACAGCCCTCTAACCCTTACAATTAATGTTTAAATAGATCACTAGTAATGGAAAATAATTTGGTTTAGACCACAATTCTTTTCATAATCAAGTGGCTATTAGATGTTATGCAAACATTCTTCTAGAGGGACATTTGTTTAATGAAAGTCAGCCTCCATAGGGACATAAAAATAATAATAATACTAAAGTAAAAATGTAGAGATATGAAGATATGGTCTTTCAGGCATAATAAGCAAGATACTTGAACAGACACCTCAGAGTATTAAATAATTATTTCCTCTGACATCAAAAGGCTGCATGTACAATGACAGCTGGATTACGCTAATACTGTTTGGAAGGAGTACTTGAGTAGTACCTTCTCTTTTTCAAAATACAGACCTTTAATGAAAAAATAAGCAGGCAAACAAACAAACTTTCATCCCTCTCAATACTATTCAAAACATGACTAGAGAAAAGCTGCTTTTCTGAACCTGTAATTCTGAGCTTACTTGTTTTGAACTTGCAGAGAACAATAGCTCTCTTTTGGAGATGCCAGCACTGTTAAACATTTTAATTCTGGATATTTGTATCACACATAGTCTAAGAGTTTGGAATAAGGGAAAGAGGTTTTATTTAAAAGGAATTTACTAAAGGCATAATTTTGTTGGGATGTCTCCACTAGTTTTAAGTCAGGGTCTTGGTTTAAAATTTGAGCCCATAGTCTATTAACCCAAGGGTGAGAGAGTTACAAGTCCACTGTACTGAAAATTTATGAATTGAAGAATACATTAATATTCATTAATGTTACTTGTAGCTTGTTACTCTTCATCAGCCTTGTCTGCTTCATGTTACTGGTTCTTCTTTGGAAGTAAACTGACTGAAAGTCAAAGTGAAAGCACCTTGTATCAAAACAAATACAGTGGTCTGTTATTTGGTTTGGATTTTCACTTATCTATTTTAAATTAAATTGACCTGGATTTAATTATATTTCCTAGTTGACAAGACTGAGTTTTTGTAGACCAAAAAAGCTATGAGACAAATTTATTAAAAATCTGAAAATCTGAAATCTGTCTTTAAAGATATTGGGATAGGTTCCCATAGGCTTTGAAACACAGGTTGGAATCAGGCTAGTTTGAGTATCTATTGTTTAGAATTATCTATTACTTAGAATTTTATAGTAAATGGAAGGAGAAGCACTGGTGCTATATTGTTCAATATGAAGAAGTAGAACATCTTTTGTGACCAAGGGACATTGAAAATTCTGATAGACAAGTGGAATACACAAATAAGAAGCTGTGTTTTATAACAGTGAAATAAATGAGTAATACAAGTGTTTAATTGGTTTACCAGTGAAGTTATGAGTTTAAGTGAAAAATGGTAGTGATATATGTCATAAAATCTTCTATATTTCATGTATTATCTATATAAAGTATACAGATATCTTGCAAGATACTAAAGACATAACATATTAAATAAATAAAAAACAAAGTCATCATAACTATATGATGTTATCAGTTTAGAAAATCAAAATGCTCTGCAAGCATTGTTTGTATAATACAAACAATATAAGTTATAATACAGCAAGGACCTATTCACACCCCCCTGCTGAAGAGCAATATAGAGTTACAGTCTTCATAGGATAAAATGCTGATGAGCAGCTTATTTCTGCATGGAAGTTGTATGAAAGGGATGTCTCAATGTAGTTTCAGCTCTAGTTTTCTATATGTATCCCTGTGGAATATAAACATCCTTCAAAACTTAAGTAGAAAGCCACATGGGATTTTACTATGTTTATTGCTATTATTATGATACTGAGTAGTTGCAAATGGCATTATCCATTAAAAATATCTAAAAATATCTAATCAATTCATGTCACTTTACTATACCTATGATTTAGAGAAAATAATTTGGAGTGAGAGTGTCAGTCCTATTGAAAGCCAGTGGTAACTGAATAGTGGGAAATTACGTATCTGTACCTAGCTACCTGTAAATTTGAAGCCACAGTAGAAAAAGCACATAAAAGAGAAGTGAAAGGAAATATCCTCAATTTTCATTTCAGGAATGGAAGCAAAATGAGATCAGTTAACTGAAATGTTGCATATGGAATATCGAATACTTTATTAAATTAATTCAGAGCTCCTTTTCCAATATCTCATCTAGAAAATTAATCTGACACGTAATACAGTAAAAAGTTGGAAATATTTAATGTCCTTTTATGTCTTACTTCAATTATTTTTTTAATGCAAATGCATTGCTGAAATGGATGGCAACAGAGAATTTTGAAAAATAACAGTATCAATGCCTAAATCATGAGGTCTGCCTTACCTAAGATGAACTTTAGCATTTTGAAGCCTATGTAGGTTCTGCAAGCTTCAAGATTTGTTAAGAAGCTATCTTTCTTTACAAAATGTTACCTATTTCTCAAATGCATCTATGCTGTACTAAGTTCAATTAATTCCTTCCACTTGAGCGATTTCCCAACTATTGTAGGAAAAGCAAGGATTATTTTACATAGCTTTATAAAATGAAACATGCTTTTTAAAGACAGATGGGTACCATGTTTTCAAATAGTTTTACTAGGCAACCAAGCCTGTCCTATAGATAGTGTTGTGAGATGGGCATCTCTCAAGGATTATTCTAATTACGTGACCTGAAGTCTTCTCTAAATATGTGACCCCCTCTACCAATCACGGTGACATAATGCGTTTAGCTTAGTGCCTGACCTGTTGCCTAAAATCAAGTGGGCTTCATACATACTTGGTGAATGGTCAGTCAATGTATAAAACCAGAGATACCTAAATATAGCTGTAAAGAGATAAAAATATATTTATACTTTATGTCATCTCTAGTCTTATTGACCTAGGTTTGACTTTTTGGGAAATGTAGTGCTATTAATCATGATGTGGATATTATGTCAAAATTCAGACTTGCATTAGGTGAAGTAATTTTAAAAAGTTAATATTATAGGAAACACCCTAAATTCTCTTTCAAAATTAATTAATATTGTCACTAGCAAGTGCACTTGAGAATTTCTGTGTAAGCAAGTTTATTTTATGTAGTTATATCTGTAATAATATGTATTTTCCATTTGTTCTTCTGATAAATTGATATGGATGAATATATGTACTACGGAACAGCTGTTTGGATTAATGATGTGATAACAGACCTCTGTAGGCAGGAGTAGGGTTTTTTGTTTCTTCCCTTTTCGCTGTTATGCATTGATTAAAATCTCATGTAGATGCCATAATAAGAAATCAATTTCCTTGCATTATGCTCATATTTTCTTATAATAGAAATTACTATTTGTTCAACAAATTATGTTTAATGAAAAGAGATTTCTACTAATTTGTATTTTTATTTTCTTTCATTACATGTTCCATTGTTAATAATATTTTAAACCTTCATTTTTTTGTTTGCGTACAGTTAGTAGAGCTCAATTGTTAACCGTCACATCCAAGATAAAATGGAATAAGCGTCTTTGTTACTCTGAAGGGAAAGTATAAAAAAAAAGCCAGAAAAATACTGCCACCACTTGCCAATGAAACCTGCAGATTTGACAGGATATTCAGAACAATAACTGCCATGTGATTTATCAGTACTAACTGCTGACTACCACAGTTTAATTTCCTACACTAATACACAAAATCCTACTATAAACCATAGATTTTTCTTTTCAATTTATGCTTTTGACAAAACCTGATTTAATTGTCTTGCGTGTCCCATGTGTTATCTTCATTCCAAATTCTTAGCTGGAGGGATCTAGTACAATCGTGAAAAACCTTCTGACCCCTCTAGATAAGAGGAGTATGTAATCTATAATCATTCAACATATGCTGCTGCTTACAGCATATTTTTTCAAATAAAGAGTGCATTTTTAAATGAAAATATGTATTACTCAAGTAGAGAACAAAGTAATAAATCTTCTCACCTTGCAAAAAAAACTTTGTATCATGGATTCGTGTTACATTAACACGTAGTTGTTGAACAGTAAATTAATAATCTCTTATGCTTATTTAGCACATACAATTTTGATGTGCCTTCATCTCATTTTGATTTCTATTTCTAATTCTTATTGAATAGCAGCTATGATTTCTAAATTTTACCGGTACTTTCAGATTTTGAGGAATAACCATATTATTACAATTTATCTTTTTCCTAATAAAATTTTATTTTATTGCAGAGTTTCCTAACTTACATAAATCTTGTTTTATTTTGGATGAAATTTTGACATTAAAGTAGCATTTCACTTCACTGATTCGATGAGTGCAGAAAAATAGGGCCCAAGTATCAAAATCTCTGAGGAGGAGACTTAACTTTTCTTTTTGTTATTTCTCCATCAAAATTTAGTATTTTTACTCTCTCAACGTACTTGTAGTAGAGATGGGGTGGCATTCATCCCATTTCCTGAATCTTGTCCATGATGATATGACCTGCATATGCGCAGGTTAAGATTTAAACCTAAATGACCCGTAGGTCCCTCACTCACAAGTTTGTTCCCCTTTCTGAGTTCTACATTGCAGAACATGATGTCAGTGGGCAGTAAAACCAGTAATAAGAACTTTTCAACTGTTCCAAGATAATTTTTTTCCAAATTATTTAATACACAATTTTATTTTTCCTTTTGCAAGTAGGAATAAGATTGGCATGCCTGAAATATAGACATAAGAAATAGCTCTGGGAATGTCATAGTTTTTCTTCATCCTTTGCATGCCTGACAGATTTATTTATTGCCTTGAATACTCTTCCACTGTGAATAGAATTCCTTCAGTTGTTTTCATGAATGAAACTTAATTCAAGCTGCTAATTTACAGACTGCCACAGCTTTAAAGAGTGTTTGCTTAGGATCTGACATATACATTAGATAAATTAGCACCTGGGAAAATGCAACACGTGGTGTTTAGTATTGCCATTGTTGTTTATTCTCTTTTATTACATACATTTTGTTTAAGTTTTCTAAAAGTTTGTTGATAACAACAGATTTCAAAGTTAAAACTTCAGTCAACTCATACATTAACTAATACTGTGAGTTAAACCTGTGGTTAAGTTCAGGAACTGCATACTAAAAGGAGGCTGAGGTGGATTTCAGGTATATTGGAGTATAACTAGTATAACAGTTCTCAGAAGAGCTTTCTGTGACACCTAAACCTAAAGAGGCAAGAAATCGCTCCCATGGGAGATGAGCTGTTCTTACTGGAAAAATTCAAGCACAGAAAATAGGTATTGGAGCATGCTTTAATGGAAGCTTAGCTGCTCTAGGCTGCCTCTGTACTTAATGGTAAACAGGTGTTAAAAGCCTCCTTCAGAACTGAATCATCCTCCCAAGAAAGCTGTTTCTTTCAGTTGACTATGTCCCTTTGTCCCTCAGGGAAAGTAAGGATCTAAGATAATTTAAAGGCTCTTCTAAGTGCTGGAAGCTAGATTGAAGAAACTCGAGTTCAAGAATCTATTTTTGGCTATGCCAGAACTCACTAAAAATTAGTAAGTATCCATGCTGCTAACCTCGGTTCTGGAAATTAAGAGAAGCAGTTTACATGAAAGTTCTGCGCTAGTACATTATGTTCTTTAAAGGTTAGTAATGAGAAAATTGAGCTTGAGGTTGTGTCTGTGGGAAGTCTTTAGTCATAAACCAGATGAATTAATAAATCCAAGGGACAAAAGATTCTGAGAGAGACAAAAATTGTGTTTGACTGAGTCAGAGTGCTAATGGAATTTTTTATTATTAACCCATATAAAAATGTTCCATAATATGTTATGATTCAGTACAAGCCTGTTGAAGAGTTAATTAGCCTTACATTACTTCTTCACATCTCCCAAAGGAAATACAATGCACATGAGAAAGTCACATTTGATTGCTGAGATATTATAGGTCTTACTCTCAAGTTCCAATTTCACCATTGCTCTGCTGAGGTCTTCTCCAGTGCTGGTTTTAATACTAACTTTTCTGCAATCGATTTAGTTTTGGAACATGAAGAATCAGAAACCATCTCTTGTCAAATACTTTACTCTTTATCATGAGTGACATGCTTACTTGCATGTCTTATCTACAGCCTAATGTATACCACAGAGAGGTCTTGTAAGAGGTCTTCTGTTGTCAAGTTCTTCAACATATATGCTCCAATAAGACAGTAATAGCTTATACCAATTCAGAGAGTGAGGAATCTCCTCTTGACAGCCTTAATGTTATGACTCTTCACATCTACTTTGTCCTGATCTCAACCCTCAACAACCTAACCGAGTAATGACACTTATACTGATATTGAGGATGTTTGAAATACCTAATGTGAGGTTAGCTCTACTCTACTTTTATCAGGTATAAAACTGATTTTTGAAAAGCAATTTAAAACAACTGCCGTAGGAAGGCACTGGCTTTAGTTTTGACCCACAGCATATTCAGTCTAAATGCTTTAAACTAATATCAAGGTGCTTTTTCCTGGTGAAGTCTGTGGCTTTTTTTGGTACTTTTAATATTCTGAAAACTGCTGACAGGGATTTTACTTTTTTTCTTCTTGTTTTTCTGCTGTTGGTAGTCTGTTGATTGGGGCATTGTTCTTGTTTCTTTATAACACATCTAATGTGACTTGATTCTGCCATAAATCTATATTTAATTTATTAGATAAAACATAGTTTCTAAGCTTAAGTTAATATCTTGGGTTTTATCTTTTTTTTGGCTTTGTGTGTTTTTCTCCAACTCTGTGTCTCTACGTTCTACTGTAATTTGATACCAAATTACTGGTTTTACAGACTATTAAAAACAGAGTATTTGGTTCATCTGTCACAAATATGTCATTCAAGGAATATTCCAGGAAGAGTATACCCCTCATAGCATGCAATTTTATTGTAAAATGTAGTGAGACTACTCCTTTCATATGAAAGTTCGGTGATAAGGAATTTCGACCAAGGAACTTGATAACTCGAGTTTAAGAGTCTCTTCAAATTCACAGATTTCAAAATCACTTCCTCCTAGTCAGAGGAAGCATTGAGTGTAGCAGGCTAGGCTTTTATATTTTATAAAGCCAATTATGGATCTAAACATTTAATATTTTTCCGCTGTTTAATTTGGCTTGTTTACACAGCCTTTTTTTTTCATTTATAATAATCAGTTAATAATCTTTCAAATGTTTTGAGCAGCCTTAGCCTGAAAATCCACTCCAGAAATGCCTTTTCAGTCACTGAGTGTTTGTAGTATTCAATTTGATTATATAGTAGTTCAGCCTGACCTTTTCAAACTCTAAACAAACAAGAGCAGGGTTACTTTTTCAGTGATTTAAATTAACCAACATAAAAAGATCTGTATGAAATTGCAATGCATGGCATAGTGTTATGAATGTTGGCTAGATCCTTTATGGACTGACAACACTGATAAAAAAAGTTAAGAGTTTCTTTTGGTGACATTTTACCAAAGATGTGAAATCACTCAATAACTGAAGGTCAATGCTTTGCAGTTATATCTTCAAGTTAAAAAATACATTTGTAAAGAATGCAGAGTTTGCAAAGATCTGGAAAAGATAACTTTTCAATCAAGAGGAAACTCCTCTTCAGTTCTGTTAGAATAGAAGGTGCAGATATTATTTTCTTTCCTTACACTCCACATGCCTATCTTACATTTTCAGTGGAGAATAAATGATCATAATTGCTAGACTCTTGAATATTCTCATGTAAATAGAAACCAGTTCCAGATACTCTGAAGCTTAATGTGAGGGGAACTTTGAAATCCGGATGAATTCTACTGTGTGGCATTTTATATTTCCAGCCGATCAGTTGTTTTGCAGGATGCTCCCCATTAAAATGTTATGTGCCAGTCTTTAACTGCCAAAACTTTTAACTGAATAAGACTTCAGAATTCTGTTTCACAGCATGGAATTTGCTACTTCTCTGGAATTAACTTTTGATGAGGATAATTTAGTTTTTTAAAATCAGCCAGTTAATGTGTACTGAAAAAAATCTCAATACATTTTGGGATAACTAGAACATGCTGAAAAATAGTGAAAAATGGTACTTCCTGTATTAAAGCAGGATGATTTTATTTCTTTTTCTTTTTTTTTTCCCCTGGGTATACCGTCCTATTATCTTTCAATATTTTCTGTACTGCAGATAGGAGATAGTAACAATACAAGGGCAAATGTATACACTTGCCTTTGCTTCATATAGCCTATGGTCACATCATATTTCAAAGACAGTATTGAATCTGCTTCTCCCAGAGATTTTTAGGGTCAGCATGACACTCGAATAAGGTTCTTCTCCTCTGAAAATTGATAGCTCTGTGATAAGAGAAGAAGATGCTTGCATCATCAGTTCAAGACAAACATCGAGAGGAGTGGCTCTGCTGATGGCCGAGTGCATATGAAGGTCGTAGAGTTGTAACTCTTCTATACGCATATATAATATATGTGTGTGTGTCTCCTCATATGTATAGGAGACCATATTAATATATATATCTCCTATGTATACCTCTCCTATATTATGTGTACAAGTATAATTTTTATGGGGGGAGGTGCCTGCCTTACTGCTCAGTGGTAATGCATCATTCCTCAATCATCTGTCTTCTTTAAGATGCCACACAATGGCAGAGGAGAAGTGATCAAACAGTTCCCCAAGACACAGTGGCTGCATTTGCTCTTTGTCTACAGAGTATGTGACTATAAGTGTATTTCTCTACACTCTCAACTGCTAATTCGACACCAGAACAGTAAAGAAGAATTTGCCCTTCTAGATGAGATTTTCACACTTGTATTGCACAGGGTTACATGTTTAGTGAGTTCGGGTATTTTGATAATTCTGTAATCTACATACAATAAAGAATTAATATATCTGTAGTAACTACAACATGCCACTTAGTAACAATGAATATAGATAAATCGGAGGCATTCGAAAAGGAGCTAAAGACCAGTGAGGACCACAGTTATGCATTTAACAACTTTCTGAAAATGTGTGAAATCAGTGGAATTTCAGTGTCAAAATACTTCGGTGAATATGGGTGCGCAGAGTGCCTAAATGATGCCTTATGTGGGAACATCATAGTAATTGCTAAGAATGCTTTCAATGTTTCATTCCCGTGATAGGGAAAAATAAATCAGAGAATATGATCAATAGGCTTCCTAAGCTGAAAGGTTGTGATGTTAAAAAAGGAAAATTCATGATAAATGACAGTTTTTAAAATTACATTCCTTATGAAGTTGAAATCTCATGTATTTTAATGGAAATTTAATTAATATTGGTTGAAAAGATACTATTGAAACAAATCCTGTTCAACTGAGTTGATCATGCTGTTAAAAAAGTAATTTTTTTTTCTAACATCTTTAAACCTTTTGAGTTATTTTTCCGACAGGGTGCTTGAGTACTTGAAGCTTAGGTTACTGTTTGCGTTAACTCAATAGCACTTTGTTGCAGTGTGTTTTGACCCTTCATTTCTGTGGTATTCCTTCTACCTACTGACATTCCCTAGTTTTAAGTAAACAGGAAGTGCAAAATGGACTACTTGCAATCCCTGTGTGGGGAAAGAATGATAGAACATCACCAGATTTTACGAATGTTTAGATGAGCCTAGTCTGCCATGCAGTCTCCTAGAAGGCATTTGGAACATTTTTCAGCCACACAAGAGTGACTGTTTTGGAGCTATTCCAGAAGCTCAGCTTTGACTCAAAGAGAGAAGTCTGCATTTACAAAGAACCATTCACAGCTGTCAGAAGTTAGCTGTCTGTGGGACTCAAAGTACAGCTGCAGTTTTTCCAGAATACTGACAACTTCTGTGGCAACCAGAGTCTGTTCACTAGTACTGGGATTTCTGAAGCTTTACCAGAAAAATCTCAATGCCCTATGCCTGTAATTTCCATTTCTGTGTTTTTGTTACTTGTTTATTGTTTTGTGTTCCAGTGACTTACTCAATTATTTTTCTAAAGTTAGGAAATTATAAGATACCAAGTTTTGAATTTATATGCTTATTATCTCCAGGGTTTTTGTGTTTTGTTTTTAAGCTTCCTGAATTAACAGAAAGCAGTAAACTGTGTTTTTTAGTTTTTCTGAAACATATAAAATTGGCTTTGTAGCTTTTATGAAGAAGAAACAGCAGCAATATTTAAACTAGATAGAAGTGATGGGAATGTATCCTCCCAATTTTGCTATAGTCAGGAGTATATCCTCCTCTTTTGACTTCGGTAAGGATGCTATCTACAACTCCATTTTTCCTGTAGACACTCTCAATATTCCTCATTTTCAGTTCATACTGAATGTTCAGAGAAACAAACATATTGTGATGAAATGCAGTATAAAGCTGCAACAGCACTTCTCAGAAATACAGCAATAACCAGGGATAAAATTTTTATGTTATGTAACATTCTTTTTCTAATCCCCTTCTCTCATTGTCTCACTGAAAAGTTTGCATAATTATAGCAAGAAAATGAAAAACAATTGGGAACAGAAAACATACTTTTTTATTTCTTCCAGGAAGTGCATAGTACACATTAGAATAATATAAAGTTGTATAGGGTAAATGCTTTCATTTTTTGAACTATATTGCAGAATCTCATCTTAAAGAATATTTCAAATATGAAAACATAGGGAAAAAAACCTGCTATGAAGCCAGAGAGATCCAATCATAAATTTGACATGGGTCAAGACTTAAAATAAGGATAGTTTTTATGACATTTGGTTTACATCTAAAGCAGCTTCAAAATTGTTATCTTTTTAAAAATATTTTTCCTTAAAGTAAATTTCATTTTTCTTAGGCTATCATTTTAGGTGTCAGTGCAGAGGGGGCTTACAAACTTGGCAAAGGAACCATGGCCCAACTCTTTTTTTTTTTTCTTTTGTGCTGCTTGGAAATAGCTGAAAGTGTTCGCCAGTTCATACAAACAGTTCAATCACATTTAAGAAGAGGAAGAGGGGGATGACATTTTACGAATGATAACTTCCCTGTTTTGTTATTCCTGACCCTGATCCACCTTACTTGCATGTGCCTTATGACTTCTAACTTTATTGCCTTCTTGAGGCTGACCAGATAGTGTAGAACATGAAAGGCTCCTGAGGAGTTGCAGTGAAAATCCTTCTGCAGTTAGGGCTGGGTGTATCAGAGTGTCAAGCTGCTCTCCTGTGTGCAGCACAGAAACTGAGTGTTGTTCAGTGGGAGCATTTCTAGATATCCAGTTTCTCTGAATATATCGATTTTATCTTTAAAATCTCCCTGATTTCTGTTCTAATTTCCAGAGGAAGAAAAAAACAACAGCAACAACAAAAACAAAAAACAAAAAACCCCACAAACAAAAAAACCAAACCAAACCAAACAAAAAAAAAACACAAAAAAAAAAGGGGACAAAAAAACCCACAAACTATATTCATGGAAAAGGAAAAGACCTGTACATGCATGTTCTCAGTATTTTGATATTCTAACAAGAAACATTTTTTTAAATTCCTTTTCCTTTTGCAGTAATAAGCAGATGCCACAGGCCGGTAATTTTGGATGTATCTGTGATATCAGTATGAATGAGTCTGTGCCTTATGACGCACAGGGTTTCCTCAGGAAGAGAGTCTTTTGGATTTGAATATGTTGCCATATTCTGAGTAGTGCTGCCTTGCTGTATTTAGCTATGCATCAGGATGCCACTCCGTGAAAATTACTTTCCCTCTGTGTTGCCATTGTTTATTTTACATAGTAAGTTTTTTGTTTGGTTGGTTTTATGCTTTTACTATGGCTTTTCCTCTCTAATGTTTTTGAAGCCAGATCCTAATCACCATAAAATTATTCACCATTATGAAATCACTGGAAGCATATACATATATACAAATGGGTGAGATGACATCCATGATGTTTAAAAACTATTCAAAAAATACTGTCAAAAAAGGCTGTGAAAATTAGCATCCAAAGAGAATAAAAAACCAAATTTGTTATTTTATTTCAAAAGTTATCTTAGTAAGTATACTTTCTTCCCATTCCTGAAGAATGGAGAGAAAATCCATGTTGACAGATGTGTTCATAACTCTACCCTGTGGTGCCCAAGACAATCTTTAAACCAAATAGCACATTATTATTGTATTGCCATCATGTTGCCACAGGTTTCTAGGCAGCCTTTAGGCATTCACTTCCTAAACCATTGGGAGATATTTCTCTCATGAAATTTGACATGCCCATTTTGCGTAGAAACATACTCAAATGAAGTCACCTTTCATCATCTCAGGACTTGCAAATTGTCAAAAGACTAGGCTTCCAAGGGGGTTATGAAAGAGCAGATATTTGTCATTGTTTGTATTCCGTATTGCTCTTTGGTCACTGTTTATGGAATAAAAGTGAAATGCTCAGAAAAAAAAACCCTAAATCTTGAAATGTTATTGCTATTTCTTTGTGATCCCAACTTTGTACTCTGTTTTCTAGTGCGGTAATAAACTGTCACTCAGTTATGATAATAGCAGAAAACTTGGTGATGGAAGCACTTTTTAATAATGTCTGATTAGTACAGAGAATTTGTTATAATTTGGTAGCCCTTGAGCAACATATTTATCAAGACTCAAATGTTATATGGATAGTGCAAAAATTCAGAGTTGAACTGTTAAAACAGCAAAGTCTTTTTGGAATGCATGTGATCAGTGGGATGAGGGAGACAATAGAAGGGACAAAAAGTAAGAAAAAACTCATGGGCCAAAATAAAGAAAATTTGATAAGTGAAGACAAACAAAACAGCAAAATAAGTAATGCAGAGGCAATCACTCACCACCTGCACTACCAGACTGATGTTCAGCCAATTTCCAAGCACTGCCTGCCTTTGAAAAACCACCCCTACTTCAGACCTTCCCTTCTTTCCCCATTTGATTGGTAAACATGATGTTATATGCTTTTGAGTATCCCTTTAGTCCATTTGGGCAGCTGTCATGGCTGTGTCCCACTCCAGCCTCTTGCCTACCCTTAGCAAACTCCCTGCAGGGACAGGGAGCATAAGAAAGAGAGAAGTTCTTGATGCTGTGCAGGCACTGTTCAGCAGCAGCTAAAACATAGGTGTGCTATCAACCCTGTTTTGGTTACTAATCTGAAATGGCATTATATGGGCTGCTGTGCGGTAATCAAAGTTCTTTTCAGCCAGACTCAGCACAATACATCAATTTTTTTAACAGCAAATTTTGCTACTTCTTCCACTATTTTTGTAAAATAGCTGATTATAACTGCTGTCAAAGACATGAAGCCAAACTAGGCGTACTCTCCTGTGTTGATACTGTATGAGAATTGTTGGCTTTATAACCCACAGTGCTACAGAATTAATTGTGGGGAAGAAGACTGGATGCTTATGTCTTAAACCATTCTAAGAAAAATAAATGTCAGGGAAAGAGTAAAAATCAGCTACATTGTTCAAAATCGGTTGTAAAACAGAGTTTCACATTATCCTCCTCTGAGAGCAAATTTTGTCACCAAAATTTGCATAAGATTTACCCAAGTGCAGGCATAATAAATATGTTCAGAGAATCATAACCAACAAGGACTGAAATTAGAAAATGTTAATCAAAACATATACTCAGAAAGTTTTATTGCAATATATTCCTTTGGAAACTGAAAAATGGTGACATCCAGTAAATTATGTTTTATCAAGTGTGTCCCTAAACAAATAAACAAATATGTATGAATTCATTAATATCAATACATATATATATACACACACACATATATCGCAAAAATATCACAAATATATACCGCTAATATATCACAAAATCACAGCATGGCTGAGGTTGGCAGAAACCTTTAGAGGTCATCTTGTGCACCCCCTCTGCTCAAGCAGGGCTAGCTAGAACAGGTCCAAGACCACATCCAAATGGCTTTTGAATATGTCCAAGGGTGGAGATTCCCCAATCTCTGTGGGCTACATACATGTGCCTATAATATGTGTCTATGATTTTTTACAAAATTGAAGCAAAGCAAAAACTGAGAACTCTGGCAAACACCGAACAAAAGATTATAATTTGCTTTTAAGAGTAAAATGCTTGGTTATCTCTACTGGATATAGTTAATACACATATATTACATCTTTGTTTTCTTTTGTCAGTAGGAGGTTATTCTACCAAATACTGTTTAAATAATTTTGAGAGAGAAAAATATTATTGAATTCAGACCATTAATCCTCACTTAGTATTTCAGTGTCTTTATGTATTGACAGTCTTGTCTTTTCAGGGCTGCAGGTAATATTTTGTGTTAACTGGACTAGTATCTCTTTTAAGCAGTCCCAAGGCCACTTTTATACACTGTTCTCTTTCTGAAGATAAATACTAAGACTGATTTACACCTTTTTATTTGTAATAATTCAAGGGCTACTATTTACTGTTTAATTAAAAATGTTTTTAATTTTTATAAGTTTATTTGGTATGATCTTGGTATATATGACAACATTTACTCATCCACCTACTGATCAAATTTTCAGGTCACCTGTTGTGATGTGACTAAGCACTAAAATCAATAAATTGAATTTTTCCATTGTGAAATTTATGCTGAATAAGAGGTTTTTTTTTTTAATCAAAGTTCTTTTCAGAAATATTTTATCAGAGCCCATTTCTCTGATTCCAGTTTTAATTTTCACATGGCATTTGGAAAGACTTGAGGTAGTGATGATGTTGAAATCATAGAACCATAGGCTCCTAAAGGAGCTTTGAAGGTCATCTCTTCCAACTACCAACTCAAAACAGGGCCAACTTCTA
This sequence comes from Cephalopterus ornatus, assembly GCA_013396775.1. Classification (NCBI taxonomy): domain Eukaryota; kingdom Metazoa; phylum Chordata; class Aves; order Passeriformes; family Cotingidae; genus Cephalopterus; species Cephalopterus ornatus. The sequence continues at coordinate 21,977 of VZRE01000481.1, forward strand.
AATATCAGGTCTTATCAGTCTTTTGTAAATGTTGTTCTTGACACAACTATCAAGGGAGTAACTGAGAGTTTATTTATATCTATGAAGGAATTTCTGTTGGCTTGACTTTCAGTTAGCCTGGAATAATTGATAAGAAATTCCTTTTGTGTTCCTTTGAAAATCAGCTTGTATTAGTTTTGAGTGATTGAGGATTCTATGTAGGAGTGGTGGGCTGAATTTGGCTGGACACCAGGTGCCCACCAAAGCTGTTCTATCATTCCTCCTCCTCAGCAGGACAGGGGGAGAAAAAAATATAACAAAAGGCTGGTGAGTCGAGTTAAGGGCAGGGGGAGTTCACTCACTGCTTACTATCATGGGCAAAACAGACTCACTTGGGGAAAATTAATTTGTTTATTTACCAATCAGATCAGAGTAGGGTAATGAGGGAGAAAACCAAATCTTTAAGTATCTTCCCTCCACCTTTCCCTTCTTCTTGGGTTCAACTTCACCTCCTTCCCCGCTGCAGCTCAGGGGAATGGGGAATGGGGGATTGCAGTCAATTCATCCTAAGTTGTCTCTGCCGCTCCTTCCTCCTCACAGTCTTTCCCTGCTCCATTGTGGGTTCCCACCCACAGGGGACAGTGCTTCACAAATGTCTCCAACACGGGTCCTTCCAATGGGTTACAGTTCTTCAGGAACAGCTCCAGCATGGCTCCTTCCCATGAGGTGCAGTTCTTCAGGAGCAAACTTCTCCACCGTGGGTTCCTTCACAGGGTTATAGGTCCTGTCAGCAGCCTGCTACAGTATGGGCTTCCCATGGGGTCACAGCCTCCTTCAGGCATCCACCTGCTCAAGCATGGGGTCCTCCGCATGCTGCAGGTGGATCTCTGCTCCACCATGGACCTCTGTGGGCTGCAGGGGGGCAGCCTACCTCACCATGGTCTGCAAACCTCATACAATACATAAATGTGTAATATGTATGATATGCAAAGGGGCTATGGGACAACTATATTTCTTGGATTGTAATGCACCACTTTTGTAAGACCCAGTTCTACCTTCTCTGGAAGTACCTGTACCAGCACTCCAATAAAGTCAAATGAAACAGGCTTTTGTTTCCATCAATCCCCTTTCTGCACTTTGACAAAAATGTCATTTATTTCAGGGTTTGTTTAGACAACAGAAAATTGCCTTTCCTGTCTCATGAAGTTCCAGCAATAATTTTCCAAAGTTCCCAGCTGAGCTAGATGTGTGAATTCACTTATAGGTAATAGTGAAGAACAGACTGTTCTTAAATGTAGTTCACTTTATCCTAAAATACATTAGATAAGGTGATAACACCCTATTTCCCAATGAAGAGAAAACATTCATCTTTGTATTAACTACAAATGGAACCAAGGTGGACTATATCACAAATCCTACATATACACTGAAGACACCTAAATTTTAGTGAAATAATTCTTATCTCAAGGATAAATTCCCCATTTTCTTATTTATTTCTTTTTGTGAAGATTGTCAGGTTTGTGATCAAGGAGGCTGCTGCTTCATAACACCACCAAGTTCTTTGGATTCTCTGCATTATAGCAGTGGTATTGACCCTTCTTCCTGTCTGTCTTCTTTTGACAGTAGCTTTAGTTCATCATGTTTTAGCCACATATTTTCACTTCTTAAAAAATTCATTTGAAGGATGATATCAAGTTATTCCAGATTCTCTATTCTTCAATGAGTTCTCCAAAAGGGAGAAAAATTTGAATGTGCTGTTTCTTCTTGTTTTGAGTAATATTTACAATGATATTCAATATGACGCCATTTTTTAATAATGTAAAAGTTTTTTGTTTGTTTCAACAATACAAATAACTTTGATTGGGAACATGAAAACCTTAAGGAAATTTCTTATGTTTATGGTTCTACTCATTGTTTAACTACTTTATTTATTTTTTATTTTGTAAAGAGTATCTGTCAGGTCTGATAATATCTATTGACTAATAGATACTAGTGTAATACTTTATTTTCTTCTTTAAAATACGGGAAAAAATCACAAAATTTTTGTTTTCCATAATTCTATATTTCTGAGCGACTATTATTTGAAAAAGAACAACTTCCAACCTAATGCAAGACCTTTCTATTAGGTCTTAAAGAGCATAATGAACTGTCTCAAAACACTCTCACAGAAGGAAATTCCCACAAAATAAGACACCACAACAGATTATCACAACAGCAAGACAGCTTTAATTCGAAGGCCTAAATGGAGGTGAAGGTTTGGAATTAGCAAACCAAACAGAGTTGCACTGTGCAGATTGTGGGAAAGCACAGACTGACAAGAACTGGAAGCCGGGCCTGATAAGGCAGATCTGGGTAAACCGATCCCATACAAAAATTCCCACCTGCAGACTGTAAGGCCACCGGACAAAACTCCCACCATGGCAAGCTGTGGGAAAGGAAGCAAGTCCCTATACACATGCTAGCTGAAGTTGAGGGAACAGCATCTACCCCTGTGAATACCCAGAACTTGAACTGTGTAGAAGTGGTACCCCAGAAGCGACTTTGGGACTCCCACCACTGAGCAAACCGGGGTGAAGAAGGACCAGCTGGATGCCGCAGGGATCCACATGATAGTGATATATTTGCTTAATCTCACTCTCTTTCTCCCCCCTCCACGTCTTCTCTCTCTCCCTTCCTATTTCTTTCTCTCTCTCTACCTACATTTACTTTTGAATAAAATCCATATTATTGACTTTGGCATGTGGTCTCATTTGTACCTTAATTCAAGCAGAGGCATCTTTCAATAACTGGATCCTAACACCTTCTAAAATCTTAAGATTATGCCTTTTGGCCTACTGACAGAAAATTAGTTTGATTTGTGAGGGAAAGAAATACAATCTCAGCCTTAATGACAGAATCCTATTCTTTCGTGAGTTACAGGTTTTGAAATGAACCAGTACACTAAATAACCTATTCGGACTATGACAATATAAACTAACAGTATGGTTAGTAACTTGTAAAAAATATCATAATAGAAATTAAGAGAAACTATTTTATAAATACTTAAATAGCAAATGTCAAACACGGAACAGCTTTTAGTCCATTCTTCAGCTTTCGTAGTACTCTACTCCGTTCTAATACTTTGAATGTGTTTTGTGTAGGAAGGTAAAATGCCTACTCTATTTATCAGCATTTGAACTTATATTTAAAGTACATCCTCAGATTATATATATATATATATATATAAAATGTGTTGTGTATGGTTTGTCAATATTATTTGCCTTGATGCACCTTATCTTAACATGATGTTGCATGGCTAGTTTATTTCAGAAATACCATAAAATATCTAGGCTGTCTTTCATCTAATTCTGAAATCCTTGTATAACATCATTCAGATGTACCTTCCTAAACATTTGGTGTGGTGGTGGTTTTATTATTCTTAGCTGTCTTATTAAAGAACCTCCTACAACAAATTAAGCATTTCAAACATCTACTGAATGGAACTCATGCTAATGCCAATACTTAAGCTTTTCCACCCTGTGAAGGACTATTTAAATAAAATACAAACAAAAGTTTGAAAGTCTTACAAGGCATATCTATGTGAGAAGCACTGTAGGAATATTTACTCTTATTTGTATTCATATATAATTTCAATCAGAGAATTAGCATAAGTTATAGTATCAAAAGTACTTTGAACATAAATTGTTGTGTCCATCATCAAATAGGTCGTCCAAACAAATTAGCTCAACTATATGGTTATTCTACTAAAAGTATGTGAATTACCTGAGCCTAAATCTTCATAGATACAAGAAAATCTCTAAAGACAGTTGTCAAAAGATTTTACGTGTTAGAAAGTTGTAGTGCATTAACCCCAAGAGACAGCTAACGCTAACGCTGCTTACACACTGCCCCACAGTAGGACATGGAGAGGACTGGGAGGATAAAAGTGATAGCTATGTTAAATGGCTTATTTTTTGTTGGTATTTGGCAATAGGAACAGAGCTTGAAGTGAGGAGAATTTCTTAACCATTAACGTCTTTGACATGGAGAATAAAGTAGTTGAGGATGTAATGTGTTTTAAATAATGATAATAATAATAGCACAAAGAAGAACAACAACAACTATGGATGGGAAAAATATATTATGTAGCATTAGTGAAAGCCAGCTGGTTTTTGAAGACAAACAAACAAGCAAACAGAAAAAACCCTGACACCAAAATCCAAACCAAATCAAACAACAAAACTGATACGGCAACTGTGATCTAAAAGTAAACATAAAAAACCCTTGGTGAAAACATATAATAAGGAAGAATAAATCAATAAATTTGTGTAGTGCTAATGATAACATTTTCATATAAATTTTTTGAAGAATGACTGTAAAAACTTGAGAGCAGAGTACATGAGAATGGTATGAAAAAGATTGCTGTTGTAAAAAGAGGTAATTCTGAGAATAAGGAAAATCAAATCCCTGAGACAGAAATTTGAATATTTTAGAATTCTAATTGATCTTTGTAGATCAGTAAGGTCAAGATCCTTGATTAATGGCAAACTCTAAAAAATTTTAGGATCATAGAAAAAATAATCTTTGCTAAGTAAGATAACGGTCCTTCATTGTTGCCATGGCAAACACTGGCAGTCATCATTATATTCTTCTGTATTATCACCAGCTAGCTAGAGTACTCCTTTCAGGACCTTCATCTGAGACTTTTTTTGATGGAGTCTGCTGCCTGGTACATTGAGATAGTGCCATTGCAAGAGATATAGCTGATAAAGGCTAAAACCAGGAGTGAATGACTTCCTATCCCCAGCCATCAAGCTGAACAATTGTTTAGCTAGGAAGTGGTTTAGCTGAGGAAGAAGCAAGTCAGATTTATCTGTACTTTAGTGCTATATTAGGACAAGAAAGTCTCAGATTCTTGTCTGTGCACATGTTGTTTGCATCTTCCCTTTAAGACTCAGGAAAACTACATAAAGAACATTTTATGTGGTGACCAGAACACTGTGCTGTACCTTTTAAAGGGCTAAGGCAAAATGTTAACTGATCTAATTTTAACCTGAATGTTCAAAGAATTTTTTTACCCTACTATGAAAACCAATTTAAATAAACAAATAAACCCATAAAAAAAAAAATTGCTACAGTCTAGACGAAATTCTGCTAACATTGTTCAGTTTGTATATAAGGTACTCTAAAGTACTCTATTGAAAATATACTTTTTTTTTCCCCTGATTCTACAGTGTCAATAGTGCTGCTTGGTAAACAGAAGTTGTGCTTACAAATTAAATGTAGGTTGAGTCTCAAGAAAAATATAATTGAAAAATTATTATATCTTTTCTAGATTAGTTTAAGAATAATTGGGAGATTCTTTCATGATTCTGTACTTTAGGTAATATTTATATCAGTGAAAATCAGTGCCAACTACTCCAGTAAATATTCTTGATGTTATTTGGCAACCATCCATCCTGCTTTCATAGTGATAGATTTCTAAAATTTTGATCCCATGTCACCAGTGCTTTTGGTAGATTGAAGTCTACCCTGGTATATTGAAAACTCACAGGTACAACACCATTTTTAAGCCACTGAAAAAACTGTATTTCAAACTAACCTCTATACTTATTATACTTTTCGTGTGTACAGTAATGTCTATTGCTTTCTCTATAAAGTAAAGATTTTCAAGCTCTTTATTAACCAGTGATTCTTATCTCCATCTGTGCTGTTTGAAGGAATTTAATTTTCCTTGAATTAAGCTAAGGGACTTCACAGTAATATCTCATCCCTGCATTTGTTTGTTTGTTTGTTTTTTCTGAATGAGAAGACTGAAATAATGCATACAGTACCTTAAAACAATTTCTATTTAATTTAAATAGTTTAAAGCACATAAGATCAAGGTTATACATTATAGCATCCTTTTTCTTCACAGTTATCTTATTTAGAAATTATATTTGAAAAATAAGTCAATATGACAATTAATTTGTCAATATGCTATTAATTTGTTGATTGTGACTAAGATCCAAATTGGAAAAAAAATAATACAGTGTAGTCAGCTTTTGTTAATACATTAGTTTTGTTAAGACATTAATTTTGTATTCTGTAACTCACTCAAATAGCAAAGGTTTATGTGTTTAGGGGTTTGCATGATTCACATTAATTTCAATGACACGTAGGACTTTGAAGCAAAGAAGTGAGCTGGTTTATGTTATATAAATTTGGAGGATCAGTAACTTTTTAATGCTGTACAGAACAGCAGTCGAAACTAAATTTCAAGATCTAATTCTTTATTTCTCTAGAGATGCTGAGGTTTAGGTGAATTAAGTGACACCATCCCAATCAAAGTAGCAGGATGACTTTTTAATCACAAAAACTCCAGTGGTGGGGAGATATAGAGGTGGCTTCTCTGAGAAACTTTTAGAAGCTTCCCGCATGTCCAGTAGAATCAATGCCAGTCAGCTCCATGATAGACCCGCTGCTGGCTGAGCCCATCAACAACAGTGGTAGTGCCTCTGGAATAACATATTTAAGAAGGAAAAATAAAGTTACTTTGCAAAAAAAATTATGTACAGAGAAGAAAGGAGAAAGAATGTATGAGAGAAACTCTGCAGACACCAAAGTCAATGAATAAGAAGAGGGAGAAGCTGGTCCAGGTGCCAGAACAGAGATTACCCTGCATATTCACCATGGCAGGCTGTCCCCCGTGCAGCGCATGGAGGTCCACATAGGAGCAGAGACCCACCTGCAGCCCGTGGAAGATTCCGTGCCAGAGCAGCTGGATGCCTGAAGGAGACTGTGAACCTGTGGAAAGCCCATGCAGGTTTGCTGGCAGGACTTGTGACCCTGTGGAGGACCCCATTTGGAGTAGTTCATGAAGAACTATAGCCTTGGGAGGAACTCCTGTTGGAGAAATTCATGGAGGACTGACTGTCTCTTGTAGGCAGGCCCTCATGCTGGAGCAGGGGAAGGAGTCCTCGCCCTGAGGAGGAAGGAGTGGCAGCAGATGAACTGACTGCAACCCCTATTCCCGGTTCCCCTGTGCCACTCAGGGTGAAGAGGTGGAGAACTGGTAATAAAGCTAAGCCTGAGAAGCAGGGAGGGGTGGAAGGAAGGTGTTTGCAGATTTGGGGTTACATCTCATTAGCCTACTCTGATTTTATTGCTAATAAATTAAACTCTTTTCCCCAAATTGAGTCTGTTTTGCCCATGACAGTAATTGACGAGTGATCTGTCCCTGTTCTTATCTCGACCTATGAGTCTTTGATTATATTTTCTCTTCCCTGTCCAGCTCAAGAAGGAAGAATAGAACAGCTTTGGTGGGCACCTGGCATCCAGCCAAGGTCAAACACAACACTTGTCTTCCAGTTGTCTTGTTGGGTAGTCTATCCTGTAGTGAAATTGTCAAGATGTAGGATAAAATAAATTATTATTTATGACAAGAACTTGTGATTTTTTTTTTCCATTTTAGGAAAGCAACCCTCAGGATTTATAGGTCCTATTGAAATAAATCAATTAAATGGTGCAGTAAAAGACTGGAGCATCTCCTAGACGTGGCACTACTTGACCACCCATATATAACCCTAATTTTCAATGAGATTTATAGTATGCAAAGAACTCAACTGAGAGTCAAAAGACAATTGATAAATACCATCAGTAGTTATTGAAAAAGTGTGCCAAAGGACACAGAAATCTGAACTTTCTAATATTTTGTTAATAAAATCTTTCACAAAAGTTAAAGAATTTACTATGTAGATATTTAATCTGCAGAAACAGATCAAATTCATGAAATAGCCTGAAATTATTTCTGAACAACTCGTTGTGGATAATTTAAATTTGCAATATGCTGCATAGTGCAAGTATGTTCCTTGGTTTCTTAACTAACAGGTTAGCAATAGCTGTATTGTGGTCCCAAAATCCTATTCATTGGGTATGCCGTTCCTACAAACTCTTCCTATCTGTCTTTATTTACCCAGCATCGACATTTACAATCCATTTTTGTGCTCTGTATTGCTAGTGAAATTCCTTTGCTGAAATATTTAAAACAAAACAAAAACCTTGCAAACATCATTAGAATTAATTTATTTATTTTTAAAATGCACAATTTCACTCTCTCTGATTGTACTTTTTTTTGCTGGATGTATTTTATTTTATATCCTTGCATATAAATATGAAACCATTCAGCTATCTTTAAGCAACATAATAGACCTCTGAAACAGAATAAAATTTTGGTGTAATTACAAATAAGTATTCTCAAAAATCCTTTTGTTTTAATAGAGCCTATCAGACATTTTCACATGCCAGATAAGATGCCAGCTAATTTCTCTATTTTTTAATTACATCCTACATTTTGGCCTAGTGCCTAATCTGAGCTCTTTATGCTCTCTTTTCAGAATTAGCACATGCCAAACACTGATTGCTTCATAGTCACTTGTGTCTATCTTTTACTTCCTCTCAGATTTCAGAAAAGGGTCTGTATTTCAATGTCATCTGTGAAACCAAGACGTATCTATGTCTTTAAGCTTCCTGGTTTTATCGTATTTTGTAGTATTTTGACATGTTTAGAATTAAAATTAAATATATCTGTTATTGGCATTGTGTATAATTTAGAAATTCTGGAATGAAGAACTATGTGTGAGATTGACAGGGGGAAAAGGGAGAAGGAAGAAGAGAAGTTTTAGTCTTTACATTATTCCTCACATCCAGCTTTCTTGATACTGCTCATGCTCTTAGAGAAACAAGTCAGCTGCCAATTCATGCCTTGATTTTACAAGTGCAATTTAAATTAAATATTTGAAAGGCTCTAGGTAATCTGAGACAACTACATGGAACCTGCATATTTTAAATCTGATTTGTGGGAGACCATTGCCTTTCTGGACAGGAAGGACTATTCCTCAAGTGCAGACACCCATGTAAGGCAGATGAAATACAGTTTGTGTAAAAGATGCTTCATGTCTCTGAAAGTCGGGGGCAAGAAAGAATTGGAGAGGAAATTCATCTCCCTAGTTAAATAAATAAATCAATAAATCATGGATTGTTGTCCTGGCTGCCTTTTCAAAGTTTTAACAGAAAAGAGGAGGAAGATTGATGGGTGAAATATTATGAAGTAAAGGAGTCTCAGCTGTCCTGCTGCTCCCTGTTCACATCACAGTTGCTTTTCCTTGGCTTTTGAGTTGAAGTATAAACAACCTTGTTTTAGTAATGGAATAGAGAATTAAATATATGGATATAAACAAATTACTGTTCAATTTCGTTGTACCGGTTACTGAAAGCACATGAACATATATTTTTTGCCATGATGCCATCTTGCAGTTTTGGTGGAATTAGTCATATAAAATTAGATTTGCAGCATTTAGTAGTGAGAGTATCTACCAGAGTGCGAAACATAGCTCACTGATCTATAAATTATACCTCTCCTTTCCACTGAAGGATGCTGTAATAGTGGTTTGAGGAAAGAAAACTTCCATGTAAGAACACTTTACAAATCTCTCGTTAGTCAGACTATTGGGCTGTCATTGAAGAACTCAGAGGTCCTCTTCTTCCATTATGCAAATCTCAGAGGATTTTTACAGAAACTAGTGTGCACGAAGACTTAGTTTCTAAGCTAGCTTTGAACAGTTTTTCCTCAATCTTTTGGCTACATTGCATCTGTGTTAGCAGCAGCTGCTTAACCAGACCTTACCAGAGAGTTTTAAATTGTATTTTCTGTGGAATTCCAATGGTACCAGTCTATTAAAGAAATCCTAAATAAATGTTATATCACCACAGTGCCTATAGAGAGTAGTGCAAGAACTAGCACAAAGACTGGAGCCCAAGAAAGAGCAGAGCAGACTGTACCACAGGGAACAAAACAATAGATATATCATAGGATATACATTTTAAAATACTGTAACTTGTTATATCATTCAAAATCAGCAATATAAAAATTCTTCTTCAAGCAATTCCTAGAAGAAAAGAACAAAAGAGAGAGAATAAGAGAATTTTAGTGCAAATCCTGGAGTAATAATATGTATTATAAACCAGGCTATGGATATTCATATTGATATGTACTGTAATTATAATTTAGTGATGTGGTGAGTTTGTAAACATAATTTCATAATTGCAAATATAATTTTGTAATGTGATTTAGTTTATTGGAAATATAATTTAGTAATTTAGATATGTTCAGTAATTTATCCAGTAAAAAATGTGCAATGATACAGGATTATAATGTCAGGAATTAAAAGAAACAGGAAAGAAGAACCTGCTGTTAATTAATGAATCCTAAATATTCAGCTGTGAAAAAGCAGAGATTGACAAAACAACACACCTGTTAGACCTCTTGGATCTTCAGAAGTTGCTAAAATATAATAAAAAGACTAAAAAAGGCATTTGAACACAGCTATGTATGAATTTACAGTTGTATTTAGCATTCTTCTTTCATAGTGTTCTTATTCATTTGTTATGATACAATCCAGAGCCACAAAGCACCCAGACATGTTAAAATTTAGCAAAGTTACAAGAAAACAATAGATTTTAAATGAATCGATGTTCTGAGCAATGAAAGCAATAAAATAAATAAACAATGGATGAGAATTATTCTTAGAAAGAGCAAAGATCTAAAGTTTGGAAAGGATTTGTGTTTCCTAAAACAGATATAATGTCCTATCAGTCTTCCGTTAAGAAAGATTAGTTCAATGACATTACTTTATGCAAGGGACAGGGTAAGTAAAATTTAATAAAAATATTATTGTTTTTACTTCTGTTCACCTACTGAACTTAACAAAGACAATAGTATCTAATTTTCAAAGTCCAGTCAAACTCACCTTTGCTATTGGATGATATTTATATTCCCTTACCATGCCTCCCTTTCTGTACCTTTACAAATGTCACTGATTCCCGAGGGTAGTAGACTGCGTCAGATCATGCACTACATTTTATTAAAATCCTTCATGGGTAGGAAACAACTGGTCTAATAGCAGAAATTCACAATTTCACATTCATAGCAGCTAAACATTCAGTAATGTCAGTTTAAGTTGGGACTACGTCTTGAAACACAAGTCACTCAAAATTGTTCGACAGACCAAAGCTTAGTGAATGAAAAAAACGGTGAGGTACCATCATGCTCTTTTCAAACAAGAGACCCATAGAAGTACAGATATCACGAGCCTCCACTTTGCACCTACACTGCTTGCAGTAAACACTATCTAGCCACTGATGATCATAAACAGAGATTTATTAATATCTTAACAGTACATTGACCAGTTTGCCTACTGGACTTTTTCTAACTTGATGTCATCATAGGTTGAAATTTCTGATGTCGATTGGTTTAGAAAAACTTAGACACATACATTTTAACAAAGTCTGACATTTGCAAAAAGTCCATCTGAATGGGCAGAATGATGAACCACTTTTTTAAAACTATCTGACCTACTCTCAGTTAATGTTACTAAGAGATTGGCATCTGCATATTTTTACATACTTCCTCTCTTCTGTGCATTTATCCATAAAAAAGTGTATAAAATATAATTATATTGGAATGTTGCCTCTGAAAATGAGGGTAAACTTGAACTGCAATAAGGTGTTTTTCTTCTGACAGTTGCTGGGGATTTTCTCACCAAATTAACTTTCCCTTTTTAAAATACACCCTAAACAAACCAACCAATCAAACAAACCAAAACAAACAATAAAAACAAAACCAACCAACAAAACAAAACAAAAAAGAGAGAAAGCCCAGCAAGATATGGCAGTAAATATACATGATGTTTAAAGTACACTAAACTGCAATATAAGCAGTTGTTATGATATATGATGTAGTTCTGTAATCAAAGATAGCCTGTCTGTGTATCTAACAAGAGTTTATTTAAGCTTCATAATCGATAATTCTTTTTCATGAAGCTTGTAATATGAATTGAATGGCATGATATTTTGGAAAGAATATGCTTTTTTTTTTTTAAATTTCATAATTTTCTTTATTAGGGGAATATTAGCCAACAATGCACTAGCAGTCAGAAACTTTTATTCTGTGCTATTTGAATTTCTTTAATTCTGTTGGCATCAATTAATATATGGCCTGTTAGTAACACTTTTAAATAAAGGATTTGGCTGTTATAGCTGACACCTAACTGCACATAGCACCAGATGAGAGGTCAGATAGGCATGCCTTTACTACTGTAAAGGTACTAAGCTAGTCTACATTTTCGGTCAGTCCTACTACCCTGTAAGAAGAAGATTGCTTTGGGTTTTAGAAGAACGCAGAAGTCCATGCTGCATTTTTACTTGGTAGAAAAAAAAAATGCTTTTCCACTGAGAGGTTTCTAAGATTGCTCAGGAAGTTAAGTGACAGGAATTTTCCTTTCCATTGATTATAAAGGAAAGACATATGTGTCACTGCTGCATTTTCTGAAAGTAGAAGAAGTAAAGTAAAAGTAACTGAATCCACCATCTGTGACAATTCTGTTTGGAATAACATTTCCATTTCAAAGGAAAAGAAATCTTATCTTCTAATTAAAAACATTATAAAGAAAGGAATTTGTGGTGCATTTACACTACTATGTTTTAGAGAATCAATGAAACTTTAAATGTTAGGCTTTTAATCACTTCTAACAGTTCTTTTCTCACTCCTTGTCTCTGTTTGGGACTCTGAAAGTCCAATTTTATTTTAATATGGTTACAATAATAGTTTGGTTCAAGAGCTGCAACAGAAGGGTAGTTATTAATATGATTATACCAACTTTAGTTTTCTCTACCCTCTGCAGTCCTATCCTATCCTCTTGCAGGCTTTGCACCCTCAAACATTTCCACGTGTTCGTATGCTACATCTCAGGGTATACAATATAGGTACTCAGTTTTGTCCTCTAAGTATCATTCTACTGAGCTGTTACACCATTGCATGTTATTCCAGGCACTTAAAACTGCACAAAATAAAAAGAAAGAAGTAATTATACCTAGGATCTGAGGGTCACCAGAAGGGCCCAAGATGAGATGAAGAAAATTGTTTGCCTATGATTCCAAAGGAAATTAAAATAAATAATTGTTTTCAAATACTTACACCCTCTATCAAGTGATAGGACTTGTAAACAGCTGACTGTTTTCTTTGGCACCTCAAAAAAATTTATTCTTTTGATAATAAAACAGAAAGAGGATCAGAATACATAATTGTTTTGAACTCTTCAAGCAGTTAATGAAGTAATAAAAGTAAGATTAGAGCAGTACTCATTGGATATTCCAAAATTTTAGAAATACAAGGACCTTGCCCTTTAAACCTGCAGACCATTTAAACCTGTTCTAATCTTAAACAAAGCCTACAAGCCTTAGCTCGAAGGTTTTGGCTCCTATGTATGTAATAGACAAAAATATGTTACATATTTATATAGTATAGTATAGTGTGAACACTGTTTATGTACTGTCTCTCTCTAGAAAGAATATAGCTGGCAATAGGAAGGTAGAAACCTTAACATGTTTGACAGTGCTTCCCTCCTATATACTCATATTTACACTTAAAAACAGGGCTGGAAATAGCTCTGAGAATACCCTACCCTGCAATTTTAAGATAGAGTTGGCTGCTAACAGCTAGAGTTCTGTCTCCATCCATGTTCCTCTTGACCTCCTGCTCATTCATCCTGTGAAGCAGGAAATGAGAAAAAAAGGGGATGCAGACTGGGTGCAAAGTCCATGGCAGTCCATGCCAGCTCTAACAGCTATTGTTACTGTGCAGAGGACTTGTTAGAAACTGTTTTGAACAGAGTGTGTTTAAATGGTTGCCTTGGAGGGTATTTGTGAGACAGAGTCATATTTCAGTTTCTGTAGGATCCTCCTGAGTACATGATGACCTATGGAATGGAACAGGAGAAGTTTATTAAGGTAATTGATACACAATTATTGACATTCTTCTCCTGGATCAGATTTCCTATCTGAAGTTTAGGATCCAGCTATCACACAAAAATACCTCTCTAGACCATTATTCCAAATACAGCTCAACTTATATAATTGTTTCTGTGAAAACTGCCAATTACAGAACAGGCTTGCCTGCTCAGTGAGATCTTGATTTGTGTTAAGAAGTCTTTGCCCATTGTTGTACAGGTGACATGAGGTCTGCATGGCGATGATGCCTTTAGGAGAATTTAAGAACCAAGTCAGAGTAATATGGTACTACTCCTTTTCCTTGTTCAAAAAGTAGGGAATGAAAGAAGTAAAAAAGCAGTACTACCCTCAAAACAGATTGAATAAAGAACTGGGCATCACGTAAAGCCAAAACTTGTGCTCTGAAGATATGAGGATTCCTATAGTTGTGATAGATAATAATTATGTTGGAAGAGTGACTTTCTACCAGGTCTGAAAACGAATAGAAGAGTTTTAGAAAGGACTAGAGGCCAGTAGGAATGTAAACATGAACAATTACAATTAACAGCATTTCAGAGGGAAGAATGGACTAACGAGAGTCATGGAATCACACAGTCAGAGAGTGCTTGAGGTTGTAAGGGACCTCTGGATATAATTCGGTTCAACCCCCCAAAGCAAGGCCGCCTACATCTAGTTGTCCGGGACCATGTCTATACAGCTTCTGGATATCTCCAAGAAGGGGATACTTCACAGCCCCTCTGGGCAACCTGCACCAGTGCTCAGGCATCCTTGGAGTGAAAAAGTGTTTACTGATGTTCAGAGGGAACCTCTTCTGTTTCAGTTTGTTCCCATTACCACTGGTCCTGTCACATGAGAGACTGGCTCTGTCTTTGGGATCAGTACAGTTTAAAACCTTCATCAACAGCACAGACACTGGGATCTATGCACCATCAACAAGTTTGCAGATGACACCAAACTGAGTCATGTCCTTGACACACCTGAGAGAAGAAATGCCATCCAGAGGGAACTGGATAAGCTTGAGAAGTGGGCCTATGTGAACCTCATGAGGTTCAAAAAGGTGAAATACAAAGTCCTGCACCTGGTTTAGGGCAACCTCTAGTATCAATAGACTCATAGAGGGGGATGAGGGGTGAAGAGCAGTCCTGTGGAGAAAGACTTGAGGGTACTTGAGAATGAAAAGCTGAACATGAGCCAGTAATGTGCTCTTTCATTTTAAAAAGCCAAGCGTATTCTGGGCTGCATCAAAAGAAGAATGGTCAGCAGGTCAAGGGAGGTGATTCTCCCCTTCTACTCCTCTCTTGTGAGACCCTACCTGGAGAACTGCATCCAGCACTGGAGCCTTCATTACAAAAAAGACAAGGACCTGTTGGAGCAGGTCTGGAGGAGAGACACGAAAATTATCAGAAGATGGAAAATGTCTCCTGTGAAGAAAGACTGAGTTGGGGTTGTTCTCAACTGGATCCTGGATAAGAGAAGTCTCTGGGAAGACCTTATTGTGGCCTTTCAATACTTAAAGAGGGCTTATAAGAAAGATGGAGACAGAATTTTTAATGAGACTTGTAGCAATAAGACAAAGGGTAATAGTTTTAAACTAAAAGTAGATAGATTTAGAGTAGACATGAGAGTGAAGGTGAATTTCTTTACAATGAGGGTGGTGAGTCACTAGAACAGTTTACCCAGAGAGATGGTAGATTCTGCCATCTCTGGAAACATCGAAAGTCAGGTTGGACAGGGCTCTGAGCAACCTGATTGAGTTGAACATGTCCCTGCTCATCAGAGGGGGGTTGGACTAGATGACCTTTAAAATCCCTTCCAAACAAAACCATTCTGTGATTCCATTCTTTGCACCCTCCATTCAGGTATTTATACTCATACATTGATCCCCTTGAGCCTTTTCTAGGCTGAAGAACCTCAGCTCTTTCAGACTTTCTTCACTAGAGAGATACCCTCCTGCTTTCATCATCTTTGTGGCGCTTTGCTGGACTCTCTGCAGTATGTCCATATCTTTCTTGTACTGAGGATCTCAGACCTGGAAACATTTCTCCAGGTGTGGTCTCAGCAATAGCTATCTGCTTAATAGATGCAAAGTGACTTCACTCAAGAAGCAGTTTTGCGCTTTGACAGAATTTTAGGGCTAGATAAGCATTGAAAAGAAAAAAAAAAACAAAACCAAAACACAAACAGGGAAAAGGAAAAGAAGGCTTGAGTTCTTACAATTCTCTTAGTGACACATAAGATCTCTGGGAAAGCCATTTCCACTATGTGCAGTGCCTCTGGTGTTAAACATCTGAAAGAGTGGTATCTGCTGAGAAAAATATTATGAATTAATGGGCAAAGAGGAAACAAAACCACAAAGGAATCGATTTGGCATGAGAACTTAAAAGCGTGAAAGAATTCACAGCTAAACCTGCCTGAGCAGCTGCATGCTCCTCAGCTGTTAAAGGTTGAGTGCCACTTCCCTAAATGAAATTCAAGAATTATCTCCTTTGAATGGCCTCACTTATCATCAATTTCAATTGGTACAAAAAGTCTGTAACCTCATCAAAATGTGATACTGTTATTAATGGACAAATACAGTACTCCAGATGATTGATTTTTCAAATACCCTCTACTCTTCTCAAAGACAAACCAGTAATATGACATTCAGAGATGCAGACCAGCTGATCAGTTTACTGGACTATTAGTTAGAAATTAGATTAAATTATTATTTTCAAAGTATTGCACTTGCTACTAAATGATAGGTCTAGTAAAATATCTTGAGTTCTTGAATACTGCAATGATTTTTGGATTCTACTTGAAAATCCAAGATAAGAGAGAGAAAAAGATGCAAATTATTTCTTCTCTTTCTCTTCTACATTTTAAAACCTTAACTCATCACACATTCATCAAAAAATGGATTTTATATATCACTATATATGTTTTCACTATCTCTGACAAGTGGCAGCTATTAATTTCTTGTATATATTTCTACATGTTATGTTCTGCATTTAAGTCATTTTACAAGGAATTTTAATGAGGAAACATGTAAATTATTAATACTCAAATCAGAATTTCTCACTTATGCATACTTTTGTTACAATCAACAGTTTTGCCTCCCACCCCCAAATTGTTAGGGTTTGTGACCTTATATCTCTTTTCTTTCCAAACAGTACATGTGCAACAATATTCCCATTAAATTCAGAAAACATTTTGGTTCTACTTGGAAAAAAAAAAGAAATCTAAACAAAAAATCAGGCAGGATGTGCTCGAAGTCTGGAGCAGCTGAGCTACATGATGCAAAGCTGTCATTTCCTACACTTCTACCATTCACATTTCAAGTGATCTGTGAAGTATTGTCAGTATACCGAGGCTACTGTTCTAAGCAAATGACATTGATTCAGCTTCAAGGATGACATGAAAACATCCAGATGGCATGCATGCTTTACATTATAAACATCAGATAAATTATAACCTAAATATTCAGAAAGGTGGTCACAGTATCTATTATAACAGTAAACAGGAAAAAATAGATTGGTAATGGGTTTTCAAAATAGCAATATGCCTTGGTTTTTTGACAGACAGGAACGTGTACCATAGACAATAATTAAGACTTGAAATCTATTCAGGTTCAGCTGAAATAATTATTGCCCCTTTCCGAATCTAATATTATTGAAATTAAATAAGAAGGAATTGGGAGGGTTTTTTTAATCAGCTGTCATACACATCTCCTGAAGAAAGATCCTGTGTAATGAATGAACAATGAAGTAACATAAGTAATTTAGAAAGAAATTCTCTGAGGAGGAATTTTCTTATCACCTATAATTCATATCAGTAAAAGGGGTGTATTATCTTTTGCTACCAACCTATCCAGTAATTACATTCAAAGGACATTGAAGACTTGTTCTGTGCAAAAGTCAAAACTTGTAAGTTCACTTGCAAAACCTGACATTTTGGAAAAGGCAGGGGAAGAAACCTAAAAAAAAAAAGCTCATAAAGAAACTGATGCTTAAGAATAATCTCCATAGTAGAAAAATAACACTTGATGGTAGCAACTGAGGAAAATTAGTCATAAACCACAAATGTTTAGCTGTGAGAACTGCAAAGATGTAAAAAAAACTAGTCATGTTTCAATGTATATTGAATATCAATGTACCACTGAAAGTGATATTTTAATGCTAAATTTTGTTTATTGAATACTGCAGTCAGTGACAGTATAACCCATGCATTTTTTAGCTGAATATCTTCCTGAGGCAAGATTATTTAGACTTAAATGGAACACTTACAAATATTCTTCTGCAAATTCTATTTTATATAATTGTCATTAAAATGATGAAGAGCATTTTGTTTCCAAAGACTACTCAGTAATTAAAGATTAGTTTAAATGCAGAAATAATAGTATATTACAGTTGACAGACAGAAGAGCTTTTATAGTTCAATTTTCCATCAATCTTGTAAAATGGAACAATTTCCTACTTTTGACAAACATTTGACTAAGGAGATTACTGTAACTACTTTTAAGTGCATAGTTGATGTTCAAATAAATTATTTATTTCCTCAAACATTCCATGCATGTTGAAGAAATATTTGTTATGCATAGCATTAGGAAGACAGTTTAAGAAATTTTACTCATTTTGGGTAAGCAGATTCATAGAAGAAATCCTGATGGGATCATTTGTGTCTATATGGAGCATAATCCGAAGGATGTTCTGTCAAAAGAGTTCTTACCCTTCCTGGTTCAATATATAAAAAATTCTCTGATAAGAAACTCTTGAGAGGAGAAAGATAGAATCATAGAATTGTTAAGGTTGGAAAAAACACTAAGATAGTTGAGTCCAGCCACTAGGCTCCCACTACCATGTTCACCACTAAACCATGTCCCCAACTGACAACAGAACTAGACAGTAGCATTCAAAACCTGAAACCTTCCCTCCTCTCTTCCACCCACCCTTCCCCCTGCCCTGCCCTGAATATACATATATGTTAGATTTGGATAACAAGCTTTGGAGATGCTCTTTCATTATGATCAGTCACTTAAAGTTGAAGAAATTTAAATGACAAAAAAGACATGGGAACATGTTGCAGTGGTGATCTTGTTTCCTTCTACAACACAGTGAGTGAATCCATCTTTAGATGGATTGGATGTGGACAGCAGTACTAATCTACCTGTTCCTTGTGTTGCCTAAAAAAAATGGAAGAATAAGACTCTCTAGGCAATATTAGATAAGACAGAGAGCAGGTCTTTAATGAAGGCCTTCTGGTACAAGAACTACAAAGGCGTGTGCCCATGTCCAGGGGTTCCACAATTTATGGTTTGATCCGAGAACTATCTGCCCCCCAGATCCTCCGCAGATCTGCCCCCCTGGCATGCCTCCCCGGAAACTGAGACAGAGGTCCTAAGACCCCTTCCTTCCTCATCTTCCTCTTCTTCATAGCAGGTACTGTCTTTGGAACTTCTCCAAGGTTCCGGGCTTGAAGGTTGCTTTGACTATGATGGTATCTTGTTGTTCAGGCCTGGGGTGCATATGTTCTTAAAAAAGATGTATTTACTATAGTCCTGCCTTGGAAGGAGCCTAAACAAGCCTAAAGAATTTGGAAATTCAATATGAAATGGGGAATAGGGCTTGGTAAGGGTTAACTACTACTCTAAAGTGTGACAGACTATACAGCTATACTAAAAATCCATATTTACTACATAGCTACTTTAAAATCTACAAAAAGATAAAAATCCTAAAAATTCTGAGGCATCACTTGGATGCGGTTTAATTTTAGGCAACTAAACCAGATGTTGAATAACTATTCTCTGAATTTAATCCTCTTCTTCCCAATATCCAGCACAATATTTTGTTAAATCTGGCCAAAGAACAGATTACAAAAGTGTTTGGACATCAAGGACAAATAGGACATTCTTTGGTTTTCCTTTTCCTTGGAGTGACATTAGCTGATAAAAATGAGTTGTTTAAACAAATTCATAATTTTTGGATTTTCTTAGTAATACCACCAGATTTTTTCTGCTCCAGGGATTGAAAACTGTGTTATTTTAAGTGTTCAGATCAAACTGTTTTACCAGGAGAAAGAGATTTTTGTACCTGTGGCTATAATCCATGGAATTGCTTATCATAAAACTGTAATTAAGGATTATGAATACATCAGCATTCTTGAGCTGAAGAATGAAGGAATCTCATGGGTGGAAGGAAACCTCCTTTTTTTTTTACACTCAAGAAAAGTAAATCATGGTAGTATACCATAAATACAGTATCTTCTATTTAGAAAAATAATGAATATTATTTTTAACTGTATTAGAAAATAGCTATATCATGGTAACAAATTTAAAAGAAAATAAGTCCAAATATTCATGAAGTACATTAAATGTCTGGAAACATTGAGTAATAATAATTTATTCACTGTAAAGAAAACTAATAAATTTTACTGGATATTTTTGTATACAGAAATTGCAATGGTACCATGTAAACTCTGTAGTGGAATTATACAACACGTGCAATTACCACTTGAGATAAATCTTGATAAACTGACAGTAAAGAGAAACATAGTGAGGCTAGCTGCAGTATCTCATTTGCAAATTATTATGCAGTAACTACTCTCAAGTAGCACTGCTGGAGTTCCCAGTCTTTCAGTGTTTCAATTTTATGTCCTTTTCAGGATTTAACACTTCATCACACATGATACGAAACTCTTCCTTAAAAACAAACAAACAAAAAGAACTAAACAGAAAACAACAAAACTTTCTAGACCAAAATTATAAAATAAATCCTGTTTCTAAGATGGTTTTTATTATTATGATGACTCACATAGCTTCTCTCTGTCCTTTACTTAGAAGACTGAGTTTTGATGGAAATCTTGCAACTGTCCCCACTTTGTCTGTTCCATCCAGCAGGCCTCATTTCCTTAGTCCTACAATCAGTAAGAATTTCTTGTTAGATTAACCAGTTTCTCAATTTAATTATAAAACAACTCAGCTGAAGCTTCTGAATCTGCTAAATTCAGATGGTATTTATTTTAACTATATTTTAAAACCTGGGAAGCATCATCTCCTGGGATGGTAAGATTGATGCAGAGATAGACAACAGGTTAGCAAAGACATACAGAGCTTTTGGTAAACTCCATAAAAGAGTTTGACGAAACAATCACTTGAAGAAAAGTACAAAGATCAGCATTTATAGAGCCGTTGTACTGTCCACTCTTTTATATGGATCTGAATCGTGAGTCATTTACCGCCACCACTTATGACTCTTAGAACGGTTCCATCAACACTGCCTCCGTACAATCTTAAATATCCACTGGACAGATTACGTGACCAATACGTCTGTTCTTGAACAGGCAGCAGTTACGAGTATTGAGGCCATGTTGCTGCGAATGCAGCTGCGTTGGGCAGGGCACGTCTCCAGGATGAAGGACTACTGCCTCCCTGAGATTGTGCTCTATGGTGAACTTGCCACTGGCTGCC
>VZRE01000481.1:43259-115660 GCA_013396775.1 Cephalopterus ornatus
GAAGAGGAGATATAAGGACTCCCTGAAACAACATCTCAGCCTTGGCCATATTGATCACCATCACTGGTTTGCTCTGGCCTCCAGTCGGGAGGCCTGGAGACACACTATCCACAGCACTGCTGCTTCTTTTGAGAATACACGCAGGATCACTCTCGAGGAGAAAAGACAATGCAGAAAGAACCGTGTCCTGTCGGTACAACCTGAGGAGTCATTCTGATGTGCCTTTTGCAACCGGACGTGTCTATCTTGCATTGGCCTTTTTAGCCATCAGTGCGCTTGTAGCAAGCATCGGTAGAGTCCTTCACAAATCTTCGTTCTCGAAGCCTAGCCATGATGAGATTTTAAAATTATATTTTGAGAGTTCTTTTTGAAATTTATAAGGCAAAGTTAGGTGAAGAGCTGGAAACTGGAAGCTTGTGAACATTGCCCTGATTTTGAAGACGGACCCAGGAAACTACAGGCCTGTCAGCCTCACTTCAGTGTCTGGCAAAGTTATGGAGAAGATTATTCTGGGAAGTATTGAAAAACACCTGAAAGACAATGCAGTCATTGGTCACAGCCATGAGTAGAACGTCCTGCCTATCCAAAGTGATTTCCTTCTATGACAAGGTAACCCACTAGTTGATCAAGGGAAGCCAGTGGGTGCAATCTTTTTGGATTTCAGTAAAGCTTTTGATACTGTCTCTCACAGGATCCTTCTGGACAAAACGCCCAGCACAGCTGGATAAATACATCGTATAGTGGGTGAGCAATTGGCTCATGGGTCAAGCACAGAGGGTAATAGTGAATGGGGGAACATCAGACTGGTGACCTGTCACTACTGGGGTTCCACGCGGCTCCATCTTGGGCCCTGTGCTCTTCAACATCTTCAAAAATGTCTTGGACACAGGACTGGAAGGCGTACTAAGCTAGTTTGCAGATGACAAAAAAGTGAGAGGAGCTGTTGACTCCCTTCAAAGGCAGGGAGGCCCTGCAGAGAGACCTCAACAAATTAGAGTACTGGGCAATCACCAACCGTATGAAGTTCAAGGGAAACCATGTGAGTTTCAAGCGAAAGTGCCAGATTCTGCACCTGGCATGGGGCAACGCTGGATGTTCCTACAGACTGGGGTATGAGATGCTGGAAAGCAGTGCCACAGAAAGGGACCTGGAGGTCCTGGTTGATGGCAAGTTGAATCTGAGTCAGCAGTGCCTTAGCAGCCAGGAGGGACAACCATGTCCTAGGGGGCATCAGGCAAAGTATCACCAGCCGGTCAAGGGAGGGGATTGTCCTGCTCTGCTCTGCACTGGGGCAGCCTCACCTTGAATATTGTGTGCAGTTTTGGGCACTGCAATATAAGAAAGATATTAAGCCCTTAGAGAGTGCCCAAATGAGGGCAACAAAAATGGTGAAAGGCCTTTGAGGGGAAGCTGTATGAGGAGTGGCTGAGGGCCCTTGGTCTGTTCAGCCTGGAGAAGAGGAGGCTGAGGGGAGACCTCACTGAAGTCTACAACTTCCTCATGAGGGGAAGATGAAGGGCAGGCACTGATTTCTTCTCTTTGCTGACTAGTTACAGGAGCCAAGGGAATGGCCTGAAGTTTTGTGAGGGGAGGTTTAGGTTGGATATTAGAAAAAGATTGTTTGCCCAGAGGGTAGTTAGGTACTGGAACAGTCTCCCCAGGCAAGTGATCACAGCGCCAAACCCGACAGACTTCAAGAGGCATTTGGATGATACTTTCAGGCACATGGTGTGACTCTTGAGGATGGTCCTGTGGAGGGCCAGGGGCTGGACTCAATGATCCTTATGGGTCTCTACAACTCAGCGTAGTCTGTGATTCTGTGATATTTGAGATTCAGTGTTGCAATAGAGAGCATATATAGATGGTATTTCTAATTCTGTTATAATTCTATAGCATATAAATATTTATTGCATATATTAACATTTCTAATTATATTACAAGATTTGAGTCCATTTTTGACCATACTAAGAGAGTCTATTGCGCAGTATGTTTGTACCAGAATTAATCTCAGCATGACAGTCTCTACTGAAGTAAGGAGAGGGCTGGTAAATGAAGGAAAATTAGTTTTGACATTAAGTAGCGTGAGAACTCTGGGGCTTTTCCTTTTTCTTTTCTTTTCCCTTTTCTTTTCTTTTCCTTATTTCCACAAGCAGGACCAAGTCTTTTATCCGGCTTCAAAAATAAAATTATATTCCCCTCTATTTCCCTATTTGTGGTAGTAATACAGAATTTATTTAGATCCATTTTAAGTTCCAGAGCTCAGAATTAAGGAAGGTTTCAAGATTTGTGAAGTTTGAACATAATTTGACCATGATAACAGTCATAGCTTTGAATAGTCATTTTCTTTATTTCCCTAAGAATCACAGGAGAATGAAAACTTGGCTACATGCGTTACAGAAGTTTTGATAGTGTCCAGCAAGTGCTTTTTACAGTATTTTAAAAATAGTGCTTTGATAGGGGAGGAAGATATTCTGTGCAATTCAATCTAGTAGTATGAAACACACAACATTTTACACAAAGAATTCCAGAACACATATTAAATAAAACACAGTGCAAAGCCTTTGTGGAACTACTTTTTCTTGAGAGAAGGAGAAATTTTTTTAATGTTCTTACTGTTCATACCCCAAAAATCTGACTTCAGAGGACAGTGAGTAAAACATAGTGGTTTTGATGACAACCTTGAAAACAAACGATTTCAGGTCAGATTTACTTTGACCTTTTTAGTTTTCACCACCACAAAACCTACATATAGACGAAAATAACAATGTTGCGTTCCACTTCAGTCATCAATCTACACCGCAGGATTTGCACTTCTATGCCAGCAGTGGATACTTTTAAGTTTCATTAACTTCCTTGGGAGTCTGTGTAGAGCTAGTGCAGTAAAGATTCATGTTTAAAAGCCTAAACTGTTCTGTCTAGGCTGTTTCTTTTCATGTACTGTACTGCCTGAGGTGTGATAACCAGAAATTCCTGACCTAGTCTGTCCTCCATTTAATCAGCTGCCAGGCTACTTGATTTAGAAATACTGGATTCAGGAATTTTATTCTTTTTTACCACCTCCTTGATCTGCTGCAGTTCATATCTGTAAATCTCACGGTCTCATTATAAACCCTATGCAGCTTTAGAGAGGCTGGATGAAATACATTAACGTGATTGCTATTTTCTTGTGAGCATACATTTAGAAAGGCAGGTTAATCCACTCTGTGGCAAATGTATGGGTAATCTCATTTATGTCAGAGGTATAAGGGATTAGAATCCTTTGTAATGTATTATTTTAATTAAAAAGAAATAATCAGTCATACATCACATTAGATGAAGCCTACCAATTCTGTTAGAAACTCCCACCCAGCCAAGATATTGTTATGCAAAGGGTGAAATGTAGTGTCTTCAGTAATGTATTCTAATGTGCATATTGGGATGATCTAAATGTTGGTGAATTTGTTTAGGCATAGTTGTTTCCCAAATAAAAATAATTTAAAAAAATCAAATAAATATCTCTGTATAGTAACTAGAGATGCAGTTCATAGTTCTCATTCTTCAAGAGCAACGTGTAATGAAAAGCCAAACATATGCCTTTATATTATTTGAATATTGAAATCCAAATAATGAACTTCATTAAAAATACAGTTTCCTATCACAGCTACAATGCATTGCTAGCAGTTTTCATTACACTTGTTTGGATTAAAATAATTATAAACAATAGTAAAGTTCCTGATGAATCTAATCTGTTATCATGAATTTGGAATGGTTGATGGCAAACTTACCTGAAAAAAAAATAAAATGGAATGGAATGGAATGGAATAGAATAGAATAGAATAGAATAGAATAGAATAGAATAGAATATTTCAGTTGAAAGGAACCTACAACGATCATCTAATACAACTGCCTGAACACTTCAGAAGTGACCAAAACTGGAAGTATATTATTAAAGGCATTGTCCAGATGTCTCCTTAAACAGACAGGTTTGCAGCATCTACTACCCCTCTAGGAAGCCTGTTCCAGTGTTTTACCACCCCCTGGTAAAGAAATGCTTCCTAATATCTGGACTGACCCTCTCCTAGTGCAACTTTGAGCCACTCCCAGCTCTCTTATTACTGGATCCCAGAGAGAAGAAATCAGCACCTCTGATTCCACTTATACTCCTGAGCATCTTTTTCTCCAAACTAGACAAAGCCAGAGTCCTCAGCCACTCCTCACAGGACATGCCTTCCAGTCTTTTCACCAGCTTTATTTTCTTCCTCTGGACTTATTCAAGTACTGTAAATGCATCCAGAGGAGTACTGTTTAAGTAACTGTTTAAGTAAAATTTAAGTGGTTTCATGGATATGTTTAAAATCATTGCTTAAAAATTATTTCTTGCCAGTAGCATCTAAGCACATTTAGCAGGTCAGAAAAACCAAAACAAATGTTTGTGGTATGCTCCCTCATTTTGAGGCAAAAACCTTGTTCCAAACCACATTCGTGTTGGATCCATTTTGTCCTTAACTAAAAAAAGCTCAATCAGAAAAGGAAATTTTCTTCATTTAAAGCAAGTGTTAGTGCAATAATTTCTTCCTCATTCAGTGGAGGAGTTAAAGCTTTCCCCCCTCCAAATTCATTTCTACTGCAATAATCATGTGAGCTTTTAACTTGTACAATCCATGTTCATTGGTTTTCATTCAGCTTACTTTCTCCTCTACAGACAATGTAATAGTAAGCAATTTCAAAAAGACTTTAGATGAGAAACTTATGGATTTCTCTAGCCCCTTCGTTTCCTATTTGAATTTTCTATTATACATTAACTTTTTTAAAAATGAACAAGATCTAGGAGTTGATCTGTTCTAGACTCTCTTCCTTTTGGAAAAAAGGCTACTAATTTATGTACTTCAATAAGAACAAAAAATTATTACCATTCTACCTCTTTACTCAGACCTTGAGATGAGAATTGAAATAACTATAGAATTTGTAAGAAATCCTGGGATCTGTCAGTCAATTTCTCTGTCCTTTTGAAATTTTATATTAAAAAGCCCCCAAATTATTTGGGATCCTTTATTTTGAACCTGATAGGAAGAGTGTTATATACTCCCTCAGCTAGCTAAAATGCTGCAATTAGCAATACAAATGATTTCCTAAATTCTGTTGATATCACTGCTGTGCTTATCCTCATTTATAATTGGTTTTATGGTTCAGATAGGAAATGCTTTGATGTTTTCACAAGTGGGAAAAAAATTATGTACCTTTTTGTGCCTATCTCAACAGAAGGTAAACAATTTTAATAGCTTCTGGGATTGCTAATTAGAGCTAATTGTGCCTTGATTGACCTATCTTGACAGTAAGTACCTACAAAACTTGCTTTCTTCACAAAGTGAGGATTTGTTTGCATGAGTAACTTGTACACACTGAACCTCAGAGACAGTTGTTTGGATGTGATCATCTGAATTTGTTAATTTATATTTCATAACTTCTTATCCGCTTATAAAACAATGGCAGAAACTCAGGGTCATCACTTGTGCACTGAAACACCTACTTTCTTATTCTGTTGCTGTCTACAAACCTAGAAATTAACACAGACAAAGTCTCTAGTGAATAAAAAATCTGAATATCGTGTATAAACTGTTCTTTGTACAAATACGGAAAAAAAAATCAGAAGGGAACTATGAATTCCTAAAGTCTTAAGGGTAATATAAGTGTTCCATACAAATTACTAAGACGTAATGATGGACTTTTCCGGATCAACAGAAAACCTCTAGCTCATTTTTGCCAAAGTATTTGTTGTGTTTCTGTAAAAACCCCAAGCTGTTGAGTGCTGAAAGTTTTTCATAAGATATGCATATCATCATAGAGAATTCTGAACTTCTTGAATATTTTTAAACCTTTATATTTCTTTCTTTTGACATATCGTTTGTTGTAACTAAAGGTAGTCCACCCAGCAGTACCATCCAGAGAAATGAGACTTGACTGCACTTGCCCAGCTTGGCTCACCCAGTATGATCTGGATACCAAAGACAACTTCTTTTTCATAATACACTTGGTCAGCAACCTAGAGAGTGACATAAACAGAAAAAGTAACTACTATTTGGCTCCTGGGATGGAGAAAGTCTAAGAGGTTGGTCCAGTGTTATGAGAATACAAAGCCTGATAGTAATAAATTAATAATTAAAACAATAGGCTTCATGGGCCCCTCAGTTCAGGAAGGATATTGAGGTGCTGGAGCAGGTCCAGAGAAGAGCAACAAGGCTGGTGAAGGGACTGGAACACAAGTCCTATGAGGAGAGGCTGAGGGAGCTGGGGGTGTTTAGCCTGGAGAAGAGGAGGCTCAGGGGAGACCTCATCACTCTCTACAACTACCTGAAAGGAGGTTGTAGCCAGGTGGGGGTTGGTCTCTTCTCCCAGGAAACCAGCAGTAAGACAAGAGGGCACAATCTTAAGCTCTGCCAGGGGGAGGTTTAGGTTGGATATTAGGAAGAAATTCTTTACAGAGAGGGTAATCAGACATTGGAATGGGCTGCCCAGGGAAGTGGTGGATTCTCTGACCCTGGAGGTATTTAAGAAGAGACTGGATGTGGCACTTACTGCCATAGTCTAGTAACTGTGGCAGTAATGGACCAAGGGTTGGACTTGATGATCTCAGAGGTCCCTGCTAACCCGTATGATTCTATGATTCTGTGGGAGACAGGGTGACACAATACACAATATTCAGTGCAGAAATCGTGAACAAATTGAAACTCAACAAGAAGGACTTCTACCACGTAAGGCTTGAACTTTGGCCATGGATCAGTTGGAGTCAATACCTTGTTCTACTAGTTTTGAATTGATTTCAGATGGACAGATGAAACTGGAAATGTGATTTGTAGGATGAGTATGTGGTAAGTTGATCCTAGCTAGATGCTAGGTGCCCACCAAAGCCTCTATCAATCCCCTTTTTCAGCTGGACAGCAGAGAGGAAATATAAAGAATTATCCATGGATTGGGATCAGGACAGGGAGAGCTCACTCATCAATTACCATTATGGGCAAAATAGACTTTACTGGGAAAATTAAATAAATTTTTTATCAATCAAATAAGATTAGGACAATAAAAACCCTCAAATTAAATCCTAAAGAACCTTCTCCGCACACACCTCCCTTCCTCCTGGATTCAACTTTACTCTCAAATTCTTATCCCAAGCAGCACAGGGGGACAGGGAATGGGGATTGAAATCAGTTCATCACATATTGTCTCTTCTCCTTCCTTCCTTCTCACTCTCCCCCTGCTCCAGCATGGGGCCCCTTTCATGGGAGGCAGTCTTCCATGAACTTCTCCAACATAAGTCCTTCACACAGGCTGCAGTTCTTCATGAGCTGGTTCGACATGGGTCCCTTCCTGCTGGCTGCAGTCCTTCAGAAGTGGCTGCTCCAGTGTGGTTCCCTCATGGGGTCACAAGCACTTTTAGGAGCTTGCTCCAGGGCAGGCTTCACACGGGGTCACAGCGATCTACCTGCTACAGCGTGGAGTCCTGCACAGGCTGCAGGGGGTTGTCTGCTCCACTGTGGCTGCAGGACAGTAGCCTGCCTCACCATGGTCTGCACCATGGGCTGCAGGGGAATCCCAGCTTCAGCGCCTGGAGCAAACCTCCTCCCCCTTTTTCTCTGACCTTGGGGCCTGCAGAGTTGTTTCTCTCACATAGTCTCACTCTTCTCTCCAGTCGCAGTTGCTGTTCTGCAGTAACTTTGTCTGCCTCTTAAATAGATTACCAGAGAGACACTACCACCATTGCTGATGGGTCATATTTGGCCAGTGATGGTCTGTCTTGGAGCAGGCGGGCATTTGCTCTATTGGACACGGAGGAAGCTGCAGCTACCAAAACCTTGCTGCACAAATGCAGTAGTATAACAGGTGGATAACAGTCACTGTTCTACAAACACAACAGTGATTGCTTTATACCTGCTATACCCATCCTACAAAGGAAACAAACAAGACTGTGCTCCTGAATGGTGTGGTCTAGCAGATCCTTGACCCAATATTCCCATGACAAACTCTCATAAACTGTGTTAAAACCTGACCTTAGTAATTCAACGACATGCTATTCAAATAGAAACTGTACAGATTTTGAGAAATTACTAAAAATGAGTTAATAACTTCTAAATCTACTGACTCTCTCCAACAAATTGATGTATTAGATACAGTATTTCTAAAAAGCCTCTAAAATTATATGGTTTGAGAAAACATTAATGAAAATCTGAATGTTAAAAATAACAAATAGAAATCCTAACAATCTGTAAGGTGTCCTAAAACAGTTTAACTGTTGATCCTGTGGTCTTTAAAGTCAGTGAAGAATTATACTCCCAGACAACTAAATAAATAACAAAGGAAATACGTAAGTAATAGGCAAAGTGCATTTGTATTTGGAAAGAAGATGAGTATACAAAAATCAGGAGGAAAAATATGTTCTTCTGTTAATTTTCCACTATTTGGAAGTATGGTTTCATGATAAGGAGAAAAAAAGTGACAATTCTAAAAATTTTTAAAATTAAATGCCTTGTAGTTTTAATAATTTTATACAAAATGGTAACTTTTGTACAAATTATACTAAACTTGTACGTGACTTTGTTTTTATTCTGTTTTTACTAAAGCCATTTTTAAAACAGAAAAAAATATATAAAACTTACAGGCAAATGTGGAAAATTTAGAATCATGTTCCTTTAAAAGACAATTATTGCTTGATAATATTGTGTGTGGCATTTAGGAAAACTTGATTTCTTTCACCCATTAACTGACAAAAGAATTGGTATTTAAAAAATTTTATAAATGCATTCACTTGAGAATATGTGTATGGTTTTAAAAAAATTTAGATGCAGTTTATATGCAAAATTTTGTGTTGACAAAGAATAATCTTCCTCTTTAAAAGATTTGGATTACTGGAATTGCCTTTTTGAGAAAAAGTGTGGTGGGTCTGCCCACTGTACACTAATATACAAAGAAATTATATACTTACAGAGATTTTGACTCATTTTGGTTGATAAAAGGCATCCAGAATTTAGAAAATCATGTGTCTCCTGCATGCAAGAAATAATTGATTTGACTTCATCTCTGTGTGAGGTCAGTTATATCCTAAGCCTCCCAGAAAATGCTTACAAGCCCAGGAAGCATGCATCTTTATGTAACCTAATGTAGAGGATGAATTGCAGAAAGAAGAGCTTTGAAGTAGCTTTGATATAAATTATAAAAACATTATATTGGCTCAATCTGGCCTTATACAGACACATCTAAAATCAGAGTGAATTCTGTAATGCTGTGATATTCTTGTCTATTAGGTACAATTTTACAAGAATTCAATCTTGTATGATGAATAAGTCAAATATAGGAAATGTTTCCAGTTTTTAAGCAATTGTCAGTTTGAAAAACAGTTCTTTTCTTTTGATTGATGACTGAAAAAGAGAACTGCCATATGTCATTATTTGTAAATTTTGCAAGTATATTAACCCTTCTGAAATTTCATGCGTAAGAAACACTCTTTTCCTGTTTTATGAGGAGAGAAAAACCTATGCAAATTTTTGCCAGGGTTCTTCTGCTGTAGCATTTTCTCCAGAAAAATAGCCAAAAATTATATCAGCTATTATCAGTTCTAGAAAATTAATTACTGTGTAGCAGAGAAACGACAAATAATGTTGGTTTGATGCTTTGAGGGGAGAGCAAAAATAAAACTACAGAACACAGGTGGACAATCCTGAAGCCTTAATAAACTTTAATAATTGCTACATTATCCTAGTATTCGTAGAGGCATCACTAGAGGTACTATATCCCCATACCAAAGTTAAAATGTGGGCTTATATTTCCAAATTCTTTGAGAGTGATCACAATATCAATGGTAAACTGAAAAAACTTCTTATCACTGCATGCACCTAAAATGAGTGACTAATTAAAAAGGCCAAATAATGCAGTTTTCCTAAGACCACTTGTGGGCTGCTATGTGTGCAACAAAATATCCTGAACCATAAAACAGTGTAGTTTGGAAATCTATTCTATGTTCAATCTTTGTGTCAGCTGTTCTTGTGACGCTTCAACTGATATCAGCTATTCATGATTAAGATAGAAGGAAGAATATTCTGGTAAATAGAAGTGTTATCTTCAAAGACAGACACAGCAATAATACAATTTAAGTTATAACAGACTTATTCCAAGACTCTGGACCATATAGTTTCAACACAGGCAACCAAGCCCTTTTTTTTTCCTTGCTCTGATGCTCAAATAATATGCAATACAGTACTGTACAGATGAAGATCTGTACACAAGCTCTACATTTTCAGAAGTTTAAAAACTCCACCAATATACTTGGCAGGCATGGAGTTTTAAAAATCGGAATGTTCTAATTATGCAAGTTTGGATATAGTTTTCAGGGTTGAATATTCAAGAAGACCTGCATAAGTAGCCCCTATAAAAGCAAAATTAGTCTCACAAATACATGCATCAAATACCCATAAAATATGTTAAATTGTTTTGCCATCTGCAGTACTTCATACTTTTGATAGTGGTGCTCTTGACAACATTATTCAGTTCTTTATACTCTCACTTAGCTTGCCTGCATTTCTCAATGGATGGATGGATGGACGGATAGATAGATAGATAGACAGATAGATAGATAGATAGATAGACAGACAGACTAATAGATAGTTTGAGGTTCTATACACTTCAAAACATTCTAGAATTCTATTTAGAAAGGGAAATTATGAGAGTAATGTGTGGAAGGAGAGTTGAATCAATAAGGTTCTACTTTTGAACTGTTTACAGAGGACAGTATGCAAACTAGTCATAATGAGGCCATTTACATGTTCACTTTTCATTTACATATTTATTTACGTGTGTATATGTTGTGTATAAAACATACATATACATGAGTATAGTAAAATGAATTCATAGTGCAGACAATATAATACAATACCTATTTTAATGTTATAAAACGAATAACACTGAAACTTTTATGGAAAGAGTTGGAAGGCTTTTTAAGTAAAATTGAAAGTTAATTTCATCAAGTTATTTTTAAAAAGAATGTTCTGTCCTGTGGGTTCTATGTGAAGATACAGAAGCAATCTCAACTGAATTTTCTATTACTTTTATTCCTGTTGCCTTGACATCCTTTATTAGCTGTTTATGGTATTATACATGCCGCCATGTTAGATGAAGGGACATTCTAGGATGATTATATTCTTTAACTTAAAAAAAAAAGGACAGAGGGAGAAAATAAAGAAAGGAAGGAGAGAAGAGGGAAGGAGGGAGGGAGGGAACAAGGAAGATGATAGTGAGAATTGTTATAACTAATCACAAAAGAAATTTCCATTACTAATTAATAAATGGAATTAAATCAAATTCAAATTAAAATAATTTTCGTTTATGTAAAGACGATAAAAGGTAATTACCAAGACTACTAATAAGGTTTTTGTACATAATTCCTTCCACACTATGCTATCAAAAATTACTATTTTTTTAAAGGGCGATAAATATTCCTATGCAATATGAGAATAAACACTGATAAACTGAAAGTTCAGAGATGAACAAAAAGGCTCTAAGAGTATCAATCAGAGTAACTAGTGAAATGCTAAAAGCAAAATACTTTTTCTGTGCCATAAACTGAAACTTGTTAAAAGAGGTCATGACTATACAGCTATATCTATACCATATAATCCTAATTTCATGAGGCCATCTGATTTTAAATGGACTGTACAGAATCAGTTCAGAGGCCTTAATATTGTCATCTAATACAATTTAGGATAACCTAGGCTATTATAATTACCACCTGCCCCTTCAGAAATACTCAGGTTTACTGTAGCTCTTGTGTGGTATCTGCCATATATCCTAGGGGCACGGCAAATAAAACTGGGCCCACTGTTTAGGCAATTAAACCCTAGATTTTGAAAAGCTGACACATCCTTAGGCATTTGGAATAGGATTAAGTCTCTTAGTTTATGATAGAACTCACTATTCTAAGTTATATTTCTTCTCCCACATTCTGTTCAGCAGACAGAAGCACTTCCAAACAATCAGTGAAAGAAAATGCACCCATGGCTAAGAAAGGTGCAATGCCAGAATATCTCCTCTGATTATACAGGTAACACAAGCAGCTGGCTCAGAATATGGGTATGATTCAACTTACTCCTAGTTTTAGGTGTCTGTATGCACATTCAGCATTTTGATACTCATTTAGTCACTGGATTTCCAGTCATCAGGGCTTCATTCAGTTGCCCAACTTTGTACAGCTACTATGTAAAGAGGTCTTTTGGACGTGCTCTGGCATTTATTTCAGTCCTTTTCAAAAGCTTTGATTAGGCAGGACATTTCACATGGAACAAGATTCCTGCCTGTGGGCAATGAATTCAGTCTAGTTGAGTCTTTTTGAGTGATCATTTTAGGATAAGTTTTTCCATGTAATGATATTAGCAAACATTGTAAGGTACAAAAACAGTACAATATATTTCATTAAATATCTGACTCATTTCTGAATTACATTAATCTCATGAAAAAGGGAATTCACTTTTGCAGATTTTCATTTAATGTTTCTAAATGAAATGTATGTTATAAAAACATTCAGTTTTGGATATGCATCTAAAACTGAGTCAGTTTGTATAAATGTCACTCAGATCACATATTATCTATTTTTTCCTACAATATTACATTTACTGACCACCAGAAAAAGAAATTGTGAATCAATACAACAGATTATTAATTGTACATTGTGAAAAGCAACATATTAATGCTAATTACAGAGTTGAGCAAATAGGCAAAAGTGCACTGAGTTCCAAATGTTTTGAGTATATATGTAAAAGTTCAGATTGCTTAAGACTTAGAATTTGCGAGGATCTAAGTCACATGAAAAACTATGATACAGTATTTAGATAAATACAGCAAAATTGTACCAAGTAATGGTGAGGGAGAGGAGCACCCCAAAAAAACCCTCACCAACAAACCTCTCTCCCAAACCCCAACAAACTAACAAACCAATCCAGAAAAACCAAGCACATTTTAGTACTCCTAAAAGCTTTGCAAGACACTTCAGTGAAGGATAGCTAGAGAGGCTAAAGCTTTTTCCAAATCAGAAGTATTATCCTGAGCTTGGAATGCATTATGTTATGAAGTCGTATAGCATGGTATTTGCTACAGTTTGAGAGGATTAGTTAATAGAAATGTTTATGCTGAATTAGTGGATTAAGGACATTTTCTTTCTTGACACTGAATGCAAACTTAATTCAGTCTAATGACGGTCAAAGGAAGTTTCCTGATAGTCTCTTTTTTTGCAGTCAAAAGTCTCCATGTTGCTCATATCTTAAATGTCCTCGCATATGGCTACCTGCACTGCAATAAAAAATTGCTAAAAGCTACATTGTTTCAAATAACAAAATAGACCAGTAAAAGGAATGCTGTGAGATTACTGAATAAGAATTTTTACTCATGTGAATGAACAGATTAGTGGAAAAGTATCTTTGCAAGACAATTCATCATTGCAGAGTTCCTGGCAAACTCACTACTTGGTAAGAAATAGATGAGAGAAAGAACTGGCAAAATTTAAATCTTAAAAATATGTTACAAAAATAGTAAATCAATAACCTCTCCATTGGTAGTATATTATGATATGCTTCTTGCACCATTAGATTTTATGTAAATTAATTTCCTGCATCCTGTCAGTAGCCTCATTATTTTGGACATGACGTTTGTTAAGTATATTAAAGTTTAGGGGAAGAATTGCTGGCTGTTGTGTTCTATATGGTCTACATGAAAAATAATTCTACCAAAAAACAGACTGTAGAATTCATTGTGAAGAATACATTCCAGATTTAAAACCTTTGTTTTCTGAAATTTAACAAATAAATTTTTCAAATTAATTGTATTTTTATTCTACTTCATGAAATGAACA
Source organism: Cephalopterus ornatus (assembly GCA_013396775.1). NCBI lineage: Eukaryota > Metazoa > Chordata > Aves > Passeriformes > Cotingidae > Cephalopterus > Cephalopterus ornatus. The sequence continues at coordinate 57,121 of VZRE01000481.1, forward strand.
ATCACATTTGTAGTGGACTACAGAACAGCAGCCAGCTAGTACATACCATTTTGTTCAACAAAGAGGAAAAGCAACTCCTGAAATAATTTTCTGGAAGATGGTTCGATAGCCTTACATGTCAAACCATTTTGTTAATCTAGCCTAAGTTCCCGTATAACATAGGCCAAAAAGTTTTGATCATTCATTCCTTCAATAAAGAAATTGCTTTTCCTGTGTAGATTGACATTCTTTGTGATAATAACTAACTGGCCACACTACAGAAATGACAAGTGTCATTAGGGATTTGTGAGTAGTTTGATTTAGTGCTGAACTATCTGTGATGGAAGACAGCTATTCCGCCTATACTTCAAAAATTTGGGTTTTAAGGTGTCCCAATTAAAATGATTCTGTCAAGTCAATTTCCAAATTCCTCTGTTTCTCCCTCTTGGCTTTAAAATCTTCAAGTTCTCACTGGCTTCCAAGCATGTGACAGATTCATGACCTCGTTTTTACCTCCATGTCTTAGTGTAATTTTAACTTCACCTAATTTTTGGTGGGGTTGTATTCTTTCCTAGTACCTCATAGTGCTTATTGCACTCCACCTGAGAACTAACTTGCCCAACTAGAACTGGATGTCCTTTCCTGCTCTCAGGAGAAAATGCATAATTACATATCTACAAAAGATGCAGGAGAGATGGCAAACATGATTAAATCTGGGTGACTGGGGAACTAGGATACTGCAAAAGATAACCCAGTTCTTAGTGTTTCCTTGGATTAGTTTTTTCCTAGCATTTGCTGCAGTGCTATTGTCTTTAACTGCTAAGTAATTTTTGTCTTTCAAATCCTTCGAGATATATATCTCAGGAGTCTTTCGCATTTCTTTTTTAATCATTAAGCCTCTGCACTTTTCCAAATGTCCTAAATCAAGCAATTCTAAACAAATGGCCTTTCTTTCAGAGTTCTATCCAGTGTCATTCCTTTTAAGCAGATTGTCTTGCTACTGTTCAAATCAATAAAATAATAAAAGATAATGCACCTACAGTCGCACATTTGATAGAGTCCTTTCTGGTTCCTCTAATAAAATATATTTAACAAGACTACATTCATTAAAATGGGCAAAACATGCATATACACACTTTTTTCTGTCTTCCTGTTTATTTTGTAATGTTACAGGAAACATTCCTCATTCATTCAGCTGGTATCAGCAGAAAATCCAAGAACATTAATAAATCACTAATGGCAGTGCAGCATCTTGGAGCAGGTGTACCATTGAAATCAATAATTGAAATTATTTATGGACTTCTGAATAGGAATGTACGGGTAATTTTAATAACACTGCTACATTTGATACACTAAATATATAAAATGCCTGGAACTGCTCTGTTAAAAGGTGGAAAGAACAACAAAGTACGTATCTCAGGCACTTTCAAAACTTCAGAGCCCTTTTCAATGATACTGGATGTATATTTAGAGCCACAGCTATGTCTACACAGTCAAACAAACATCCATCCCCTTATTGTTGCCATTGATTGAAGAATAATTTGCTTCCTAATTTCTTAGCTAACAACCCCTTACCAAAATAAGCCTTTTAAGATAAAGCATAAATCCATCAATGGGTAGTCAGTCCATGGTCTGCCCTCAAAAACGGAGGAAAATGAAGCACCTTCATCCTCTTCTGTCTTCCAACAACACTTAGGCTTTGCTGAAGTAGGCCTTTAAAATCTTCTCCCTCATAATCACACCACACCCCATGGCACAGAGCAATATGCACACTGAATTTTGAAGTAAAGAAATGATGACTCTGTTGGACTTCCACACAACTGCCTGAATTTTGTTTGCATAATTAGAGCTGAAAATCACACTCAAACAAAACAGTAATGTATTCTTCCAGTAAGCTGCCTCTTGGCACCATGAGTAGACTCAGAATCAAGTGTCATGTAGTTTGGAACTAGCCAACCTCTTCCAACAAAAGCTAGCCCTTGAGTAGAGAGGAAGCAAGCCAGATGGTGTCACCATGCCTTGGAGCCATTTAGCTACACACATACAACATTGCCATTGTTAAATATAAGCCAAAAACTTTGCATAAATTGGGCTGAAGGTTGAGAGACTGCATCTGAACTCCTCTTGGCCTGCCCAGAGCATTTTTTAGTTTGATTGACTGTAACAACAATTTTCTAATGACCAAGTAATTATTATCTCATTTGTTTCACTTTGCTTAGCTTTGTATAATTTTGTGGCATGATAAAAATTTTTATACAGATAGAACTAGTAATGTGTTTATGATTGTGCAGACAGAAACATTCATTGTTAACTTAAAAATGTCCTTTAGTTGCAAACAGGTCTGGTACGATAGAAAGGGCCTTGAAAATGGGACCCAAGGATGCAGGGTAGAGACATATGGGACAATAATAAAAAGGATTATACTGGAGAGACTAGGACTATAAACAGCTCACAAACCAAACAAAACCAAAGCATAACAAAACATCCCAAATATACATCATATGTAGAACAACATAGCAAATTCAGGACCAGAGGACTCTGAAAGGCAGTGGGACAGGGAGCACGACACAAGACACAGACACAAGTGTGTCTATAATAATTTAAACTTCATTATCATGAAACATTTTCTGAAATTTTCTGATATGATAAAACCACAGAATCATAGAATAGCTTTAGTTGGAAAGGAGCTTTAACTGTCATCTAATTTAAACCACCTACAATGAGCAGGAACAACTTCAACCAGTTCATGTGACTCAGAGCCCTGTCCAATCTGACCTTGAATGTTTACAGGGATGGAGTATCTGCCACCTCTCTGAGCAGCCTCAACATTGACTCAACAATCTCATTGTAAAGAAACTTCTTCTTTATATCTAATCTAAATCTACCTTCTTTTAGTCTAAAACCATTAGCCTTTGTCCTATTGTTACATGTCTGTCCCTGTCTTTCTTATAAACCCCCCCTTTAAGCATTGAAAAGCCACAATAAGGTCACCCTGGAGTCTTCTCTTCTGCGTGCTCCAGTTGGGTACAACCCCAACTTTCTCAGCCTTTCTTCATAGGAGAGGCTTTCCATCCCTCTAATCATCTTGGTGGCCCTTTGCTGGACTCACTCCAAGAGATCGATCTTCTTCCTGCGCTGGGGACCCCAGACCTAAACAGAGTACATGAGGTGGGATCTCACAAGAGTGGAGCAGAGGAGGAGAGTCACATCAAATGCATAGTCATATCAACTGTAAAACTATTTAAACATGTGGAAAGTAAACTTTTTGACATCTTCCAGTATATTCACACAGATTTATTTAGATGTAAGATCTTTTTTTTTTTTTTTAATTTCCGTTCAGGAAAATCCAAAAAAGTCAAAACATCCCAGTGAATGAAATCACAGTTGATCATTTCTATCATAAAGTTATAAATAATCTATAATGACGTTATGAATTATATATTGATTTTAAACAGTACATGGAAACATATGTATTGTCCTATTCTAATTTCTCTGACCCTAAGTATGTTATATATAAACAGGAAATTCAAATGAAATTAGTTTTGTTAAAAAATTTTTTTTTTTTTTTTAAGGTGGTTGCTATGGTGAGTCAGAAATCCGTAAGGATAATTTTTCCATTGATTCAATGAAAATTCCCTAACAGTGTGATTTAGTGTAGGTAAGTAGCTTAAGTGCTCTGATTCAGTCTCTTTCAGTTTCTCTAGTTCAGAAAAATGCAACATTTCAGTAATTTCATTAAGTATTCCTAACCTGTAATAGAAATAGTTTTAAATCTATAGAAAATATAAAAAAGAGCATATATGTGCCCTATCAGAGCAAAAATTACCGTGCTTGATTTATCTTTAAAGTTGTAGGGGCTTTGAACATATAAGGAATTTATTTACTTTTAGCACTTAACAGACACGAAATACAGTAACAACTGAATAACTGACCTTCCCATCTTGCATCAAATATCCTGACTATAGAGATACAGATATAATATTCTTATGGAGTGGAAATTTTCCAGCGTAACCTCTCTGATTTACTGTGAATAATTTTTATTTTCTCTATGCTCAGTAACAGTTGTCTTAATGAGTAGTACCTTCCACAGATTCCCCAGCTGTAAAACCAAGCCCTAAATGTTCAAGGCGAACCTAGCCTTTTTTTATTTTTAAAGACAAAATACATTTTTGTGAACTGTTTTCAAATACTGAAGTGTTCTGACCTATTTTATCCATGCAATCCAAATAACCCAGCACAAGGGACTAAGAAGGCGTTTGTTACCTATGCCTGCCTTTTTTAAAAAAACAGCCTGCTGAAATAAAAATCGCAATCGGAAGAATCCCAGCACAGTAGAACACTGGTTTCAGAAATGTATGACATTTTTCTTTGTCTGAATCATGAAGATGCAATGGATTTATGCTTGGAAGAACTAGATAAAGTCTTTTTTATTTAGATGAATATTAGGCAACAAACCATTGAAAAAACCTGGGATCAACAGGTGACTAAATATTGTGGAGTGGCAAATCTTTTGGAAGTCATTTATTACCTCCTATAAAGTCTGAAAACAATATTTGTGGCAGATCATGAACTGACATAGATATAATATTACAGAAAATGCAAGTAGCATTTCTGTGTAATGGAAAAGTCCATCATAAAAAAAAGTAATATTACCAAATATTTTTCAAATATCAGATCTCATGAAGGCTGTGTAATTAGAGTGCTAGCAGCTGAGCCTTTCCTCTTCATCTACAAAGTGCTTTCCAGGACTATTTCAAATCAGCAAAGGCTCCAGCATGATCTGTTACAGCCAGATGTAAGCTTGGATGCTGTTGCTTTGCACTAATACAAATTATAATTATTTTCCAAGTAGAAATTAGATGGCAGAAATATAGTATGCATTTACCAAGAAATGAAGAAATTAAAATATACACAAAGTGAATCCCATAGATTGAACTCTGAAGACATCTCGGACACAACAGATTTGTAAGTTGGCAGGTGTGGCTGACATTGTATGGTTCATGTTGAGTAATATTTTGACTCTCAAAAATTCCTGAGCTTTGAAACTAAATCAACCATCATGAATTTTTTTTATTGACCTCTAATCATGAAAAGTATTTCTGGTTTGTTTTGGTTTTTTTTCAGGGCAGATCACACTTTCAAATAAAATTAAAGAGATATTAGCATCACATCATTGTTCAAATATGACGAAAAAAAATTAAATCTATTTCTTTCATTTACTTAGATTCATAGCACCATGAGAGGAGAGACACATATTTCATTATCAAAATAATCTTATGGTTGGAAAATTTCCACAAATTTTCGCTGTTTCAGCTCAACCTCTGTTGTCAGAAAGAACACTATAAGAGCGCGACTTGTCACACCTTTCATAGCTGTCAAGAGATGAATTTGACGTAGCAGTCTATTTCAGTTTCTTGTTCATGAAGAATAAAAACACTGACTTCAAAGAATGTGTTAAATATAAATCAGCAGAGTTTCCTGCCTGATCAGATATTGCACCTTATAGCCCTGGAAACAGTCCTTCGTTGGGATTTCTTTTTTACTGATTAATCAATTTAAAAATATGTGACAAGACTCAGCATTTTATATTCTATTTATTCCTTAATTCTATTGAACTGTTATGTGCCACATTATCAGGAAAAAAACGGCATAAATTGCATCAATTAGGGCGATATGAATCTATTGTTTATTAATTTTTCAGTAACTTCTAACAAATTAAAAAGGTATAATATTCACATGTATGAATTTGTTCCTATATCATGTGATACTCAGTCAGATATTATGCTAACCTCACTTTAATTACACTTTAAATCAATTTTGTATTAGAACTGAGATGAGACATCTAGGTCTGTAACTTCCCGGAAGTTCTTTTTTGTAGGAATTAAAGTAAAAAGTAGAATACCAACCTATAAAACTGCACAATGGGTAAATTCACACTGTTTTTATGTAAAATGGTGACAAAACAAACAAACAAAGAAAAAAACAATTCCAGACATGTTTTCTGTTTCAGTCATAGAATCATAGAATAGTATGCACTGGAAGGGAACTTTAAAGATAATCTAGTTCCAACCTTCACTGCCATTGGCAGGAATACCTTCCACAAGAACAGGTTGCTCAAAGCACCATCCAACCTAGTATTTAACTTCCAGGGACTGGGCATCTACTCCCTTTCTGGACAACCTGTTCCAGTATCCCATTACCCTCACAGTAAAGAATTTCTTCCTGATACGTAATCTAAATCTACCCTCTTACAGTTTAAAGCCATTACCTCTTGTCCTGTCACTACATGCCTTTGTAAAATGTCCATCTTCAACTTTCTTGTAGGCTACCTTTAGGTACTGGAAGTCTGCTAATAATGCTGGTCCCATTATGGACCCCTGAGGGTCACCACTTATCACCACTCTTCACTTGAACATTGAACCGTTGACCACATTTTGAGTGCCATAATCCAGCCAATTCTCTATCCACTGGGTGATGCATTTATCAAACCCCTGTCTCTCCAGTTTAGAGAAAAAGATGTCGTGTGGTACAGTGTCAGATGTTTTGCATGACTCCAGATTATGTCAGCTGTTCTTCCCTTATCCATTAGTGCTGTAACCCCATCATAGAAGATCACTAAATTTATCAGGTATGATTTGTGCTTAGTGAGGCCATGTTGACTGTCAGCAATTGCCTCCTTGTTTTTCATGTGTCTTAGTGTAATTTGCAGGAGAACCTGCTCTATGATCTTGCCAGGCACAGAGGTGAGAATGACTCAACTGTAGTTCCCCAGGTCTTCCTATTTTCCTTTTCTAAGAGAGGTATTATGTTTCCCCTTTTCTGCCATGACTGCTCAAACATGATGGCTAATGGCTTAGCCTCCTCTTTCACCAGTTCCCTCAGGACTAGTGGATCCATCAAGTCTCATGTACTGGTGGACCTTCTTTTTCCTTAGATCATCTCAAACCTCACCTTCTCCTACAGTAGGTGGTTCTATATCTTTTCAGTACCTGCTTTTGCCTTCTCTGACTTCAGTAGTATGGCTAGAGCAACAGCTGGTTAAGACTGAGGCTAAAAAGTACCTCAGCCTTTTCCATGTCATTTGTAGCCAGGTCTTCTGTTTCACTTAACAGGGTGGGTACAGTTCCATTCATCTCCCTTTGTTGTGCCTGAAGAAATACTTCATGCTATTTTTTACATCCCTTCAACTCCAGCTGTGCCTTGACTTTCCTTATGCCCTCCCTGCACTCTCAGACCATATCTCTATAATCTCTCCTGGTTGTGTATGCATGTCTATGTGTCTTGTTTTTGTGATTTAGTTTGGCTAAGAGGTCTTGGTTTAGCCAAGCTTACTTCCCGTCTCCTGTGCACAGTATCTTGCACACATGACTTGAGAGCTCTTGTGCCCTAACAAAAATGTCAGTAAGTATCTCCCAGCTCATGTTCTTTCCTTTGCCTCTGAAGGCAATTTCCGAAGGGTTCCCACACCCTAGTTCCCTACACAGTTGAAAGTTTGCCTTTCTGTCATTAGAAAACATCAAAGAATATCAAAGAATTATTGGAGAGGTCAAGATTAGAAGCAGCTTGGACTGCAGTGATCATACCCCAGTGGAATTCTCAGTCTTGAGGGATACAGTATGAGTAAAAAGCAATCAGGACTCTAAAACTAAGAGAGGTAAACCAGCTTTAAATAAAAAAGTAGAGAAAAGTGTATGACTTAAAGACCAAGCGGAACTGCCTAGCCACAGTACTCAGGGACAGTCCTCTCCGGTGGAGCACTAGTCATGTCCATACTCCACTCTTGGATCTGAATCTACTATGAGCCTCGTGCGGTGTGCCACGCACACATTTGATATCTTGTTTGGGTTTTTTGGTTTTGTTTTGGTGTGCCTCAAATATTGCAGAGACTTCACTGTCCCCCCAGGACACCCGTGTTTTATAACACGGAGTTGGATGTATATGTTGCATACTTGGGTGTGTGATAGGAAAGCATGAGGCGTGTCTGACTATGTAAAATTTTCTGGGATACTAGAAAAAACTATCTGGAGGTACTCCCTCCTGAGATTTATCCCCAGAAGCATACAAGCTTTGTCTCAGAGACAGCTAAACAGGGTCACCCAAAACATATCCAGAGGGGGAGCTAACAAGTGGTGTGTCTGAGCAAAAACTGAGTACATGAGCTGATTCTCTGACTCTTTTATTTAGCTGTATGTACATAAAGTGCAATAATATGCTACTCAAGGAAAGAAATTTTACCACAGTTGTGGTCTGAGCTATTAAAATGCAATCTTTCTATCAACAAGGATCTCCTAAATATCCTATCATAATATTTTGGACTCTGTTGGTCTTACAACTTAACTTGAAAGATTTCTGTCTATAAAACCTTTAAACCTGTTTAAGAGGTCAACCCTTGTCACATTTAATATTTTAGATTCGTGTATATGTACACATATTTCCACACATATGTATAAAAGAGATTGTCTTTCAGGACACACACCATTCCCACCCAGTGACTGGGGGTTAAAACTCCCACTCACTTCAGTTGCTGATCCTTGATACCCCACTGTCTTCAGAAGCCAACACCACAGGTCAGGAGAGCCCACAGCCCCAAGTCTGAGTCCAGGTTCTGGCACCACATTTCACACACACACAGGTCCTAACAGCAGTTGGTAGTGAGTCCTTGAAGCACATGCACATGAAAGAAAGAATGAGATTACACAGAGGGATTTAACAAAAGGCATAGAAAGATATAAGAAGATAGCACAAACTGCAGTGATTGGGCATAGGACTCAGCCGGACAAGAGTACTGACCAGCCTAGATTTACACGCAAATTACCCCTTTTATACCCCTTTCTGCCTAACCCTCTTTCTGTTCCTTCCCCTGCACATTACCTCATCAGTTGGCATAGTACCACGGACCACCTTCAACATGTAGGATGCTCAGGTTTGCCTCCTTAGCTGTCACAAATTCCTAGTTTGTCTGAAGTTTCTTGGTAGCCCATCAATTAGAGTGACTAACCAGGCTTGTTCCCAGTTATTGTTTGTTAACACTAATTGGCTAGGGTTTATGTCTCTCTGTGTTTGTCTCTCTCCATTTTCTTATCCTTCTGACTGAAAGAATAAACATCTTCACAACCAACATATCCTTCCCAATTTGTACGACTGATCAGGTTTGCTCCCTTCACAATCTCCATTACCGTGTGTTGGTCAGGTTTCTCTCAATATGTTTTATGGTTCCTTTGACCAGACACCGTTAAAGGAGCACACACTCTCCTTACACTTACTCTTACAGTAAGCACCTTCTTTCAGAGTGCAGGAACCTTCATATTGACCTGGTGTAACTGCTGAGCACCCACAAAAACGGTGTTTCACTTTCTCGGTTTACTCCATCTCCAAGTTTTTGATTCTGTCATCTTTGGCAACATTCTACTCTTATATCAGTTCTGGAGTGGTGAACTATTTCCATTGTTCAGCTACATTTCTATTCCTCTAATAACAGTGGGATAAGGAACAGATTTCTAATGAGTATCCCAAGTCTAACCAAAGCTATCTCAGTTTTATATGGCAGAAAAGACAAATCATTGTTTTGCTTGAACATCTTGTAGAAGATTGTACTAGTTTAAGAGGTAACAGAAGGCTTAGTTTGCTCTGCTGAATTGCATTTATAGGTACTAAGTTTTAGGGAAAAAAAAACCAAACAAACTCTAGTTTCATTACTTCTTTTGAGGCACTGGACTAACAAAATTTAAAATAAATATTTGTTTTTCTGTTTCTGTCTCTGAATCTTAGTCTTTTAGTCTCAGATAAAAATAAGCTACTCTTACAAACTAGCCGATGATATTAGAGAATATGTTTTTGCTTGCCTAAGAAATTATATGGTGATTTAACCGTTAGTCTACTGTTTTCAAATGTACTGACTAAATGAAATTAGCTATCAAGTTGTTATTTTCTGATATTAAGTACGTCCTCAGTTACTTATGATTTCTTTCTTGTCCAGAGCTCTCGCCTGTGAGTTATTCCTACATAAACACTCAGAATTATTATACAATCAAAATATTACACAAATTCCCTGAAAAAAGCTCCAGCTAAGGTGTGGGCCAACCAACTCCTTCATATTTAAAAGGTTACACATTCAATAGAGAAAACTCAAATAAAAACAGGGTTTGTTTGCCACTCGAGTTCATAAAAGATATTATCAAAAGAAATATTTTGAGCCCCTTAGCAAATAATTTCAGGACAAAATGATCTTAGGGCAGGTCTCTTGTAGAAACTTGCATAAAAGCTCTTGACTATTGTTTCTCTAAAAAATTGTATAGAACATTTATACCCATATGAAATGCTGAGAAATCCTGTGTTAAGTATTTAAAATGTCTTAGAGGTGCAGACTCAATTACAAAAACATATTTTGGTTCATATTTTCTTTCTTTTCTGTTTATTTGTGTTTCAACTACAGAAGCCTAGTACAGTCACTAGCCAGTGATGAACATAGTAACTAATTCCTTACACTTCTATATCCTCAATTTTTAGTTTAGCTTAAATCCAGCATTTTAGATTGGTGGGCTAGGAGAGCGCTGCAACCTTAGAAGTCTATTGAAAGGAATGGTTACACCTACTAAAATTATTTATGAAGGAAAAAATTAGTTGAGAGATTCAGCCTATGTTTAATATTTGGGATTTGGATTACATCAAGCATGCTTTCTGGAGAAATGCCATTCAGGATTTAATTTGCTTTAAAGACTAAAGGCATAGGGCCAACCTATTTACTGAGGGCCAATTCATGCACATCCAGGCCTCCTAAATATCCATTCAATTGCATTATGCTCCCACTTCCTGGAATAGTTTAATCTTTTTTTGTAAGTGAAATGATGAAAGAGGTGCTGCGGCACAAAGAAGCACAAATGATGGCCAGGATGAACAAGGTTTGGATATAGGGATAGGAAGAAAACCACATTTAAACAACACAATCCAGGCAGTTGCCAAGAAGAACTGAAAGAGATTTAGTCAATATCAAAAAGAACAGAGTTAAGAATGCATTTATTATTTTAATTTATATACATAATATTTAGTATGCAATTTAGACTACTTGTAAGACTGTGTACTAAAGAGCACTGAGTATCTTCAGCATCTTTTTAAGAATAAACAGTAGTGTCCCAAATATATCAGCCTCTCAGGACATGAAACTGGCCTAATAGAACGTAAGTAAAAAAAATGGAAACAATCCAACAGAAATTCCCCTCAGAATGTTACTTTGTCTCATCTTTTCCTACGTCTTTGGAGATTAGGGTCAAAATCCTAAATCTAGACAAAGAGTATCTGTTGAGACAGATGGGTACCGAAGGGAAGGGAAGCAAAAAATGCATATGTAAAACATACAGAAAACAGGCATCCTATCTCTCTGCCGTTTGAAGTACCCATCCCAGAAATAGGACCGCTTTCACAACGGGAATTTCCAGCTATAAGCTCTAACAGCTTGCTTTCTTTCATAAGGCTCAGCTTGTTTCCTTTACATCCTGGATAGTAGAAAGATGCTAAATCTGGGATATTTTCCTAGCATCTGTTTACATGAGAGCTTAATTATATGTAAAATACATGGACAATCATTGACTACAGTGGCCATTTTCACAAATTTATGAATATTTAGTGCTCATTAGTATATCTTCCATCCCTCTGGAGATCAGTTCCAAAGGCTGCTTTCAAACTGTCCCTCCCAGATAAATTAATCTGATCCCAAGATGTTTGTAGCTTCCAGCTTTCTCTAATTTTATTGTGTCTCCTTTTGTTCGGAGAGGAGAATTAGTTAATTTTTCAAGCTTTTCTAATTAAGAGCATAAAATCTGAAACATTATTGTCTTAGAAAATGGACCTTGTGGCCATTTCTACAATGATTGCTGGGTACCTAACTTATATTTAGGAGGCTTAGGTCCTTCTGAAATCAGTAACTGTTTAAGAACAAGGTGTGTTCTGAATTTCAAGCTAAAAGTGTCAAGAAAACATTTAGGTGCTTAGATCATAAACCATAATTGACTTCTCAGATCTATTCTGAGGAAACAGCTTATTTTCTCTAGAAAAGAACATAGTTGATGTGTAAATGACTGCTGGGGAAACCAATTTCATTATATAAGTTTGATTTCATAGGAGTTAAGAAGGAAAAGCGCTATTTTTTACTCACTATCATGTGTCCATAACATATGCATAATGGAGGTGAGTTCTTTTTATTATTTCCATGTGGATATGATTCTGTTCACTTAAGAATGACCTTTACTTATTACTTTTGAAGGGAAAACAGATGGCCTGAGTAAGTCATGCTCTGCACACACATATATATAAAAGTGGATAGACAGAAAATCTAATGAAACACAAAATGGGAGAAGGCGGAATAGTGGGGGCAGTTGATAAGAGATCACAAGGTCCAGAAGGCTAGGAATCATAGGAAAGGTTGAGATTAAGATAAATGTGAGATACATAAGAATTGTGGGAGATAGGGAGGAGGAAAAAATGTAAGACTGTATTCAAAGATTTTATTCATACTAATTTTCAGGTTTTGTGCTATCAAATTTGTGTGTTTTCACCTGTTTAAAACCACAAAACTATCTTCTCGTTTGACACATCCTTATGTGTGTACTGTGTATCTGTGTATTTTACTCTTGCTTACTGAAAAAGTTAATAAGTAATACTGAACTTCTTAAATTCTTCATAAATTACATGTAAAGAGACTTTTATTTTAATTCTTGCATCAGAGCAGGAGTTTTTCTCTGTTTAAGTATCAAAATTCTTTCTTCTTGGTACAATTGTCCAAAGGTAATGTACTAAATCACAGATTTTTTCTTTGTTAATTTTTAATTGTATTCACCTTTTAGGAAACTAAAAATTTTATCTCTGTGGTGTTCCAGCACATATATCAACACAATCAGTGGTGTGCTTCTTTAATGCTATGTTCATATTGGACAAACAAGAACATGAAATTTGTGCTAATTAGTAATATGAAAAATCCAGTGAGATGCAAAGTGTTAGACTTAATGGTACCTCAGACTGCACATTTTAATCAAAACTGTGAAGTTAATACATAATGCTAATTATACCACAGAAATTAATTCAAACAGTTACATTGTAACATACTTGTAGGCTTAAGTGCATTTCTCTTTAGAGGTTTTTAATCTACTTCCTAATTATCTAATTAGTAACAAGCATTTCTAATTTTTTAAACTTTTAATGAGAAATCCTGGCAGGCTGAATACTGTTTTCTTTTTTAGAGAAAAATACATGAAATATAATTGTGCTTTATGAACAGCAATATATTTATATCTATTTATATGATGAAATGTCAGGACAATATGTTAAAGCTTATACTTGACAGAAAAATGCAGTGAATATATAACTTTTCTGTGAGGTCTAACACTTCAGAGGGTGCTAAGGAAAAGGTACAGGCAACATATATTTTTGGACATATTTTGGTGCCGTGCATACGTTGACTAAAAATGGTCAAGCCCCCATCTATTCTATTTTTCATCAAGAACACTAAGGTTTGAGAAGATAAAGTAAAGCAACTTTAGCTCATGGATTTTGTGCTTCCTACTCTAGTGAATCATGGACTCTGAGTCATTTGTGGTAATGATAAGAGAATGACACATTAATCTGGAGCCATGTATAAAACCTTTATCTGTGTACATTCTTTGAAATAAATGGAACTGCAATGTTCTGTTCACTAAGAGCCTTGTGACATAAAAAAGAAAACAGGTAAACAAACTGATCAAGAAATACATTACTGTTATGTATGTGATTTTCTTGGACATTTTGCTACAGTAAAAGTACAGTAGACAATTTTCATTATAAAATGGAACAGGTTAGGAAAAAAAGTCTCTTTTGTTTTCCTGGGAACTTTGGGATAAAATTCTGCTACCCTAAGAAAGACACTACAGGAAGGCTCACACAAATTTATTCTCATCACCACACACCTAGCCTAAGAATTATAAACATTTTAGAAGTATGCTAATAGCTTTTTAGCACCAAAATTTTCTGGAGACAATTTCCTTTTTAAGATACAATTCCTGCAAAATACAGTCCAATCTTACCCTTTTTCCTAGACTCTGTTATTTCTGCAGTCTTTCAAACTTGGTAACTCTACACTGTATATGGAGGGTTCACTGACTTCCTCCCTGCGCCTCAACTCTTCTAAGAGTTATTTCAGTATGACTGCTCATGCATCTGAAGAATCAGATTTCTCTTCAATAACAAAGTATAGATCTGTCTATCAATGTTGAGCTTAAAATGAGCATCTGAAAAAGTTTCTTCTTCTTTGAAGATTTTCATCATCTTACTGGGCAATGCAGGAAACAGAACTCTCTATTTCCACATCTAGGATGAATGAAACACTAGAAAGAGGGCTTTTTCATAAGGAAGGATAGTGAAAAAGTCTAATTATTGTAAGGCATTTTTGCCAAAATAATTCTTACTAACTTTACAGATCTTTTTTATGTTACCACTCTTACATCAAAATCTTCTTAAGAACAAAAAGGAACATACCATGTGTAGTGGTTTTGATTTTAGACCCTCTTTGGTAACCAGGTAGTAACTGAGGAAGTGGTCATCCTCCCAGTATTACATACGATTTTCTACGTAAACCAGGGTATAAATAAGAAGGGGGAGAAGCCTCTTCCTCTCTTTCCTTTCCGGTGGACCCGGGAGCAGGTTCTCTGCTATCGGCTCTGCTCGTGTGGAGGAGTGAGGCCCAGTGAGGCCTTGTGGGCCTTGGGAAGCGGAGAGTGCCGGCGGTCGCTTGGTGCAGTTCTGCTATCTCGAGGAGAGTAGTAAGATTTTCTCTTGTTAGTTTTTATTGGTTACTCCTGGTTTTTTTACTGTGTATATCTGTTTTGGTTTTTTTTTCCTTCCCTCTCTCTTTTCCCTTTTGGGGCAGGGGGAGGTGTTCGGGGTCCCTTCTCCTGTGTACATACTATTCTAATTGTATATAAGTGTAAATACATGTGTATATTTTTGTACAGCTTTGGTCTGCTCATTTCGGTGTTTCAGTAGCTTTTCCCTTCTCCCTTTCCCTTGCGTTCATAGAGGGGGTGGGGGGAGGAAAGGCTGCAAACTGTAAGGTTTGAGCATTCGGCAGAAAGGTCAGATCCAAACCATTACACCATGTATTCAAAACAAATAATACACTGTTAGTGGAATTCATATTTTACAGTCTTATGGTCCCAATTATCTAATACAGAAAGGTCTTATTAGCAATACATTTCAAACTCTATACAATAAATACCTTCCAAGTATCTGACCCCTTTCTCCGGTAATGTGCTCTCTTTCTGGTGTCGCCAGTGGTCCCAAGGTGAACACTCTCATCTTCCTTAGGCATGACGAGGGGGGGTGAGGGGTGTGCCCATAGCCACTAGCACTGTGTGGTCCTCATCAGCAACAATATGATGGTCAAAGTGGGGCGAGCTGTTGGAGTGCAGCATGGGCTGGTTGTTCCCCGGGGGGCAGAAGTTATGGGGATTGCCCAGGGGTCAGGAAGGGCAGGGCCTGGCAACCAAGGGCCTGTCACACACCCATAGAGGGAGCAGGGTAGTCAGGGGGCACAGGGGCACACTCAGCCCTGGTCATCAGGCAAGTACCAGGCCACCAGCTGGAGTAGGTCGTGCCATAACCCCAGTCTGGCCAGCAGCAGCTCCTGACACAGATGTAAAAGACCATGCTGAAGGCAAGGTTACTTGCTGAAGTATAACCCACTGCGGTCCAGGTAAATTAGCTTTAGAATGGAAGTTGCAATGAAAAAAAAGCCAAATTTGCCTATTTTGGTAGCCTGAAGATTTTTGTAATGTGTTTGTATTGTCTACCTGCAATACAAATGGAAGAACTTAAAAAAGTAAAAAGGTTCTCAAAATTAATGTTTGATTCAACTTAAATATATTTTATAGTTTATCTAGCAGATAAATTCACACACTAATAATTAATATGCTAAGTATAAAACTTGGCCCTATTTTAGGGCCTTCATTAGAAAGGAAGTATTTAATATTTTTACTGATATTATTTTGTCATGCTTAAATAGTGTTTGCATCATTCATATGCTGCTAAATCTTTGGTTTAGCGCTCTGTTTCATTGGAATCATTCTGCCTTTCATCCTAATTAATTTCTAAGAAAATCATGGTGTCATTTCTAATAATGATGAAGAGGTCAGAGCAAAAGTCTCTCACTGGGATCTCACTTCTCTTGGATTTCAGAGATTTGTGTTGTGGCGTCTTGCACAAATAAAGTTGGAAGCAAATCACAAAGGCAATAATCCTAATCAGACAGCCATGTTTCAGAATGTGCATTGCTCTTGCTTCTTGATCAACACAGGGGTGCTGAACTCTGGTGTTTTGTTTTGGTTTTTTTTAGATCCCTTTCTAGTGAGTGCATTACAGAGAACCAATAATGACAGAAATAAGGTAGATTAGAAGGAAAACATATTTTTAAATGCACTTAATAAATGACTCATAAAAATGCTAAACCACAGATGTCAAATTACTCTGATAGTAAAATTTCAGATACTTTCTGGCAAAATTTTCCACTCAGTGGGTGCTCCATATTCCACAGCAAAGTGAGTAGTGCTGGTGAAAACAAATCAAATACACTCTAAGTTTCTTTCTTTTTCCCCCCCAATGACCATAGGAAGATCCAAAATCCAAACCAATTTTTTTTTTAAATTGGGAAAATATAATTTAGATGAGTTGCTTGTGAGATTAAGGCTTTTTTTCATTGCTTTAAATATTATTTGCAAAGTTTTTCACATTAGTGATTTAAAATGGAAACCCTTGACAGCTCATTTTTAAAAACTGAATGATTAGATTTTTGGCTGATGTAAAGCAAATTGATGGGACTATGCCAGTTAAGAACATGAGAGAAATTAGCCAGAATGTATTATTACCCAATAGGGAGACTTGACTTATCTTTTTTCTTTTGGTTTGAGGCCCTTGACACTTTAGCCACAGTGACATACAAGCAGAGACAGTGAGACAGTGCATGTTGTTCCCCGTCAGGAATTGTGGAACTTCATTAATAATACCAGCCAACACTGTTTTCAGGGTCAATCACCCGTCAGTTCTCTAATCTCCAAGACCAAACTACTGTAAAAATATATGAAAACCCCATCTTGCTGGTTCATGAAAACTCAGAAGCTTATCATTTGTCAAAAAGTGATCCTTCTTGCTCAGGCTCTCTGTCTCTCTCTTTTATAAAATAGAACTGTTCATGCTCATCCCCAAGTGCTGCAGATCTCTCTGCCTTTTTGACTAAACTGTCTTCTGAAACTTCTGAAATTTTCAGAGTTTTAACTTCCATGGATATTTTCTTAGGTTTCAGCTATGTGAAGCTTGGTGCTCTACTACTTTAAAATGTAGATCCCAAACTCCAAACTCCTAGTAATTTTCTGAGAGAGAAAAAGGAAGGTAGAACAGTAATTCACCTACAGTCTATGTCCATCAAGAAAGAAAAGAAAAAATAATTTATTCTTTTTTAGTTTATAAACCAGGTTTTATTTATTTTTCTAAAAGAGATTACTAAAAAACAAATCAAGAAATTAACAGTGCAATGTTGTATCAAAAAATAAAGTCATAGAATCGTTAGGGTTGGAAAAGGCCTCTAAAATCATGGAGTCCAACTGTTAATCCAGCATCACTCTGTTCAGCACTAAACCATGCCTTCAAATGCCTCATTCACAAGCCTTTTGAACATTTCCAGGGATGGTGGTTGTTGAACCTCAGACAGTTGGCCTCAGCCCATTGATCCAGTCTGTCCAGATCCCTCTGCAGAGCTTTCCTACTCTCCAGCAGATCCCTGTCGTACTTGGTGTCATCTGCAAACTGTCTGAGGGTGCACTCAATCCTCTCATCCAGATCATCAATAAAGGTATTAAGCAGAATTGGCCCATATACTGAGCCCTTGGAAACCACCCACCAGCTGGATTTAACTCCATTCACCTCCGTTCACAAAAAGAGTAAATTGGTAATATTTTTACAATTAAGGAAACCCTAGGAATATGTTTGTAAAATATTTGTTAAAAATGTGAAGGTCTCCAAAACAAAACCAATTGATAAAAAAACCCAAACAAACAACTAACTTTGCTTTTTCTGTTGGTTTGATGAAAGGTTTGAATTTTTCAAAGAACATTACTTGAAAAAAAATACAGGGCAATAAGCCTTTTACTTCAGTAAGTAATCTTATACCCTATTGAGATTCTGTGACATAAGCCTACCTCTAATTTCCATGTGTGTTTTTGGAAAGTGACAGTGAGAGCATTCCTGGGTTGTTTTACAGTTTGTCACTCAATTACTTTCATTCTAATTTAATTTTGTTTCACTGACCTATACGTTTGCTTTAATTACATTATTTGGTTCATGAAACTGAGAAATAAAACACCCTGGTAAATCTTAGACTGGAAGACTTAACTTTGTGGGCACAGGCAAGTCGCCTAATTGTCCTCATTTACCCGTTTGTTAGATGGAGTTTGCCTAATTAAGGACTGTATTGGGTTTGCACGGCTAGGTTTAAGTAGCAGGGGGACCTACAGCGGTGGCTTCTGTGAGAAACTGCCAGAAGCTTCCCCATGTCTGACAGAGCCAGCTCTAGGACAGACTCACCGCTGGCCATGGCTGAGGCAATCAGAGGTGGTGGTAATACCTCTGTGATAACATATTTAAGAATGAAAAAAATTTATTGCAGAGAACTAATTGTGTCCAGAGAAGAGAAGAGTGAGAACACATGAGAGGAACAACTATGCAGACACCAAGGCCAGTGAAGGAGGCATAGGAGGTGTTCCAGGTGCCATAGCTGAGATTCACCTGCAGCCTGTGGTACAGACCATAGTGAGGGAGCTGTGCCCTTGCAGCCCATGGAGGTCAACAGGCATGCAGAGATCCAGCTGAACCCCATGGAGGAAACCCACTCTGGAGCAGGTAGGTGCCCAAAAGAAGGCTGTGACCCTGTGGGAAGCCTGCACTGGAGGAGGCTCATGGATGAAACCTGTAGACCCACGGAGAGAGGAGCCCATGTTAAAGCAGGTTTCCTGATAGGACGTGTGACCCTGTGAGGTACCCACACTGGAGCAGCCTGTGCCTGAAGGACTGCACCCCATGGAAAGGGACTGATGCTGGAAAAGGGGAAGGACTCCTCTCCCTGAGCAGGGGCCAAAACAGCATGTGATAAGTTGACAATAACCCCCACTCGCCATCTCCCTGTGCTGCTGTTGGGGAGGAGGTAGAGACCAGGAAGGAGTGATGGGTAGGGGGAAGCTGATTTTTAGATTTGTTTTACTTCTCATTATCCTGCTCTGATTTTGATTGGTAATAATTTCTATTAATATCCCCCAGTCAAGTCTGGTTTGCCTGTGATGGTAATTGATGAGGGATCTCTCCCTGTCCTTATCTCTACTCATAGGCCTTTCATTATGTTTTTTTCTCTCCTGTTCAGTTGTGGAAGGCAGTGATAGACAGGCTTTGGTGGGTACCTGGCATCCAGCCAGGGTCAAACTGCCATAGACACTTTCATAAATTATGTGTATGAGTGTTTGCAAAGTTTTGGGAGCTTACGGTGATGAATGATGTGCAAATAAGACACAACTCCTTTTGTAAATTAAATAACAGTTGAACATTCTAAAATAAAGAAGGGTTATGGTTAGTAATTAAATATGGTTTCCAGCAGTGTTATACATGATATTTTGGTCAAAAAGTTAGAGTATGGAGAGATTGACAACAAGGTATTCATTCTAAAGTTTCTTTGGCTCATCTCACAGCTCCATTTGTTTTCTTCCTACTACCCTCTGTCCTCAAAATCCCTATCTTCCCAAGTATTTAACTCATAACCTTGCAAGCATGTCCACTCTTTTCTGCTCCAAGTAGTGTGTCTTAGTTTTGCCACCACACTAAGCTCCCTTTCAGTTTCCCAGCCCTCTGGATTTTGTCACATTTCTCACCTATTCTTGACCATGTAGTACCACTGTGCCACCCTATCTACATTCCCTGCCCTGAAATTTCTGTGCTCTTGAACCTCACTTTTCTTACCCTCCAAGTCCTATAAATGATGTAGGGAATTCCCCCACTTCCTAAATAATTTAAAAATGCCTCATGGTGTTGTAACTACTGGTGTTGCTCTCCTACTGATCATGGAAACTTGCTTTTCTTCCCTATCATCCTTACTCCCTACTTGGCCAGGAACATAAAAGCTAGTGCTGCTGTGGGAGGGATTTACCATAATAAGACATTTGCCAAAATCCACTTGGACACAAGGAACAGCACAGAAACTGAGATCCAAGAACAAAAAGGGCTGGAAAGATATATGACAGCCTTACTGAAGCAACTGTGTTAGTTGTTCTTTTTTTAACTTAAATGACTTGGAGAAGGGAACAAACTTGTAATTTTTCGAGTTGGACAAATCTGAAACTGATGCTACAGACTTGCAGAAGGATTTAAAAATGTTACACGAGTAGCATCTGCTGATGGAAGAGCAGATGAAATTCGGTGTTGACATGTGCAAGGTAATATGCCTGAGGGAAAATATGACTGGAAGTTAGAGCTTACTTCTCATGAAAGTGATGCTGAAGCTACTGTTGACGGTCCTCTGAAAATTTCAACTCAGTGTTCATCATCAGAGAAACAAATGATATATTGAATTAAAAAAAGAAAAAAAGAACTCCTTCATCAAAATAGAAAGATTATTTATTCTTGCTTAATGTGTGGTTTGCAAGCACTTTCAATGCTCTTTGCAGTTCTTTTGACCTATACCTTCATCAAAAAAACCAAAAACTTTAAAAGAAGCAGAAGAGATTTTTTATCCTAAAGTATTTCCTACTTTGGGGCATAGGGAAATTAGCATTTCAACTTATGAAAAATAAGCTAGTCTAGGGAGACTTTGGCAGGGAGGTTTAAAATCGTGAATTAATCAAGCAGGTGAATAGTCATTATGCACCATTTGTTGTTATCTAAAAAATAGCTAATATTCAATGAAAAAATCAAGCAAGTGATAAATTAGTTTAAGCAGGAACGTAGAAGTACTTTTGTGTATAATTATGATCATATGTAGTGCGAATGTGGCTTGGGTACACATTTAACTTGGTAAAATTTAGTCATAGGCTGGCTTTGGAATGATAATCTAGGGAAGATTTATACAGTACGTGCCCTATTTCCTATACGATTTAATTAAACATCTGTCATTGAGCAGTGTTGAAAAAATTTACAGGATTTAAAAACGCTCCAGGGTCTTGTGAATATTGCTGTTACTCTTCCACTGATCACACAAATGATATATGAACTTTAAAAAAAAAAAAGAACACAAAAAATATCCTAGAAATATTTATTCCGATTTGGCATAATCCCACTTCACAGATCCAATATAGGAAATAGCACAAATCAGACCCATAGTCCTATGTAAATTATTAATTTACTGTGTATTTTTTAGAGTGATTGGCAGGTGTATTGATATTAAGCATATCCTTTTTTTCCCCCCTTGCATTCTGTTACTTATCACAAACTCATTTTACTACTGGTTCCAACTGGAATCAGGTTTTTAGACAATTTATATTTTCCAGGGTCAGATTGTGCAATAAAACCTATTTCAAAGAAAGAAGCACAATCATGAAAATCTTTGATGCTTGCCACAGCTCCCCCTGGGAAAAAAAAAAAAGAGAAACTCCATCAACAAAGAGAAATTCTACAAAACAAACAAACAAACAAAACAAAGCAAAAAAAGAAATGCTTACTGGTCCATAACATAGACAATTCACTGGAAATCTCCTGAAAAGTAACACGATATTACCACATTTTTTCATTAAAGAAGAAAGAAGAATGATTCCTGAGAAAAGATATATCTTTGACACCACACACACAAATCTTCTAAAAATGCCATATATTTTAATGTAGAAATCATAATATTATGTTGTGAATGGTAAAGTTCATATGTAAGTATGAAGCAGATATGAAACATCAAAGCAATAACTCTGTGTTGTTGGTGCACAAAATGGCCACAACACAGCAGCTAATGTCAATTGATAAATCAGAGACAGGGACCATGACTTTGCATCAAATTTTCTCCCTTGCCTAAGCTCACAAATGCTTGGTTTCATAAGCACAGTACTGTTTCTATTAAAATGAATGTAAGTCTTTCCAATTACATCAAGAGACACTGAATTAAGCTTCAGTTCTAAAGTTTTTAAGTATATCACAAGTCAGAGGGGGCATACATTTGTGGTTTCTGTAAAATAGTTTCCTAACTAACCTGTAAATATTTTTCTATAGGTGACTATGCTGATATAAATAAAGTTGAGGTAACTAAATGCATATAAATATACTACGGATATAAATAAATGTGAGGGATAATCTAGCCAGCGATCAATAAGAATTCTGTGTTATCATTATGCCAAAAGAATATGTATTTTTCACAGATAGTATATTTGTCTCAATATTTTTTATTACTGCTAGAATTTCTGTCTCAAGAAATTAACATTCTGTGAAGGAAAGATTACTGCAAACATATGGAAATCCTCTAATTTTACATGTTGAAATAAAAATATCTTTCTAGGCGATAATTTTTTTTTCCTAGATGAAGATAAACTCCTTTTTTTTTTATGTAATTTTTCTCTGTCCTGTATCTAAAGGATCAAATTAGGATGAAACTTGCATTTTCCTAATTTATCTAGGAGATTTCTTCATGTAGGGAAAATATGACTGTTACAAGAAAGGAGGAAGAAAAATAGGAGAGTGCACGTGAGAGAGAGACAGAGAGAGAGACACAGAGAGAGAAAGAGAGACAGACAGAGAAAGAAAGCAGGTCTTTGAGCCAAATAAAATGGGTACGTTTCAGAGATAACTAGTTTATGCCATGTGGCTGTTAAGAAAGCAGTAGGGATTTAGAGATTCAGAGGAAGAAGAGAAGGATACCCTACTGCAGTCAGGTTCAGTGAGCTATATAATCTACTTAAAAGTTTGATTAGAAATTCTTTTGTGTCTGGGCAGTAGGCAGGCTGCCTTGTAAGCGTGAAGGAAAGCAATGGGTTCTTAAACTTTCATGTGGCAGCACTCCCATTGTTATCTCCTTTTATTAATGACATGGAGGCAACCATGATAAGTCTAAATGGGCAGAACACTGATTGGCTTAAGTGAACTTCCTATCTATAAAGCCCTGATAGTCTCCCTGTCTGCTGGATTTTTTAAGCAACAACTGAAGGGCTGCAGCCCATTGATGAAAAAGGTAGCCAACCACTTTCCTGCAGTATAATTTTTTCTTATCTTAACTCTAGTTCTTTTTCAAAGATCACCCTTTCTTTATTGGACAATGTCAACCTGTGTTTGCTTCAGAGAGGTGAAAATGTTTAAGCGTAAAACAGTCATGCCTACAGTCCTGACATAACATACGCTCCAGAACACATACACAGGTACACAAATATCTATATTCAATGCACACATTTTGTAAATATATCTTGTATCTTGCTACTTGTTTATTTTAATGCCCTCAGATATTGAACATTTCCTACACCTATAACCTATTATCTTACCTGTAACAGAGGTAAATTCAAAGGATGATATTAAATAATTTTTGTCAAATTATCATCTGGCTTTGCTCTTAGAAGTGATTGAGATTATATACTATAAAAATATATTAGAAGAATGTGATTTTAATGGAACATCTGTAAACAAGCTATGAAGGAGAGAAAACTTTAAAGGAGCCTGTAAAATGTGAAATTTAGTTTTAGTAATTCATGTATTAATGAGTTTCCTAATATTATCTCAATATAGTAATCTCTACATGGCCTCAGACTGTCTTTTAAATATGCATATGATTGCTGAAATATTTTTTCTCATTTCACACTGTAGAGACAACAGCATTTTGCAACTTGCATTAAATTCTTATTTGCCATTAACACTGAAGATGATAAGTATGCTGTGCTTTAAACTTATTTCATATTATTTACTCTGCAAACAATGTATTCGCAAAAGAAAATATTTACTCTGTATATAATGTAAAGAGGACTTCAAGGTCATAGGCTAAACATAATTTGATACTAGCCTTGCATATACAATAACAATGCCTGTATACTACACATTCACGTCATCAGCATCATAACCACTGATGCTAAAACATTTTGCTACAAGCAAGAAGATGCTATACTTATTTGTCTTTCCAACAGTTTTACTTTTCCTACAGCTTATTACAACACTTTCATTTCTTCTCTATGAAGTGTATTTTATTCCAAGAGCACACAAAGGGATTGCACCAGTTATACCATAATGTGTTCATGTTATCATTGGATTTGAAATGATTTTTACTTTCTGAATCCATATCAGAGAGATATAGTGAATTAACTGTGAAATACTTGAAATGATGACCTGAATCTGACACAACTTTAAGTGGTTCTTACAGTTTCTAACATAAATTTATATGAGTTTCCATAAATTGCTTAAGAAAAAACAGGAATAGCACATATTTTATCCCTGAATAACAGATTATATTCATCAAGCTTCAGTAAATCAGAAACATGCTTTCCTTGATTACACTTAGAAACAGAACTTCAGAAATCAAGAGAGAATATGGAAATGGAGGAGCGCTTTTAAGTTATTTTATTATATATTTTTTCCATTCTATCCACTGAATATTTATTTCACTACTGATGACTTTAAATTTTCTCTTTTTTAATTTTCCCTTCCCTCCAAATACCTGCAGAAGTCACTATTGCTGACTGCTTGACAACACAAATTTTTGTCTGGTGGTCCCAAGTAAATTAGGTCAACACTACAATATTCCAAAAAGAAAATACTGTCAATATTTCAATAAGAAAACTTGATTTGTTTCAATAATTAATTATTGTAAGTTTTAATGAGGATGAGGTCTAATTACTCTGAATTCTGCTTTACATTTCACAGATGGTAAAGAAAGCTCCTAATTACAGGACATTTTTACTTTTTCAACATATCTATCTTCTGCTGCATTAACTCATAGAAAGAAGATAAAATTGACTTCATACAGTATATAATATTTCGTTTCAGCAGTCCTTCACAGCTATGGAAAGTACAGGCCAGAGAAGACAGAAAAGACATGATCAAAACATATCCTAAGCCCTCAGGTCTTCAGTGCTTGGAAAGCAACATAAACTTCTATCTAGTTGTGCTAAAAATTATCAGCATAAAATTCCAGATCAGCTCTGTGACTCAGAAAAGATATGATCTACTAGCTTTTATGGGGCGTTCTTTAATATTCATGTGAGAAGGAGCAAAGCTGTTTGCAGCATCATGGACACTTAAACACATAAAGAAAAATGGCAGAAGGGGATAAAACTGAAATAATACAGTTTAAAGTCATCAAAGAATCATTATAGGAAGAAAGAACAAACAGTTCAAACTGATAACTATGAAGCATAGCAATGCACTTTTCCTGGATGAATATTTGACCGAGGAACCTCAGAAAAGTGTGTCAGGGCCAGGAGAGATAATCTGGAGAAATCTCTGCAGTAGAAAATGTTTCTGTTTGTGGTGGGCTGACCTTGGCTGGACACCAGCTGCCCAGCAAGCCACTCTTACCACTTTTCCCCTCAGCTGGTTAGGGGAGAGAAAATATGGTGAAAGACTTGAGATATAGACAAGGAGAGATCACTCAGCAAGTACCACCACAGGCAAAACAGACTCACATAGGGAAATTAATCTTATTTATTGCCAATCAGAAGTCAGAGTATGATAATGAGAAATAAACCCAAATCTTCAACCACCTTCTCTCCACCCCTCCCGTATTCTTGGGTTCAGATTCACTCCTGAATTCTCTACCTGCTTCCCCAAGCAGTCCAAGGGACAGGCAATGAGCATTGCAGTCAGTTTATTACACATCTTTGCCCCTCCTTTGTCCTCACTCTCTGGGGTCCCATCCACAGAAGACAGTCCTCTTTGAATTTCTGCAATGTCAGCTCTTCCCCCAGACTGCAGTCCTTCATAAACTGCTGTAGCATGAGTTCTTTCCACAGGGGACAGTCTTTCAGGAACTGATTGCCCAGCATGGATCCCCTATGGTCCCACAGGTCCTGTCAGAGAAGCTGTTCCAGTAGGGCCTGTCCATGGGATCACAGCCTCTTTTGGGAGCACCCACCTGCTTTAGTGTGGGGTCCTCCACAGGCTGCAAATGGATCTCTGTTCCACCATGGCCCTCCAGGGGCTACAGGATGACAACGTGCCTCACCATGGTCTTCTTTCTGCTGAGGAATCTCTGCTCTGGCACCTGGAGCATCTCACCCCCATCCTTCTTCAATGACCTCGATATCTGTATAGTTGTTTCTCTCACACATTCTCACTCCTCTCTTTTGGCTGCTTTTGTGCACCAGTTTTTTCCCCATCTGAAATACATTATCCCAGAGGTGCTACTACCATTGCTGACAGGCTCAGCTTTGACCAGTGGCATGTCTGTCTTCAAATTACCTGACACTGGCTTTATCACTCATGAGGGAAACTTCTGGCATTTTCTCAGAAAAACCACAGCTATAGCTCCCTTTACTACCAAAACTTTGCCAGACAAACCCAACACACTGTTCTAATTCAGTTATATACTGAAGATGTGGCATGTCCAGTGAATGTCAAAGTGAAGCAGTATCAGCTCTGGAATAACTAGTATACCTTTTGCATATCTTAGGTGGAGAAGTTTTTAATACTAATTGAGATAATATTTTTATTGGTATTAATGATAATTAAAAATATTTCCAAATGGCTAAAGAAATATTGATGTACTTACACAGTTATCATAGAAGTGCGTTTTAAATGTTTCATACTTTCTACTCATTTTGAAATCTATCAGGTTAGATTCCATCATGGGACTAGGAATCACACTGAATGACTTTAACTGTTGAATGTAAACTAAGCATAGAATCATTAAGGTTGAAAAAGACCTCTAAGGTCATCCAGTCCAATTGCAACCTAGGACCATCACATTCACCAATAAACCATGTCCTGAAGTGCCATATCCACACGTTTTTTGAACCAGGAATGGTGATTCTACCACTTCCTTGGGCGGTCTGTTCCAATGCTTGACACCCCTTTCTGTGAAGAAGTGTTTTCAGTGGACACAATCAAGTGCTGCTTTTCAGTCAGCACCTATTCAACTAGAAAATCATAATTAGAATGTTAATTATAAATCTAAAGGAACAAAAATACGTTAATTATGACACAGGAGAAATTGACATGTTGTAAGTCCCTAAACAGAAACATCCTATTTATAGCTTTCCTCAACAATATCATATAGAAAGCAGAGATGAATCACATAAAATACAGAATTAACAATCCTTGTCTTGAAGAAAATGGGAGTCATAAAACATTTTGGAAATTATGAAATACAGTGAAACTGAAGCAACGGGAAATTGAAACAGAAAAGATTTCCTTTATTTTCTTTCTAGACAAGTAGAATTTGTGTAAAAAATTCCTTGTGCTCTTTGGTTTTTAGAAGGCTACATAGAACAAGATTAGAGTGCTGGTTAATTCACAGGAAAGCAGAGAAACAATAAGGAAAAAGTCCAGCTGTGCACTGTGAGGTCATCATAGCAACATAAATGCCCAAACCAGCATGATATCTAATGACATCTCTCTGATGTGCCGTCCTTTTTCTGGGTGAAAAATTATGAAGGGCAGCTGCAGTGAGAGCATTATCTTAAAAGAAAATCATAAAGAGAATTTTCAAATTATAAAAAAAATAGTTAAGGGTCTTCACAGTATAAATGGCATACATAGGAAACTGCCTGATGCAACCCAGCTGCCTGTTCAGCAATTCTTATATATCCGTGTGTATTCATATATATCTGTATGTATTTCTACAAAGCCAAGTATTTGTTTCAGCTATATGTGGCTTATCTATGAAGCTGAATTCTAGACGAACTCAGATGTTGAATCTAAAATCAGATGTAAAGTTGTAGTATATTTGCTTCCAATTCATATAATCCTGTGATTATATGTTTATATACTACATACAGAGAATGAGGAAAACATTTCATAAATTTCCTAGTATTGAGTTTGAAAGATTTAAAACAGATTTCCTTTTTAATGTCTGTCTCCAAAGTTTCATATAATTTCAACTAGACAAATAAAGGCTGGATGAATCAGTTCAATTGCTGTGTTCATTATTCAGTGCAATTACACTATTCAATTAAATTGAAATAAAAATTAAATTGAAATTAAAATCTAAATAAACTACTGCAGGAAGTTATAAGTAATATTGTATTTGTGGTATACTTGTGCTGCATTTCATTTAAAATTTACATGAAAATGTAATTAAATCAATATTAGTAACTTTAGTTTTACGGTAATTATATTTTATTTGAAACACAAGAAGAAATAGGAAAATCACAATTAAGCCAGAATTTAAAGGCTTTAAAGGTTTTTTTTAAAGACAATGCTTTGCATGTGTATTGTCTATTGTAAAGAAAACCAAAAAAGGTAGTTAATGTGTACAAGGGCAATTAGATTTTTGTTGATGGTTTGTAATACCTTCATGTTTCAATACCAGAAGATTATTTGTAAAGCAAACTGGTCCTTGGTATAATATCAAAATCTGATGTAAAAAGTAACAAAATGGTTGTTGGCATATGTTCACCTTTAAGGAAAATGGCATCTATCGTCACTCCCTGTTAGAAGTGCTTCTTTATTGATTGTTAGCATTATCAAGGAACTATATACTTACATACATATATACATATCTATACATATAGTGTAGTAACACATAAAATCTCCATGTTTGTGTTTGACACGAGGCAGTGCACATAAGGGCATAGACTGAAACTGTGTTTCTCATTTATCATCAGCACAAAATGAAAATAATTTTTTAGGTATGAATCCATTTTAAAAACGTTTACTGGAAATTGTGTTAAAATGTTTATTTAAGCTAAATTTTAAAAAGTATGATTATATTTAAAATCAATTTTATTCAGCAAAACTAACTTAAAATATATGATTGATGCTTGAGGGTGAAGATTATAGAGTTTTTATGGAGTTATAAGGTATTTCTGTTATGGCACAATCATCTACAAAGTGAGTTTGTGTAGAACACTCATGCAATAATTGAAGTGTTACAACTGTGAGGGAACAACTTACTTGTTCTACATAATAGTGATTTGATATAATTAGAAAGATTCTATAACTGCTCAGGAATACCTCAAGTGGTCTACTTCATGTATTGAGGTCATGAACAACCAGTCTTCAAAAATAGTTTTGACACAACTTCTTTCAATGAAAATTTCATGTTTAACAAATGCATTTATTTTAAGATATTGAAGTTGTTGTTTACATTTCTGGAAAAAAAAGAAATTAGGTGTACTTTAAGCTGGCAAGCGACTTCAGTTAATGTAACAAGATAAACACTAATACACAACCTTTTCATGCTAGCAGAAGAAAAAAATTCTGAATTGCTGGACTTCTCTGAAGAACAGTTGTTTACCACACACATGAATTAAATTTTCTTATCCTTTCTGAGGGATTTTCTTAAACTGAGACTTCTGAAGAAGCAGACAGCTCTTCATACGGATTTATGGCCATGAACACCAGAATCTCTTGTAAGAAATTCCCACTGTTTCTTTTTTAGGTGATCTTTTAAGTGATCTTAGAAGACAATCAAGTTTATACAAGAAACAAAATGTAATACAAGCATACAAAAACAGCAGCATATGCCAGACAGTATTTAGAAAATATCACAGAGATGCCACTGCAGTATTTATTATCAAGGCAAAAGAAAACTGAATGTGAGAGAATAACTACTGAAAGTGCATGATCTATGTTTTTAGAAGTATCTGGCAGTACTAAGCTGTCAGAATAGCATTGCTAACACCTTCCATTATTAATGAGCATGCAGCTCACAAAAAGTTTTCTCTTGTTGCTTATAAATATGGATTTTTTTAAATGCCTAACAGACGCTTTTGTACTTAGATATCTGCAGGAAAACCTTACTCTAGGGAGTTATATATGGGATGGATGTACTTATCCACAAGGAGAGGATCATCCTCTTAGCTGCAAACATAAGTGTAAGAAACAGTTTCTTTTCTTACACAGCAAAATCGTTTAATGACAAATATCTCTGAAACCTTCTGTCTCAAGCTTAAGTGGCTGATTTAATACTAAATTTACTCAGTTAAAACTTCCCCTTTCCCTCCTGTTGGCAACACAACTTTCATAATTGTACTATAGAAGAACAGCTGTTTTCTTGAAGACTGAGAGGAAATAAGATTCTTTTTCTTTTAAAGCTGTTGTCAATAACATTTCATTGAGACACTGGTAATAGAATTCTTACAACTGTTTTTGTAGTAATTAGCATTTCCTAGTGAGTGATAGTTTTATAAATAAAAATGCAGAGTAGCTTTCTAAGTGTCAGGAAAAATCACAATTCCAGAAAACACTTGCTTGGAAAATATGCCAAGCTTTCAAATCAACAGTTAAAACTAAATTATTATAAAATGATCCAGACTCAGTTCTTCTCTTCCTTCTATCAGTTAGCTTGTTTTGAGTAATGGAAAGAAAGTTATTACTGAATTATAACAGATCAAGAAAATAATCTTTATATTTCATATAATTTATATCTCTTCATAATCCAACATGGGAAGTAATTTATACTGTATCTTAAAGAATTAATTACTTTTACTGACATATACTTGAGTGCCCTTTAGTGCAAAAATCAGTTTCTATGAATTTTTAAGATTAAAATCAAATTCAAATTGAGAATGCACATAGGATACAGGACCTACTGATTAAAGACTGATGATGGCAGCTCTACTTCCTTCAACTGTTGGGGAGGGGAAATCTGTAATTGCCTTGACTCTAATCACCTTCTAGCAAAGATGATTAAGTAACCAGTCTTACTAGCCTTAATAAATTAGAATTCTTTCTGGAGTACTGTCACAACAAATAAAATCAGTGGGACTACTAGCATGTTAATGTATCTGCCTGTGGGGGTCAGGTGGCAGAATCTTATCCATGAGATTATATTACTCTTTTTCTTTGAACATTATTGGGTGCCACATCTATTCAAGATGTGACTGACATTGCATGCTTTCTATTTCAAAATAGCTATGAGGTAAAAACCAAGTGAAAACTAAAAGTCTACAGATTCTATCTATAGGTATAGTAATTTCTATGTTATACTGGGTTTAAATTTTGGCATCACACTACTCTTTTGCTGAATATATTACCATGATGTCATGGCATAAAATTGTAAGTTACTTTATTGTCTTTTACAGGTCCTGCAGGAGAGAATTCTACTGAGTTTAATATTTCTGTTTTAAAAACAGAAACTGCAAAACAGCAATAAATGCAGTTTAACTATTATGGTCTGAAGCAGGAATTTTTAACATTAAAAGGGAGATAATCTATAAGGTTATTTCAAATAGGTGTAGAATTGTGATTATACAGCCACAGTCACTAAAAGCTCTGTTAACATATTTATCTATACTATTCATAAGTGTAGATGATTGTCATGATGTAGATTTTACAAGACATTAGAAATTTGTCTTACTGAAAGTCCAGATACTAGGAGCGCTTCTGAATTTTGCTAATACATCTTGCAAAAGCAATTGCCTGAAGACAAGCTGAATAAACACTATCCTCATGAAAATTCCATGTTTATAGTGCACTTGGAGAGTTAGGACACGGAAAAACTATCACAGACTTTCTTTTTAGTGGAATTCTATAGTGAAAATGTGACAAATGTTCTTTTAATCTTTCACTTGCAAGAATGTTATAATCTTTTTTAGTTTAAGAGAATAAAGATAATATTATAGAACTAGTGTGCAAAGGTGAATATTGTTTTAAAAATACTATCAGAATTCAGATGCATATTGTTTAATTGAGTGATCTAATAAATGCTTCATGAAAGGAAAAATGCTTCCATTTTTTAAAAAACTTCCTCAAACAATAATGCTGGCAAACATAGAATCCCCTATAGGCACAGTATAAATCCTGTTCCACTGCTGCTAAAATTCATATTTACAGTACACAAAACTCTGATAAACATGATAAGCTTTTTAGATAAAAACATTTGATTGTGTAGCTTACCAACAATGTTATTATTGATGGTATAAAACTGTAAAAGATGTTTCAAACACTATGAGTATTTTTCAAAAGGAGATTATTAGGCTACAGATCTAAAAATGTTTCTTATGCATATTTTGTCCTTCTCATACTGTTTTACATAAATATATAAAATTCATAAACATATATACTTGCATATGCTCGAGGAAATATTTCTGTGTATTTTTTCAAAGATGAATTTTCAGGATTTATGATATATGCCTTACCTGTGCTGAGTAGTGCTTGGAGTCTTCACAGTTTTTGGGTGTAGCAGCTTTGTCCTTTCCAATCATTTCACAATTGTATCAGGAAAAACTAGAATAAAACTTTCAAAAATCAGCTGTATTTTAGCTATTGATTTTTACTATGAACAAATAATTAATCAGCAAATAATCATAGAGTGATTTGTGTTTGAAGGGACCTTTAAAAGTGATCTAGTCCTGCTCTCCTGCACTAATCAGGTACATCTTCCACTAGATCATGTTGCTCAGAGCCTCATCCAACCTGACCTTAAATGTTTACAGAGATGGGACATCCAGCACCTCTCTGGGAAGCCTGTTACCACTCTTTGTTAAAAAACTTATTCCTTATTCCTAGTATAAATATACCCTTTTTTAGTTTAAAATTATTATCCTTTGTTTTATCACTGCAGGCCCTGCTAAAAGAAATGTCCCTATCTTCCTTATAGTTCCCTTTAAGTATTGAAAGACCACAATAAGGTCTCCCCAGAGCCTTCTATACTGCATCTTTTCCTCGTAGGAGAGGTGTTCCATCTCTCTGATCATCTTCACAGACCTGCTCTGGACCCTTTCTAACAGGTCTTTTCACATCTTTGTTGTACGGAGTACTGTAGAGCTGGATGTGGTACTCCAGATGGAGTTTCAGTAGAGCAGATTGCAGGGACAGTATCACCTCCTTCAACTCTGCTAATCACAGTTCTTTTGATGCAGCCCAGAACACAGCTGGGTTTCTGGGCTGCAAGTGAACACTGCTGGCTCATGTCCAGTTTTTCATTCACCAGCACCCCTAATCCATCTTGTCAGGGCTGTTCTTTGTCTGTTCATCTCCCAGCCTGTATTGGTACCAAGAGTTACCCTGACCAAGGTACACCAAATTGCAGTTGGCCTTATTGAATTTCATGAGGTTCCCAAGGGCCCAGTTCTCAAGGTTATCTAGGTCCCTCTGAATGGTATTCCATCCTTCAGAAGTGTAAACAGCAGCTTGGTGTCATCTGCAAGCTTGCTGAGGCTGCACTTGGTTCCACTATCTATATTGCTCACAAAGTTATTAGATAGCACTGGTCCCATTACGGACCCCTGAGGGACACCACTTGTCATTGATCTCCATCCAGACGTTAAGCTGTTGACGACTACCCTCTGGATGTGACGACAGAGCCAGTTCCTACTCCACTGAATAGTCCATCCATCAAATCCATATCTCCCAATATTGTAGGGGACTGTGTCAGAAGTCCCGTAGATTATGTCTATACCTCTTTCCTTGTCCACTGATATAGTCACTTCATCACAGAAGTCCATTAGGTTGGTCATCTGTGCTGCCTGTCTCAAATCCCCTCCTTGTCCCCCATGTGCCTTAACACATCTGTTAACAAGACCTGTTCCATGTTCTTCCCAGGCAAAGAGGTGAGGCTGACAGGTCAGTAGATTGCTGCATCCTCCTTTCTACCAGTTTTAAAAATGGGTGTGAAGTTTCCCTTTTTTCAGTCACCCGAGACTTCTTCTGACTGCCATGGCTTGGCAACTGCCTCAGCCATTCAGGACTCTGGTCTTAAGACATGGTCTTTTCTTACAGTGGGAAGAACTTTTGTCACCCAGTTCTTGCCTTGTAGTCCATTCACTTGAGAGATGTGGTAAGAGAGGTTGCCAGTAAAGACTGAGGCAAAGAAATTGCTGAGTATCTCAGGCTTCTCCTCATCTGTTGTTACTGGATTGATGGTTTTGTTTATCGAGGAGGTACCTCTTCTTTGACCTTCTTTTTCTGGCTGATACAAAGCTGTAGAGCCCTTTCTTATTACTCTTTTGTCCCTTGCCAAGTTGATATCAAGATGGGCCTTGACCTTCCTGATCCCATCCCTACATAACTGGGTACCATCCCTGTAGTGTCCCCAGGATACTTCACGTTGCTTCCACTGCCTGTGCATTTCCTTCTCACCTTTTAGGTTGACTCAGCCAGTCTGGTCTCTTGCCCTCTTTTCCTCATTTCTTACACCTGGAAATCAAGAGCTCTTATGCTTTATGAAAAGTGTCCTTAAAGGCCCTCCCATTCTGTTCTTCTTCCTTGTCCTGAGGGCAGTTTTCCAGAGGGTCCATTTGACTAACTCCTTGGAAATCTGAAATTTTGCATCCTAAAATTCAGGGTTCTGACTTTATTCTTCACCTGACCCATATCTTCTAACTGTGAACTCCATCACTGTATGACCACTGCAGCCCAGGCTGCTTCCAATAATCAATAGCTGAAATACAGCTAACTGATTATATGTTGATAGTAAAAACTAACCCTACTGCTTGTATCCAAAAGAGGATAAGAACTGAGCTCCAGTTTCACAAGAAGTACATTTGGTCTGCCTAAGCTTTGGTGTTGAGTCTATACAACTGTGTCTGATCTAGTCACCACTCTGTTCTCTGACAGCTCTGTGTTCATCGGACACATTATTATTCATAATGAAATCTTCTTATAAAGCTTCACAAGAAGCTACTGAGAATATTCACTACTTGTTATATTCTGGGTTTCTTTTTCCTTCTGGGACCTTTCAGCTTAATAAGATAGCAGTCATGTCAGTCTGCCTGTCAACAGAGACAGACAATTGCAACTAAAATCTTTCACTTTATCCTACCTTATAGTTTGACCTTGGATGACAGCCAATTGCTTCAATATATAATATGTCTTACAGAGAGACATCTTCAATAATGTTTATTAAGGTATTTCTATTTTTTTTGTTTAATATGAAAATTATACAAACATTTCAGGTATTTCTGAGTTTTGTAGAGTCATGTAGAGTCCTGTAGAGTCATTGTGTTTTACCTATTTAAGTTTTTCAGAAGAAATCAATCATGCTGCAATTATTCTATTATTTCATTACTTCAAAAAACGAAGCTCTGATTTTGTATATATTTTAATATTGCAACATTAATGTTGGTAGAATTGCTTTTGAAGGATAAGAACAGGATGAATAAGATGGCAGGAAATGGTCTGTTATATGATACTTCCTGCAAGATACTTCCTTTGCTGTACTTTCAGATAGCTCAGTTTCATATTATAGAAATAAATAAACAGAGATAAAATACCCACGTTAATGTGGGTATGTGCATATACATCTGTGTTTATTTGGGGCATAATTTAAATAGACTCACATATACATGTCTGATATGTGAACACATATGAATATCACTATATATCCTACCTTAACTTCAGGAAGTAAGGAACATACCTATTGGAATTTTATGGAAACATAGTTTTCTATATAGTCAGTGCAGAAAAAATCTCCACAAGAAAAGTCAGATATTTAATGTATTTTCTCTCTACTAACTTTAAGGGAGCTTAAGGCAATCCTACTGCTTGTTCTAAGTGTTTTATTTTTATACTTAAATAGGTAGCATAGTATGGTAGATGGGTCAGGGCTAAAAAAAAAGTAAAAGAAGTTTTGGCCACATCAGCTTTTCCGTGACAGATGATTTGTGTGCAGGAAAAATTGTTTTACTTCTTCACTTCTTTTTTCTGATCCTTTCTTTTTCTATATCCTTTGATTAAAGCCTTAATCAGTGAAGGCTCAACAATTCAGGAATTTCAGTTTTATACTGCTGCAAAGTCCTGAGGATTTAAAAAAGGCTTCTGATGGGAATCACTCATGAATATTTGTTACATTCTACTGATTCCCAGACAAAGCTGTCAACATTTTTGGATGGTTTTGGACAGGCAGTCAACACTGTATCGTTGATAACGGCAAACAGTAGAGCAGGTGACAGTAATGGTAATAAATTATGGTTGTTATCATAATCATACTAATGCAAAAATCTATTCAAAAAACACGTGACTGAGAACAAACACGAGTGCTCTATTACCTATATTTGCTCAAGACAATGCAAATAAATATAAGTTACATCTTTCTTCCTTGCTGTGGCCATCTGTGTCGAGGAACATTTAACCCCAGATGCTAGAAGTTTCTCCATGAACCGGTACCTTAGTGAGGTTTCTAACTTATGACAGCATTTAACATTATACATGACTTCCTAAGAGCTCTGACACTAATAAGCTGCTTAGGGAGTGTGTTGAATCAGTGTAGTCTTTGATAGTCTTAGTTGCAATCACTTCCTCTTCACTTTTAAGTCCGTTTTGGCTTCTGGAAGATTCTTTAATAAAAAGAAGAAATGAAAGTTGATCAAAGGTAAGCACTGAAGCAAAGCTTTTCAAAAGCAGTTAGTCCGTGTGTGCCTGTTCCTGTGTAAGGAATATTAGGCTGAGGTTGAAAACCTTTGGAAATGTTACCTCTATCTCCCCCAGAAACTATGATGTCTTCTTAGTGTTCAGTATGATTATATGCCCAAAACATAACATAGGCCAGTGACATGACATGGTTAATATTCAAGCTCAGGTTTTGGAATCTAGATGATGCCATGACAAAGGGCAATAATTTACGTGAATGGGGATGTAATTACAGATAATGTGGTAATCTGTTTTTCCACCTTATCAATATTATGGTCTTCCACCAATACATACAGTAAAATGCTAATTAAATTTTTAATTTGGATATCTGCTTTAAATGACTGTAATTTCCAATGAAGGCAGCATCACAGAAAAATTCCTGTTCTGAACAATATGAAAGCAGCAGGAAAAGGAGGGAAATCAATGACAGAGAGTGAGCACTTCCAAATTAATTGAGAGGAATAACATAAAAAAGAGTTGATAATGTAATGTATATAAATAATACTAAATCATGGTACAGTAACTGAGCATCTTTGAGCTTTCAAGAAACTGAGCTGTATTCTGATACAATCACAAATTCTGACAGAGGCTTGTGAATGACCTCTCAAGAGGAACAAGAAGAAAAAAAAAGTAGGGGAAAAAAAAAGGTAAGTACATTTAAACCAGAATCATTAAACTGACATTAAACAAAAATGTCATAAATAATATCAATATTTGTTTAAATATATCAATAAGGTAAATATGAATAACTTAATGAGAAATAAATTAGACTTCTGACCCTGTTTTTAAATAAAGGGAGTCTTGGTGTTAATTTTTGTTCTGCAAGAGTACCAGATAAGCAGGATTCTCTGAATTTATACACAGTGACATCATTATTCTCAGGAGAAGGTGTTTGACCTAAGCAAAGTAATGGATGTTATACAACTGTATGAACTTTAAGGTAATTAAACCCCATTTGGGATTAGGTAAATGTTTTGAAATGCCTGGCAGTGATTTTTCACATTACCAGAGACTCAAGATTTAGATTCACTGGAAGTTTTATGGCATCGTTATTCAATATACTGCTAAAAGTGCATAGCAGCAGTCTCAGCTTCTAGTGTAATTCTCACCCGTAGCTATAGAAAAGATGTCAGTGGGTATACAGATCTAGCCTCTATGGACTTTCATTAATAATGATTGGATAAAATACAAAACCAATATAGAGGCATAGATGAAAATTTCATCTCATCCTTTCCAAGAATTGTTCTAGCTATCAGATGAAAAAGGTAATAGCTAATTTTTATTATTTTTCTTAAACAATAATCCTTAGTTCTGTTGTGTAGTGAGGAACAAAAGCATAAGAATACATCCATAAAAAAAGAATAACCTGTCAAAAACCTGAGTGAATACAGGTTTGACAGAAAAGAGGAATATACAACAATTTAAGTATATATTGAGTAAAATAGATATTTTGTTGGGAAGTTTTGGTTTTTTTCCTTTTTTTTGTCTGTTTTTTGACAGAATGAGGTAAAACAACAAAACAATTATGTGGTATAAACTCTACCCAAAAGTATCTAATAATTTTCAAGATTAAGATGCATAAGTTCTGGATAATATGTTGTTAGTATATGTATTTCTGGTTTTGGAGTGTCTTGCTGATCAGATGGTATTAATTACTGAGAGTCCCTTTCCTTCATGTCTGACCTTTTCATAGAATCATAGGATGGGTTGGATTGGAAGGGACCTTAAAGATCATCTAGTTTCAACCTCCCCTGCCAAGGGCAAGGAAACTTTCCACTAGACCATGTTGCTTAAAGCTCCATCTAACCTGGCCTTGAACACTTCCAGGGAAGAGGCATTCACAGCTTCTCTGAGCAACATGTTCCAGTGTCTCACCACCCTCACAGTAAAAAATTCCTTCCTCACCTCCAATTTAAGTCTACCCTCTTTCGGTTAAAAGCCATTGCCCCCTTGCCCTGTCATTATATACCTGGTAAAGTTCTTTACTCTGTCTTTCTTATAAGCTCCTGTTAAAGTATTGGAAGCCTTCAAGAAAGTGTCCCCAGAGCCTTCTCCATGCTGAGCAGTCTTAATCCTCTCTTCATATGAGAGGTTCTCCAGTCACCTGACCATATTCATGGCCCTCTGGACACATTACAACAGGTTCACACCTTTCTTACACAGACGACCACAGAGATAGATGAAATACTTCTCACTCATGAGAGCGCATGATACAATTGCATTCCTGGGCTGCAAGTGCATATTGTCACACATCATGCATAGAATGTGATTGCAAGGCTTTTAGATTCTGCAATGGGATCAGGTACTTAAAAATAGTTCTTCTGGTACTGAATATTGAAATATTTAGAAGAAGTTTGTCTGCACGTCTAAATTACTCTTTTACCCGAGTGATGTAGTGAATGAATAATATGTTTAAAAGTGGGTTGAATGAGGATCAACATACTGAATTGCTCGCATTAAGCAAACGGAAACACTGAGATTAGGAATATCCTGAAAATGCCTTCTTGCTGTCAAGATTAAGGTTATATCTACAGTAGCAATGTATTTTTCATAAAAATTCCTATTCTTCAATAGGAATTGATCAGTGAATCAAAACCGTTTTTATGAAGTCTCTATCTACAATATTTATTGTTTGCTTGCTTCTTTGGAATAGATTTGGTTGATGTCTTGAACAGAACATCAGACATGCTGTCCAAAGGTATATGGTAGATCAAGAATTTCTGCATTAGGTTTTGGAGGGCATTTGTTGAGCACCTGAAACGGAATTTCCAGTTAAGGTTTCTCTTCATGAAGGATCAGTCTTTTCTTCTGGGAGGATAAAAAAAAAAAAAAAAGTGGAAAATAATAATTCACCTTCATCAAAACTCATTAAAACTGCTTCAAAAAAATTACAATCATTGGCATGGGATGATCAGGAGAATTTCTTCAAAAAATTGATTTCTGTTCCAAACTATAGTTTAAAGTGGATGTGGCCTAAGGCAACTTTGCTTAGACTAAAGCTTTAAGCAACAAAGGCAAGTGTTTTGGAGAAGTTTTTTTCTGAATCTCAGTTCAACACTGTTATGTTGCTATGGGACTTGAATTCATGACTATTTATGTGAGCCTGTCCCTAAAAACTGGCATTTTTTAAATTTTTCTTTTTCAATAATTTATTTTATTACTTGATTTAAGCAATTAAAGATTCAAGTAGCAAAGGTGCCACATCCCGGGCATGATTTCTGTATCGACTGATAAACCTGTTCTTGACTTTCATGTGGCAAGATCAAGCTCAGAAATGTGCTATGTCTGATAATGAAAAAGGTTATGTGGGTACTAACCATGGCTATGTTTTCTATGCCCAGAAATGATTAATTAAGTCAGTTACAGGGTTACAAATTTTGCTATGTTATTGTAATATAAGTTTGCAAGAAGAATATCTTTATTTACAAACAAGATATACCAATAGTTGACAAAAAGAAGATATAAATCAAAAGTTAGGTAAATTATGTTTGTATATTCAGTGACCTACAAGGGTGTGGGACTTCATATGTTATAATGATTTGATACTTATGAAATGAAAGATGTGAAGTTTTGTTTCATCGGTTTTCTTGATTTCTAGTCTTAATAAAGACATTTAACAGTTTGAAAATTCTGAAGTAGAAGAATTTTACTTGTCCCTGCAACAGAATTTTTACAAGAATGCTATAGAATATTTATCTTATATCTCTAAAATATTCCATAATAACTAAGGTTGTGGGTAAGCAATATTTAAATATTCTTTCTTTATTGTATATGGAGAAAAATGGTGATATTTTGTCTTACCCCTGAGGAAATGTTTATCTCAGTAAATAATGATTTGATACTATACATATGCCAAGTACTGGTTAATCTGAATTCATTTTCAGTTTCTAATTAGACAGCTGCTAACGTCTATAACAGGAAATCTAATAGAGTTGTGTTGTAATTTGTCAAAGAGATTAATGATTCACAATGTTAAAGTGTCTGTAAATGGAGTCCTTATGCAAGTCATTGTATAAGTTGAAATTAAACTCTTTAGCTTTTATGGAAAATGTTTCCAACTTGTGTTATCACCAGCAATTACAACAGCAAAACATCCCCAAAAAAGAAAAGATCAAATGATAGAGCTATTTTTTTGCCATCATTCCCTAATTGGAATACTTGTGCTCAAAGTAGCTGCCAAAACTAATGAAAAACATATTTTATCTCTTTTCCTCTCCAGCTTTTTGAAATTCCAAGAAAAAATATGCATAGAACTCTTAGCTGTACATTTTCCAAGTTGATGCGAAAATTTGTGAAATAACATTAATTATTTTTGTACTATATAAAGAACTGCACTAAAAATTCTCTTGTATTGAATTTATTCATTCCAACTATTGCAAGTGCAGGATGCATATTATGTCCTATAACCATTTGCAATCCTTCAGAAGTCAGCAGAAACTCAGTATGTCAATGAACTATCACAGCTGAGTTAAGCAAGTTTCTTTACTGCCTTCAAGTTTGAAATATTTTTCAGTGTTTGGGAAATCTGTGTCTTATTTTGCTTTGTTTTTTGGAGGGTTGTTTTTTTGTTTGGGGTTTTGGTTTTGTCTTTGTTTGTTTGTTTGTTTGTTTTTGGGGGTTTTGATTTTTTTAAAAAACATTCTGGAAAATAAGGACAGGTCATTTCCTATGCCAAAATGAAGAAATGAGTAAATAAATAAATCTTATATGTTAGAGAAGTTACCATGGGCTTTGAGAACCCAGCAATTAAACAATAATTTATTGGGTGAAAAAATGATGGCAATCTGTTTCCTCACTTTGCAGAGGAAGTCACTCGTGTTCTGTCATGTGAAATTCCCTTCACACCTCTTAAAAAGCAGATGGTATACAAGATTTTCTCCTGCTGCTCTTGAAAAAATGTCTTTTACCAACACTGTGGGAATACCTTGTCTTACTCACCAGGTAGATGGATGGTACAAAGTAATACAACTCTGCCTATAGTTCTTGTATACCTTTAGAGCATTTTTAAGAGACAATGACCTTTAGAATTTGCAGAATTGTGTCTTTTTTGATAATGACAATTGTTCCTTAATAAGTAAAAAGGAAAAACAATTCACGATTGTTTCCAATTGTGAAAGTACATGGTGAATCAGAGAGAACACAATGTACAAGGTCAAAATTCCATCTGGTTTGTTGGAGCAAGCTCGATGGTGTTCTGCATGAGATCAACAAGTTCCATTTCATATTGATTGTGCTTCAGAAGATGCAATATTCAGAGTAGTTT
This sequence comes from Cephalopterus ornatus, assembly GCA_013396775.1. Taxonomy (NCBI): domain Eukaryota; kingdom Metazoa; phylum Chordata; class Aves; order Passeriformes; family Cotingidae; genus Cephalopterus; species Cephalopterus ornatus. Next base: position 98,816 of record VZRE01000481.1, read on the forward strand.
ATAAAAATTTATGGCCTTGTAAAGGTTAGTATATGCTTTCCAACATACTTGACTTAAAATAAAGTAGAAAACATGACATTTAGAGGCTGCAGATAATTTTTTTAATGGAGACGGAAAAAAAAGTTACCAATTCAATGTTAAATGAAAAAAAAATCTTGTTCCTTAATAATGCCATGGAATATCTTAAATTTCCTATCTGCCTGCAAAATTATAAAGACATCTGAGACAGTATATGAAAATTGTATATGAAAATGGCAATACTTCCACAGATAATAATAAATATAATTATGTGCAATATATGGATATAAATGCTATATAATGCCTTAAAAGTCAATCCACAGGATAACAATACATTTGAACACTTAAATACATAGAATTTCACTTTGGAAGCAAACCTAGAAAAATATTCTACTTGGTAGAATATTTCAAAATTTAATTTATTGACACTCCCCCCGCACCCCAACAACTGTTATTTTTAAATATTTAAACCCAGGATCTGATACGACTGTGAACACCTGTTATGTCTCACTATGTTACATGATGAGCATGTTATCAGCAACATATTCCAGGAACCTCCTCTATTGCTTATGACCTGCTGTATTGTCCCTCTTACACATACCAGGGTGATTGAAGTTCCCAATGAGGACAGAGCTTATGAATGTGAGGCTGCACCTATCTATCTATAGAAGGCCTCATACAATTAGTCTTCCTGGTGAGGCAACCTGTAGAAGACCCCCAGTATAACGTCACCTGTCCCTGCCCTCCCTGTAATTCTGACCTATAAGCTCTTGTCAGCTCCTCATCCAGGTGGAGCTCCATGCACATTTCCCCTGTCTGTCCTTCCTAAAGAACCTGTATCCTTCCATTCCAACACTTCAGTCACAGGAGACATCCCACCACATCTGTGTGACAACACTAACATTCTAGCTCTTTAGGTATGTGCATGTCTGTAACACCTCTTGTTCATTCCCCAAGCTATGCTGAGCCCTTGATAGAGCTGACCTCCCAGGAGACCAGTTTTCTCACAGGAAGTCCCATGGCCTAAGTAGCTGAACCCCTGGCTGTGGCACCAGTCCTGTCATCATTTGTTGATTCTGCAGATTTGACTGGCCCTTTCAAACCACTTCTCTTTGACCAGTAGGCTTGTTAAAAAACTACCTGCTCTCTGGATTCCCTTACCACCTCTCCCACTGCTCTGTAATCCTTTTCCGTTTTTTGCTCCTAAGGGTTTTCTATAGGTTTTTTCCATGGCAGTGATTTTCATCTTGAATACTGAAGCAGCTATGGCTATCAGAACAGTTATTCTTCTGTCTGTGTTTTTAGTTATCCTGAAAGGCTTTAGCTCCCTTGTGTTGTCACATACTAATAATCCATTTTAGTATTAAAATTAGCCATGGTCACACAGCTGTGTTGTATCAGATGACTCCATTGATCACAGGTGGATAAAGCTCCTTGGACAAGAGTTAAACAATAAAGCTCAATGTAGTTGCCAAAAATAAGTTTAGATGCATGCCTGGCCTCTATCTGCAGGAGGTGTGTCTCATAAATCTTGTGTCACATCTGGGAGTGACATGGGGATGTCTAGGATGCCTTAGAGTGTTTTAAGAGGCCCTGGGCACCTGTGTTTAAGCAATACATTTGTGTCCAGGGTATGAAATGTTTGCTGTAGTATTTGACCAGACCAGTGTTAGGTGGTCACAATGAATCTGTACTGGAAAATACTTGTGAAATGTACATTTTGATTTGTAGAGGGTTTTATAAATACGTACTTAGTGTTGCATCCATTTAATTCAGGGCCCTGAATAGCATGTTTTCCACAGAAAAGAGACTCCAGACCAGGAAAACATAAGTCCCAAAACTCCTTTGTGCCATGTATTCCTCCAGAAATTTTAGTATATGATGGGCCATATTTGAAGTTGTTTATTTGAAGTTCAGGTACCATGTAAGAGTATCTGTAACAGTCCTGTGACAATTTTGGACTCTTAGTAGGAAGTAAGAAATCATTTAGTGTTGGGAAGCCTGCTAGAAGCACATTGTATCTGAAAGATTGTAATGCTTTCTCCCAAAGTAATTCCTTAGTTTGAGAGGAAACTTATTTTATTGGGGCTGAATGTAACATCTTCCACGAGCCTATTGTTTCATTGCTTGGAAGATACTCAGTCATTTATACTGTAATACTTTGCAAAATTATTGGGACAGAAGTAACTGAGAAGAAATAATTGTGAAGAAGTAACTAAGTTTATGTCCATAAACTGAAACACAAGAAGTTCCACCTCAACATGAAGAAGAACTTATTTACACTGAGGGTGGCAGAGCACCGGAACAGGCTGCCCAGGGAGGTCGTGGAGTCTCCCTCTCTGGAAACATTCAAAACTCACCTGGATGAGTTCCTGTGTAACCTGCTCTAGGGTTGAACTAGATGGTCTTCAGAGGTGTCTCTCAATCCTCACTGTGTGATTCTGTGATTCTGCAACCGATCGTATTATGATGTAAATGTCAGTTTGCTCTCTCCTGTGAGAGTATGGCACTGTGAACAAGGTAGGAGATACTCCTTCTGTCAGAATCTTCAAGGCATCAGCACCTAAAATCTCCAGGGTGAGAGCGTCTGTATGTACCCCGAACCATCCTATGTGTCTCTTAACATACACACTTGAAGGGATGAGTCTCACACTTTTTTTCAAATAGACCCTGAACATTTGCAAGGTAAGAGTTGTGTGCTAATTTCAGCCATCTTGATGAAGACACTGAACTCCAATACCTAGATGGAGGCATCAGATGCCATGTTTCACTGATAACAGGAACAGTTTGTTTGATGAGGCTAACTTGCTGTTCTATCCAAATTAATTTCAGCAAGGCAGGATAGTTCAGGTCCTAAACATCAGGTCCTAGCCTCCCACTGTTGTGATTAACAGCTCCAGAGAGACCTAAGTTAGAAATCATTTAGTTCAAGGCAAGCAACAATAGAGCATGACACACAGTATCTGAGTCCTCATGGTCAGAGAATGACAAGAACCATATCTAGACATTCATAAATCCCCTTTTTACACTTTTCCTCCAGATAATTGAAGTAGAATAGCGAACTAAGCCCTTTCCAAATTCTGCTAACAGAAATGAATCCCTTCCATACTCACGCGCAATAAAACAAGTACACTCAATCTCTTTTTCACATACATATAAATTAGATATTTGGCTTTGTTTCTGCAGTTCCATTAACCTTTGTGAGTGTATTTTCCTTCACCAATTAATCCAAGAATGTAGTAGTTTGACCCTGACTGACAGCTAAGCCCTACACAGCTACTCACTAATTTCCTCAGCTACCAACAGGATAGGGAGAAAGAATAGGAAGAGCAAAATACCCCAAAACTTGTGGGATAAGAATTGCTTAATAAATGAAGGGAAGAGGAAGAGGAAAGAAAGGAGAAAAGCATTCAAAACAAGTGGTGCATCTCTTCCCACAGAAGACAGAGTCAGTCCCTAAGCAATGGCTAACTATCCAAAACACTCCCTTTGGATTTTTACAGCTGAAGATGGCTCTATATTTCATGGAGTATTCCTTTGGTCATTTTGGGTCAGTTTTCCTGGTTATGTTCCCTTCCCACTTCTTGTACACCCCCAGCTGTCTTGCTGGGGGACAGCATGGGAAGCAAAGAAGGACTTGATGGTGTATGAGCACTCCTCAGCAGTAGCTAAAACACTGTTTTGATCACATAGCCAAAATATTGCACCATAACAAGTTGCTATGAAGAAAATTCACTCCAGCAAGAAGAAGAAAAGGTAGATGTGGCTTTCTTTGTACAACTGGCAGAAGCCTCATGTTCAAAGGTCCTGGTCCTCATAGGTCACTGGATCCAAAAAATCTGCTGGAAGGCCAATGCAGCAATCTTCTTCAAAAGAATTGGTCAGGAAAATGAAGCTGGAGGTAGCTTTGGCTTAAGTGACTATGGAATAGTGGAGTTTAGGATTCCAAGAGGAGGAATCAAGGCAAATAGCAGCATCCGAACCCCGGATTTCAGGAAAGTATGCTTTGTCCTGTTTAGGGACGTGCTTGGAAAAATCCCAGGAGAAAGAGTCCTGGAGAGAAGAGGGGTCGTGAGAGCTTGTTGATTTCTAAGGATCACCTTTCCAAGCTCGAGAATAGTCCCTCCCAATGAACAGGAAAACAAACATCTGTCCAACATCGTCATCAGTGATCTGGATGAAGGCACAGAATGCACTCTCAACAGGTCTGGAGATGATACAAAACTAGAAGGAGTGTCTGATAGATCAAATGATTACATTGCCCTTCAGAAAGACCTCAACTGGCTTGAGAAATGGGCCAAGAAGAACCTGAAGAAATTCAATAATTGCAAGTGTGAAGTTCTGCCTCTGAGAAAGAAAAAATGCATAAAATAAACACACTCAATTAGTACAAGTTGAGGGCTGACTGACTGAAAAGCAGCCTTGAAAATACAATATGGGGCTATAGTGGACAGCAAGATGAACATGAGTCAGCAATGAGACTTTGCAGAAAAAGAAGAGCAACAGACTTTCTTCATTGGCTGCACTAGAAGGAGTGCCAGAAGGTCAAGGAAGGTGATTTTTCCTCTCTACTCAGCCCTGAGACATAGTCAAACTCTTCTCAGAGGTATCCAGTGACAGGACAAGAGGCAAGAGTCACAAATTCATCTACATGAAATTCAGTTTAAATGTAAAATAAAATAAAAGAAAATCATGGTGGGGTTAGTCAAACACTGGAACAGGTTACTCTAAGACTGGGTGGAATGTCCATCCCCGGAACTAGTCAAAACCTGTCATGTCTAGTCAAAACATGACAGATGTCCAGGAACATGAACAACCTGCCCTAGCAAACCACTCTCTGACCAGGGCAGTTTGACTAGATGATAATTTTATGACTCTTATTAGCTTACCACAGAGTCAGTATGTACAGTGGAAAGCTGCTGTTAACCCCAAGAACCAACTTACCTTGAAATAAATTATAATTTTCTTGCATTTGCTGTCTTCCTGCACCTTCTCGAGACTTCTGCTTCTTCAGACTTGAGCCCTTCAGGCAGCTTTCAGTCCTTGTACATCTGTCATGAGAAGATGACCCATACTTCACCCCAAGCAAAAGAAAAGTGTTCAAAGGGTTCCATGAATATCCACAGAGAGAAGGAACTATATGACTTAAAATATAAATATTTCTTTATACAAAGCACAAGAAAAACTACAGGCCAGTACGTCTTCCCCCTGCTAACAAAGACTTTGTCTAAATGATAAAAACACACTGAGACAAAGTGAATGGGATTTATCCATAGATTTTAACAGCTAAATTTAAGCAAGTTTAGTATATCTGCCAAATTGAGGGTCCACATGTTGAGTCACTTGCCCAAACTTGTAGAAGCTGTCACAGCTCAGATGTGAGCATATGCTGATATGCATCAGAACAACACATTTAATTGTAAGCCTTTGTATGCCCCCACTAGGGATTTTTCAAAGTTAAATAAGCATTTTTTTTTTGCCACTGGCTTCTGACTGTGATCCAAGCACACTTCTTTTCTCAGAGTGCTAGTCATGTCTCTGGGCCTTTCAGTCATTATCACATTTTTATAGATGCTAACAGCAGGTCAACAAACTTACCAGCTAGCTGAATGACAACAAGGATGCTCTGCAGCCTACAGGAATAGCATTTCTACACAATGCATAAGACATATTCACAGATACAATGTGTGAAGTGTGTTCATGGGGTGTTGTATGAAAGAAGGGAAGTGTTCTGTATGCCTTATGCTATTGGAAGTTAAATAGTTTGGAAGGTGCGGTGGGAAGTGTTAAACTAGCTCTTTCACTGTCCATATTGCTTGTAGGGAATAATTTTCATAATTGCTTTTTGATTTTCCCCTGAAGAAAGCTTTCTGGTTTACTAAAAATGAATGTGCGTGAAGAAACTATCATAAGCCTAGTGCCAAGGACCTAGGGACCTGAGCTCTTGAACGAAACACAGAGTGACCAGATTAACAGTATAAACACATGTAAAGTCGTGACACAACAGCATGGCATCGCAGTTTGTGCAGGCAGAGTGACCAGGAAGGGCTCCTCTCTGACCATCCATAGGGAGCCAATAGGGTCAAATAAACAGACTCAGTATCTGGTGGAGCAGAGCACAATTAGATCCCTTCAGCCCCAGTGTTATTAGCATACTAGGGTATGCTTCTTCAGTTATGGTGTTGATGCACTGTAGAGCTCGTTTCCTTGCAGCAGCTGGAGTCACTGGAACAGCCTTCAGTCTGGCTTCTAGCCAGACAGATCTGCTGATGACAGATGTAGCTCTCCAGGTCACAGGTTGTCAGGAGTGCCTGATGCCTTTTTGTGTGAGGCTGGGGCAGACAAACTGTTCTGCTGCAGAAGTTGTGCTGTGGTTGAAGAGCTGAGTTGCCAGGTAAGGAAGCTACAGGAAGAACTGAATAGGTTATGTAGGGTTTGAGTGAGTGAGAAATTGCCAAGTTACTTATAGAGACATCACAGTATTAAGTCTCTCAGGAGTGTCCAACTTCCATTGTGATGGAGAAGCTGATGGACTCAGAAGCCTGCAGGGTAATTAGTGAAGGGTCTGTAGATCAAGGCTACGAGAAGGTCACTACATGCACTGGGAAGAAGGCTCCTTCTCCTTCAGAAAGCTTAAAAAATGGGACTGGCATCTTCTCCAAAAGGTATGAGGCCCTGGAACTAGAAAATGAGACACCTGATGAGGTGGGTGAAGGTCCTTCTGGGACAGAGGGGCCTCCTAAAGCAACACCATCTGTACCCTGCATCACAACCAACCCTGATAAGAAGAAAACTAGTTGTAATAGGAGACTCCCTTCTAAGGAGAATGCAGGGTCCGATATGCAGACCAGACCCAGTTCACAAGGAAGTCTGTGAACAAGTGATGTGGGAAGAATACAGAGATGCTGCTTGTCACTGTAGGAAGAAAATTCATGCAGCCAAAGCTCAGCTGGAGTTGAAGCTGGCCAGAAATGTGGGGGACAATAAAATGAGTTTTTTCAAGTACATTACTGACAAAAGGCAGTATAGAAATAACGTCATTCTCTACAGGATGAGGATGATTACCTCACCAAACAGGGACAGAGACAAGGCAGAGGTGTTTAACGCTGTCTTTGCTTCTGTCTTCAGCATGGATGATGGACCAAAGGGTCTCAGTTTACTGAGCTGGAGGACCATGACTGTGAGAATGATCAACTCCCAGTCGACCCTGAAATTGTGTGGGACCTGCTGCTTCAGCTGGATCCCTACAAATGTATGGGGCCTGATTGGATTCATACAAGAATCCTTGAAGAGCTGGCTGATGTCATCGCAAAAACTGTCTCAATGATTTTTGAGTTGTGTTGGAAGTCGAGAGAGGTCCCAGCTCAATGGAAACTGCTAAACATTGTCCTGATTTTAAAGCAGGGCAAGAAGCTGGACCCTGGAAACTACAGGCTTCTTAGTCTCAATTCAGTGCCCAGTACAATTATGGAAAATCTCACAAAACTGTGAGGAGCTGTTGACTCACTCAAGGGCAGAGGCCCTGCCGACAGATCTTGAAAAAATTAGTTAGAGAACTGGGCAATCACCAACCATATGAACTTTGACAAGGGAAAGTGCTGGATTCTGTATAGGAGAAAGGGCAACCCTGGTTGTGTGTATAGACTAGGGAATGAGATGATGAAAAGCAGTGCCATGGAAAGGGACCTGGGGATTCCAGTCGACAGCAAGTTGAATATGAGTCAACAGTTCCCTGGCAGCCAGGAGAGCCAACCATATCCTGGGGGATATCAGACATCACCAGAAAGTCAGAGGAGGTGATTGCCCCGCTCTGCTCTGCACCGGGGCGGCCTCACTTTGAGTACTGTGTGCAGCTTTGGGCACAGCAATATCTCTTAGAGAGTGTTCAAAGGAGGGCTGTGAGGATGGTGAAGGGCCTTGAGGGGAAGCTGTATGAGGAGCTGCTGAGGTCACTTGGTCTGTTCAGCCTGGAGAAGAGTAAATTGAGAAGAGACCTCATTGCAGTTTACAACATCCTAATGAGGGGAAGTGGAGGGGCAGGTGCCGATCTCTTCAGCCTCATGACCAGTTACAGGACTCGAGGAAACAGCATGAAGCTGAGTCAGGGGAGATTTGGGTTAGATATTAGGAAAATCTTTTTCACTCCAAGGGTGATTGGTGACTGGAATAGGCTCCCAGGAAAGTGGTCACAATACCAAGACTGACAGAGTTCAAGAAGTGTTTGAACAACGCTTCCAGGCACATGGTGTGATTCTTGGGGATGTCCTGCACAGGATCAGGAGATGGGCTTTATGATCCTGATAGATCCTTTCCAACTCAGCATGATTCTGACCACTGAATGTATTAGAAAGTCAAGACATAATTGCAAAGAAAAGATGTATTGCACAGATGTCATAACAACAACCAAAGGAAGCTAACGAATAGGCTCCTTTGATGGCTTGGCTGGGGTAGAGTTAATTTTTTCACAGTGGCTGGTATGGGGCTGTGTTTTGGATTTGAGCTGAACATAGAGATGATAATATAGATTTATTTTTGTTATTGCTGATCAGGGCTTACAAACAGCCAAGGCCTTTTCTGCTCTCTGTATTGCCACGCTGGCAAAGAGGTTCGGGGTGCATGGGAAATTGGAAGGAGACAGAGCCAGGACAGCTGACCCCAAATGACCAAAGGAATATTTCAGACCATATGGTGTCATGCTCAGTATATAAAGAGTGGGGAAGAATGAAGAAGGGGAGGACATTTGGATTGATGACTTTTGTCTTCCCAAGTAACCATTACATGTGATGGGGCCCTGCTCTCCTGGAGGTGGCTGAACACCTGCCTGCCAATGGGAAGCAATGAATGAATTCCTTGTTTTGCTTTCTTTACATATGTGGCTTTTGCTTTCCCTATTAAACTACCTTTATCTCAAAGCACAAATTTTTGGGGTTTTACCCTTCCATTTCTTTTCCCAATACCACTGGTGGGAAAGTAAGCAAGCAGCTGCGTGGTGCTTGCTTGATGGCTGGGATTAAGCCACAACAACCCCTCTGGGCAATTTTCACTTACACACATGAGCAAACAAGGGAACAGAGGTGAATGTACATGAAAAAAAACCCTACTTGGTACCTATTTAGGAGACAGATACTCCTTGTTAGTTACTTTTCTGGTAAAACATTGTCTCACTTTGCATGTAAGTATTCTCAAACCAAGTGTAACTCCTACCTAAGTCCTCCTGGTCCCCATTAAACCTCCCCTGACTGTGAGAGGAAATATTCATATGAAGGATAATGGCTGTTGTGGAGGCATCCATGTACCCCATCACTGTTGGTCCACTATGGTCCACTTAGCAGCAGCTAGGTAAGTGAGTTTAACCAGAGGGTTGCGCACATACAAAACGCACAAAACTGTCTAGGGGCGTTTGAGAAGAGGAAAACCATCAGCAGGATTAAACAGCAACCAGCAAACGACAGACACTTTGGAAGAGGCCAGTCCTAAAAGAAACATGAAAGAAGTAGGGACATTTGTGACATAGCAAGAGACAGCGGAGAGGAACCAGCAGCTATCACAGGGAGTCTGTCCCTGCCAACAGTGTCCCGACAACACCCTGACCCCCATCCAGACCAGACAGGGCAGCCTGCCATGGGGTGCTGGAAGCAACCAGCATTCTGCAGTAGGCTGGCAGAAGGGGGATAGCACATGAGACCCCCACCTCCAAGATACCTCTCAAGACACCTCCTCACCATCAGGGGCAACAAAAGTGACAGTGACAGGAAAAGGTCAGGAAAGGGGGATGGCAGCCCCTACATCCAGGGGATGTATGTGTGTATGTGTACGTGAGGTAGGATTAGCTCATCCAGGCTGTTTATATATTTGTAGGTGTCTATTAACGTTTTCTAATTTAGCTGTAATTGTGATTTATCTTTCCATTAAGGATGTTGATTCTGAATATAGAGTTAATGGATTGTTAGTTAGTTACATGTCATTAATAAATCAATAAACTGGTTCAATCCTCAGAATTCATCAAAGCACTTAGAGTCAATTAATTTTTATCAGACTTCCTTGCACCTTTTGGAACTTGGTGAGGTTCTAGAAATGATGAATTCTCAGAAATAGTCTCTACCCAGTTTAACACTGCTTTGAAAAGGTCTGCTTTGTTTTTAGCTTCCTAGCTTTCCACCTTTCATGTCAGGATATGTAACTTCAGTAGAAGGTACTCACCTTCTGCCGTGATATGCTCCTCTTAGACATACTTTGTATAGAGCAGTATCTGCATTATAGCAAATTACATGCACCTCAAATACAGTTGCAGGCTCAAATACAGTTGTTTTCCACCTTAAGCTCTGTGACTTTTGCAACATTTGTGAAAGCTTACAAAAGGCCAAATCTAGATGATGATTTTATTTAAAAGACTGGGATGTCAAGTGAAGGATGCAGCCTATCTGACTGATAACAGAAAAATCATTGTTTGCTGAAAAAGCAAAAATTCAAAAAGGGAATCAAAATGGAGATGACATTCAGAAGAACAAGATTTGGGACAACAGCATGTGGGTCCTGAAATTCTGGGGCTGCTAAAGAATAAACTTTTCCCTGTATACAACCTGTATGTTTATATGGTTACCCATATTCTACTACATGGAGTTCTTTTGCAGCATGATTGGGTAACCAACAATACAATAAGAGATTTACAGCATGACATGGTCTTTGTGTAATGCAAGTTGGCACTTAAATTATGTTATCTGTGTTGGAATCCAATACAATGACTTTTAGGAATATCACACTTACAATCCTTTTGCAATTTTTCCACTGTCTTCACCTGTTATATAACACTTTCAATTATAGGGGGAAAAATAGCAAGGTCTCATTTCGAGAGACAAAAATATCCCTGAGTTAAGGCCCCAGATGTGTCTCAGAATTTTTTCTTATTTCTTTTTCTCACTCAGAAGTCAACATGAGATACCATCATTATTTTTAGATTGAATTCATATCAAATATCTTTAAAAACAGTGGGAAAAAACCTCAGGTACTCTCTCCCCAAAGCTGTTTGATGTTTGCCAAACCTTTTATCTTTAAGGAGTAGGTTACCTTATCCATTCTTTTAATTGCCCTTATTCAGTAAAGTGCCAGTTACTTTATTTTGACTGAAATGGAGTTTGAACTAATAAGCTCCTGCCTTGGTTTCCTCTGTCAAATGGATAAAGTGAGATGGAATCCAGGATAAGAATTTGAATAATACAAATTTATCTATGAGTAATGTATAAACTTGACAAATTGATAAATCAATTAATTTTTACTTTTATGTTTTAATTCCACTTTTATTATTTTTATTTGAATTTTTCATTATAAGTTATTCACATACTTTAATAATAGACCTTTAAAAAGTTGTCATTGGGATTTGTTTTCAAATGCACAACATTGTTCCTCTTCTTGTCATTAAAATAACCTGAATTCTTCTTAGCCACTTAGCATGGTTGTATATAGCTTTAAATCCTAAGACTTGGCAACTTGTGTCACTGAAGTGGTAGAGTAATAAGGAAATAAGTTACATTGCAATTTTATGTCATTATCTTTGAAAAATAAATTTAGACAATTAGGGGAAAGATATCTAAGTCAACTGGACTCTCAGCTTCTTGCTACTTTTCTAAGAATTTAATTCATGAAACTAGCAATAATAATGAAAAATATCTACTTTTTCCAATATTGAGGCTATGTGGAAAATGTACATCAGAGGATTAGGAATTACTTTTATACCATTAAAAATGTATCACTCTGTTTCCACCACGCTTACTTTGTGTCATACATAAAGTGATAATGACTCTTCTGAAACCCTTGACTATTTTCATGTGATCCAGAATGGTAAGACGTGTTAACATTATGTTAATGATAACACCAGTTAGTGCTGTTGTTAACTCTGACCTGGTTTGGGGTTTGTGGTTTCTTTTGTTTATTTGGTGTTTTTTGAATGAATTCCATCCATGAAGTGGTTTCAAATGTTAAAGACCAGAACCACCAAGCACACACAGTACGTAGAAAAAATACAAATTAAATCCATTTTAGCACTGAGCCAGAGAATTATAATATGCTCCATACACTCAGAGTTCATCATAAGCAAAACCTTGTCTTCTGTTGGTTGGGATATATTCACAGTCATTCATTTACACATCTTTGCTTGAACTGCTGAGTGATGGGCTGCTTGCTAGTAACATCCCTCAGGGATCAATGTTGGTTGGTTGTTGATCAGGGCTGGTGTTGTTTAATGGCTTTATTAAAGACTGAGATGGTGGGACAGAATGGACTTACAGCCAGTTTTCAGATTTTACTGAGCTGCAGAAAGCACACAATATACTGAAGACTGAAATTCAGAGGGAGCATACTGGTTGTATAAATGGTCCGAGGAACCTTGTAGAGTTCTACAATGACAAAGGCAAACACCTAAAACAAGGTCAGAATAATACTCAGAATAACCTCCAAGAAACACTACTGTCTGGAACTGGAGTGGCTAGAAATAAGCTCTGCAGAAAAGCACTTGTCTGGGTTGACATAAAATTGGACATGAGCTAACAATGTGCCCTTACAGCAATGAAAGGCAGCAACATTCTCAGCTAGAAAAGAAAGAGGATAGCAGGTCAAGGGAGGTGATAATTCCTGACTGAATGCACCTAGCATCCTGTGTCCAGTTTTGGTCTTCTCAATTTGAGAAGATATGGACATATTAGATTGAGTTTAGTGAAGGGCCATTGGTCTGAGTGCTGGAGAACATGAAATACGAGGAGAGGATGAGAGAAGTGAGTTTGTTCAGCCTAGAGAAAACAAGGGTCCAGGGAGGCCTTCTTTTTTGCTTTCTACAACTATTTAGCGTTTGGGGGAGATATAGAGAAAAAAGGAGACAGAATCAGATATGCACAATTGAAGGACAAGTGGCAAATGACCCATTTGAACATGGGAGAATTTGACTGTATAAGGAAACTATTTTTTCTGCATGTGGGTACTCAAATGCTCATGTAGGTTTCCTAAGAGAGGCTGTGGAGTATCCATCACTGTGTATATTCAAAACTCAGCTGTTAGGGGGCTGAGCAATCTCAGTGTTTTCTTAGAGCAGGAGGTTGGCCCAAGGACCTTAAGAGGTCCTTTCCCACTGGGATCATCCTGTGATTCTGTGATCAGCATTCATGTAAACTCTGCTTACATGCCCTACTTACATGCAGCTTCCACAGTGCTTTTACAAAGTTGTTTATAGGTTACATGACTACCTCAATAGAAAACAAATAGATATTGATAGCAGTGCAATTATAGTTTGATTCTGCTTTCGGACTGAAATTTAAGACCTTCTTTTCACTCTCAAGTTCATGATCACACACTGGAACTCATTCGTGTGGTAATCTCTATGGTCAGGATTTTGTGACTATTTAATTAGCATCTTAGTCATACAGATAAAATGTAGGTGAATTGGTTAGTTCTTTCAGATATTCAACAAGATTTTTCTTCTCTAAACTTTCCTTTTTCTTTTTCTTGTTTTTTAATATACTATTTCAAAACCCTCTTCTGATGGATTTCCAAGAGAATATAATCTCCATTTCAAAAATCAGTCAATTAATAATCTGACTGTTTGTAAATAAGTATTTAAAGTTTGGTATGAAGAAGAAAGAAGGAGAAAAATCTGGACTGTCTTGAATTTGCAATATATTTTATAAGCATCGTTTATCAAGTGCAAATCATAGCTCACTTGGGTTGTGCACTTGTGATATTTAAGGACTTTTTTCAATGATGAATAAAATAATTCTATGTGCTTAAAATCTATTTCTCAACTCCTCTGAATCTTAATTAGATATAACAAGATATAAAAGGCAAAATTAGTTTTAGACAGGATTGGTGGTTGATATTTTGTTTTTGTATTGTTTGATTGTTTTGGTTGTATTTTTTTCTTTTGTTCAGGTATAAGACAGCATTAAAGAAAAAATTCAAAGTCTTAGGATTTAAGAAACAACTTTCTTCATTGTGTCAAAATGGAAAACTATATAAAAGCTCCTCATTCTCTTTAGGCAAAGGCAATTAATTGGAAATGGCTGAGATTTTATTTTCTCGATCATTTTGAAACCATTTGTGTTTTTTTTACGGGAATATTTTTTGAATATTATTTCCCATTTTCTGTGAGAAACTCCTAAATGTCTCCAAAAATTACTTACACGAACAATTAATGCTGTTGTGTAAGCCTAAAATAAATAATCCCTTTTGGTTTTGTAGCTCAAAGTATTCTAGGCGCTCATCTAATGACTTCATAAAGTCATCAAGTACAGTATTACGCAGATATTATGTGGGAACATATATACTTTGAGTACCTCTTAATTTCATTATAACATGATGTAAAAATAATAAAGACTGTCCATAGAGGTTCATATCAAGGATCTGTCTCTGCTGTACCATATTCCAATATGAGCAACACTAAGAAGTGTGACCATTCTCGCTCATTTTCTTCGGCTTTGCCAGCAGTAACCACTCACTGCCACACAAAGCAAGATCTTTCTTTCCGTGCATCTCTACTTCCGTTTTCTCCTGGTGATTATTTGTGAAAAGGCCAGGACCAGCACTGCTGGACTCTGTCAACTTCATGGAAGTGCTGAAACCTGCATTATCACTGGTGATATCTACATGAAACCTATCACCTGAGCTCTCTGGACTGTAGCACTTCGCTTTCTCATACCATTGAAGACAAGGCGACACCTAACTGACAGCAAAAAAAGCAGATCCTGGTGTGGTCCCAATTCTTGTTTGAATGGTATTCATCAATTCCTATTCATTGTCATAAACCACTAATTATTTTCCTGACTTCAGTTTCATTTTTCTTTTCTAAATTTCACTTAGAGCTTACTTAATCATACCTCACAAGGCAGCCTTCATACTTCTTTTCATAAAAGTACCCAATATTTTTTTTGCTTTAAAACTCTACTGAATACTGAGCTGATATTTCCTTAGAACTAGCTGTCATAACTATCACAAACTTTTAAAGAATGAAAATGATCAGTTTATATTCCATAACTTTACGTGCAAAGATAACTTTCCCCCCTTTTTACATAATTTTACACTTGCCTTCTGTAAATTTCAGTTTCTTTGTTGTTACTCTATCGATCTCACAAGATCCTTCTTTGAATCCCCATAGTGTTTTGCTTTTATTGTCCTGAAACCCTCCCAGTTTTTCATATCTGTGCCAATCCACTTTTCCTTGGTCCTCAGTGCTCTTAACTAATATGCAAATCAATTTGCTTTCCCCTTTCTACTTTCTTGCATGAGAGTCATGAGAACGCTGAGAAGAGCTAATCTCACCCTCTCACTCTCAGATCCCGCACTTACCTGGCATGTTGTCCCTCCTATCAGTGTCTCAAGTCTGTAAGCACTACTCCACAAAATGGTGGTAGAAAAGGAAAAGTATTCTTAAAACTGTTTGAGCTGCTGAGTACTGTCAAATGAAACTTTCTAGAAAAGAATCATTGTGAGGCATATGATGGAATGTAAATGTTCAAAGACCTGGAAAGAGTTCTCATTTTTGAAGAAGTTTTGGAAAGCAAAGTTATACACAGCTACATTAGAGCTGTCCTATGTCAGGTATAATGCAAATATAAATGTACAGAATTTCTTATATGAAGGAAAGCCATGGCACTGTGGCATTACTTTTTCTTCTTTCAAGATATTATTGCTGTTAGTTAAAAATATTGCTGTACCAAGAGTTCTATAGCTGCCTGGGGCCAAGCACCAAACAAAACATAACCAGAGTATGAAAATACCCAGAAATGGAGTAATTTGCTTAATACCAGAACATTAGCTTCCAGTAGTATTTTTTGCCGAAACACAGTTTGTTTTCACAGAAGATGAAAAAGGATATTATCAACTGTTAAAAGATATTAATTACGAATACAATTTGTCCAATGAAACTAACTGATTTTCTGTTTTGTAGGAAAAAGTAAGGCGTTGTTAAGTCAGAATTGCTCTTTTTTTCAATAAAAACAACTCTGTGGAGTTCTGTTTTTAATGTTGTTTTTAATTAGTTTAATTTTGTTTGAAGATAATCCAATAAATTATCATAGCAAGTAAAGCTTGATATTCCATCTAGAAATTCCCTAATATCTAAGAGCAGCTGTCTTCATGTTTTCTATAGTACATTTCACTCCTAAAAGGTAAAAGAATATTCTCTGTTTGCTCATTGGTGGGTTTTTTTTGGAAAGATCCAGGAAAACAGCCGGTTTTAACATCTTAAGTAAATACAGTCAGCCTTCTTCCCCTCCTTTCCTCCTTTCCTTGGCTGCAGCTTTTCCCTACTGGTCTTGGAATTCCTCCATCTGGAAGCACAAAATCACTAATTCATTATTCTTGCAAAAGTGAAAATGTTGAATTCTGAGAAACGTGAAGGATATATT
Organism: Cephalopterus ornatus; assembly: GCA_013396775.1. Taxonomy (NCBI): domain Eukaryota; kingdom Metazoa; phylum Chordata; class Aves; order Passeriformes; family Cotingidae; genus Cephalopterus; species Cephalopterus ornatus. The sequence goes on from VZRE01000481.1 coordinate 115,219, forward strand.
TCTGTGAAACGTATTTTGTTATTGGCTCCAGGAAGATAAGGAAGTTAGATTTGTTTTTTATTTATATTAGAAGTGCCATGTCCTAAGTCTGGTTACTTTTGTGTGTGTGTCTGTTTTTATCTTTCTCATCTTTGAGGTCATGACTGAAAAAGCTGAGAAAAAAATTAACTACTTAATCAAGTTATAAAATCATAATCAAAATAAATTTGTAGACAGATGGCAGCAAAACATTTAACACAAAGGTGGAAAAGAAAAAGATGGAGAGTCATTTACTTGGTTTGAGGTTTTGTTTATATGCTTTTAAGGGGCTGTTTAAACCTTAAAGCCAGCTTAAACTTTTGCAAATGCAAACAAATATCTATGGACAGAACAGGACAGAGTCAAACCAGTGTCCGAAGTCAGAGAAAGTGTAAATAGAATCCATTTATCTCTTAAAAAAAAA
>VZRE01000481.1:115703-129612 GCA_013396775.1 Cephalopterus ornatus
AAAGAAAGAAATCAAAAGGTTACATAACCTAGAGATTAACAGTTTAATAAAAAAATTTCTACTAATTCTCATAGTATGCAAGAGCAATCTTGTACTTACACTAGGTCATTATACTAGGTCATTTACACTCCATAAGGCAATGCTTTCTGTTTTAACAGATAACCCATTTTGTAGATCATGGAAGACAAATTGTAATTTTTTTTTCCATTAATTTTTTGGAGACTAAATCTTCAAGAAAAACAAAAAGAAATACTATGTCTGGGTAAAACTGCAAAATATTGATGTTAATAATGAAGTGCTCCTTGATCAACACCATTAATGGCTTTTAAGTCCAGTAAAACAAATCTCTGAGCTGATTGGCTCTTTGTCAAATTAAGTCTATAATAATACTTATATTAACATTTCTTATGAAATGAACATGCACATTGTTGCATAATTAATAAGATTAAGGAAGCCATTTGAGTTTATTTGACTTTCCTTTATGCTAATAAGCCATATTATATTCATTCATCTTATTTTTTTCTTCAAACGATTTATTTACTTGTTTATACTAGAATATGTAAAAAAATAATCAGTACTTTTATATTTGTTCGCATTCACTGTGACAAAACTAGTCAGCATAACATCAAAACTCCAGGGGAGAAATTCTTGACAATCAAAATCCTCAGAATTCTCAATAATTTTCTTGTAACATGTTTTCATCCAAGTTAGACACTAGTAGGCTGTTCCACTTGGAAAATCCTTGCTGAGCAGAGGCAGGATCTGAAAAATATAAGATTAAATTTTTCTCTACCAGGTTCAGTGCCGTTTAGCATAAATTCTTCTCTCATGATCTCAGATTCTTCAGGATCTTCCACCTAAAATAACTCCATCTCACACACACTGTAGCTGAAAAACAACACCCATCAAAAAGGTAAATTCTTTCTAAGTATTTCATCAAAGCATTTAACAAGTTTATCCAAAGGTGACAGCCAAGTACCTGTACATGGTGATTTGGTCAATATAAGGATTTCTTACTGGACGTCCCCTTCTCTCTCAACTGACAATAGAGGGAACTCTGATCAACAAAATTCAAAACTTAGCCTACTTAGTTTAGTGCCTGGAATTAGGTGGCATAAATGTGAAATGAACAGTTTATAATGTTATTTTCTCAGCATATTTATTATTCTTTCAAATTATTTTTTGACAGCTACCTTAAATGAAGGGCAGAAATGATAATTACTACTGTTTAACTCTAGATACCCCAAAGACCTTGAATCCAAAAGCACAATACTTTTAACAAAGCTGAAAAGTTAATAATATGTGGTAATTATTTCCTTTATATTATTCCTAGACATAAGAAAGAAGTAAAAGAGGAAAAAAATCCCAAACACAAAAAGCCAACACACACACACACAACTGAATTGCTCCATATTTCTCTCTAAGAGATTAGCTGCAGTAGAGAGAGCAGATTTCTGTCCTCTACAGTAAAAGTCAGTTTCCACAGTCTCAAGAACAAATAGTTCTGCTCTTGTTCCTTTTATTCATCTTCTGAAATGTACAACTATTCAACTGACAATAACATTTAAAAGAGCTGTTATTTTCTAGAAACTTGATTATACATATTTAACTTATTAAATAACTGGTATAGGATAAAAATGTTATAGTAAAAATAATATAATGAAAGGCTGTATCATAACAGCATTTGTACAAAGGAGCTGAGGTAATACTATTGAGAAGATCGAATCTGGGCATTTCTACCTTTTGATTTTGCAACCACAGCTTGCCCTTAATGCAAATTTAGACTGTAATTAATGAATATTTAATTTGAATTATGCAGGCATTTACTACAATAATACAATATATTAATACCCTCTCTTGCATGTTTTACTAATCTGCTGAAGAGGAAAATAACTGTAAGTTTTTATTATTGTTATTAGAGCATTACTAATTGTGAGACATGAATTATTATATTAATTATTGGCTCAAGTGTGTGTATGTGAGAAAGGACAAGCTGAATTTCACAAAGGTGAGATAATGCCCTGTCCCACACCCCAGACTCTTGGAGCCTCCTTGGCCAGCCCCAGAGCAGCTGTCAGTCATTGACACACTGGGAGCACTTACCCATCCCAGACCAGCTGAGGCCTCTGACCCAGTCCTACTTGAGAGGGGGTGGCCACAGGAGGCCAGAGCAAGTAAGACCAAAGACATGTGGTCTTTATCTATATGGTTGGACCCTGATATCTAAACAGGTGGAAGCTGAAATTGCACGAGACTCTGGGTGGTAGCTATAAATCTTTCTTTACTTCTTCTCCTAATCTCCTTTCTTGATGTTTTGGGTAACTTACAGCCAGACAGGTTGGATTTTGCTAAGTTGTATGGGTTAGCATGTGCTAAGTCAATGCTTTGTGGAATGCTTTACTTTGGTTGAATGTTGTGCTTTAAACTGCCAAGTTCCCTTATTTGCCAGCAAAAGAGTGTTTTTTGACCTCCTGAGAAAACATATATAGCATCTTCTCCCTTGTGCTCTCTCAAGGTGTTAAAACAACTGAAGGCCCTACTAAAATGTCTGAAGGGTGGATATTTTAGGTGCCTTGTATATTTTTTAAAGCAAAACTCCTTCGATGAGCTCATAGCTGGGAGCCTGGGGTCTTATACTAATACAAAAGATATTTTGCTTTAAGGTACATTGTAAAGTCTGAAGTTAAATCTTTACGAGTCCCTGCAGTAAAAACATTCCAAAAATACCCATTGGAAATTGATCATTTGATCAGATGAAGTTCTGCTTTCTTTGCTGTCTTTCGCTTTGCAATTCAAAACACTATATACTGTTTCTTCAGTGTAATATTTCAAAGGGGTAGATATATCGGGAGGAGGAGTGGTGGTGTAAGTTATTTCTCATACTTTACTGATTTCTACATCTTTGGAGTTCATTTTATATTTTTTGGTGATGGTTCTTGGTTTTGTTTTGCTGTTGTTTGTTTGTTTATTTTCTAGTGTTTACACTGTGAGAAAAACATGAGTTTCTGAATCTCTCTTGTTGCCCACTGAAGTGGGGACAGGCCCAAGCTGAGGCTACTCCAGGGTGGGGGCTCAGGTTCAGACTCAATGAGTGGATACACGGTCAGGCACAGCCCCAGAACAGCAGGGCCATGGGGATAGGATGGGGCCAAGCTGGGATGTCAGCATGTGGAAGAGACCCTTCTCTGGTCAGATCCCTCCATGGTTGGGCATCACAGAGCTGGGGTGGAGCTGGAGATCAGTGCTGCTGCAGGGCTGCTAGAATGGACAGCCCTGGCTGGACTAAAAATGGGTCCTTGGCCTGTGAGCATTTTCAGTTGTAAAAAGCAAGAAATGAAAATGCAGTTATTGATTTATATTTAACAGATCCTTTCTCTGCTGCCCTGGTGTCTTAGCACAGGATGTGAGCCTCATAGCCAAGCCACCTCCCCCTGTAATTGATATTGATCTCACCACTGGGCTAGTCCCTGAACTTGTAATTCTCCTGTTTTTATTTTTTAACAGAACAAACAGGTACACCCATGTCCACTTCTCCTGGCTAAAGCTTTTCTGTCATTCTGTCATCTCCCTAGGCTTGCAACCATTTTGCTTCTCAACTTGTTTGGTTTGATCTATTTCTGTTTACAGATTCTTTAAAAGTGTATGCTTTTATGCTCTCCAGAATTAGGACAGAAGGACATTCGTGCTGAGGCAAAAGAATGAGGTACTTCTTCTTAGTCCTTGTTAACAATTTTCAATTTATATTACCACTTTATTTGCATGACATTCCCTGACAGGCTGTTACTACTAATTGTTTTATTGTAACATTGATAGATTTCAGTAGTCATATATCATGATTTGTACACAGAAATCACTAGATTAATAGCTTATATTTCAGATTGTACATCATCCAGCATAGATGATAGCTTCAAAATTCACTTTCTAGTAATCTGTTCTAAGGGTTGTGTCAACGCATTACTGTGGTAAAAGAAATTTTAAAAAACGTCTATAAATATACTAGCAACAAAAGGAGGGCTAAGGTGAAACTATCCTTCACTGGATTATGGCATGAAACATAGTGACAATGGATGAAGTGCTAAATTACTTCTTTGCCTCAGTTTTCAATAATAAGACCAGTTGTTCACAGGTTATCCAGTCCCCTGAGCTGGAAGACACAGGATGGGGAGAAGAATGAAGCCCCCATAATACAAGGGGAAATGGTCAGCACACAATTAAACACACACTAGTGTATGGGGTCAAATCAGATGCACCCAGGGGTACTGAGGGACCTTACAGAAATGCTCACTGAGGCACTTTTCATCATTTATCAGCAATCCTGGCTAACTGGGGAGGTCACATTTGACTGGAAATCAGCACATGTGGCACTGATCTACAAGAAGAGCTGGAAGCAGGATCCAGGGAACTACAGGTCTGTTAGCCTGACTTTGGTGGCAGAGAAAGTCATGGAGCAGGTCATCTTAAGTTCCATCACACCGCATGTGAAGGACAACCAAGGGATTACACAGAATCATAGAATATGCGGAGTTGGAAAGGACTGACAGGAATCAAGTCCAACCCCCACGCCCCCACAGGACTATCCCCAAGAGTCACACCATGTACCTGAGAATATCATTCAAATGCTTGAACTCTGTCAGGGTTGGTGCTGTGAACACTCCCCTGGGGAGCCTGTTCCAGTGCCCAACCACCCTCTGGGTGAAGAACCTTTTTCTAATACCCAGTCTAAACTTTTCCTGATACAACTTCAGGCCATTTTTTTGGGCCCTGTCACCGGTTAACAGAGAGAAGAGATCAGTGCCTGCCCCTTCTCTTGCCCTCACAAGGAAGTTGTAGACTGCAATGAGGTCTCCCCTCAGTCACTTCTTCTCCAGGCTGAACAGACCAAGTGACTTCAGCAGCTTCTCATACGGCTTCCCCTCAAGGCCCTTCACCATCTTCTTGTCCCTTCTTTTGACACTCTTTACTAGTTTTATATTGTGGCGCCCAAAACTGCACACAATATTCAAGGTGAGGCCACACTGGTGCAGAGCAGAGTGGGACAATCCCCTCAAAAGGCTGGCGATGCTTTGCCTGATGCCCCCACGCACATGGTTGTCCCTCCTGGCTGCCAGGGCACTGCTGACTCCTATTCAGCTTGCCATCGACCAAGACCCCCAGGTCCCTTTCCATGGCACTGCTTTGCAGGATCTCATTCCCCAGTCTGTACAAACATTAAAGATTGCCCCATCCTAGGTGCAGAATTCAGCACTTCCCCTTGTTGAACTTCATATGGTTGGTGATTGCCCAGTCCTCTAACTAATTTTTGGAGGTCTTTCTGCAGGGCCTCCCTGCCCTTGAGAGAGTCAACAGGTCCTCCCACTTCTGCCAACTCGCTTAGTATCCTTTCCAGTCTTGCCTCCAACTCGTTTTTGAAGATATTGAAGAGCACAGGGCCCAAGATGGAGCTCTGCACAACTTCACTAGTGACAGGTCACCAGTCTGATGTTACCTCATTCATTATTACCCTCTTTGCTTGACGCATGAGCCAATTGCTCACCCACTATACGATGTGTTTATCCAGCTGTGTGCTGGACATTTTGTCCAGAAGGATCCTGTGAGAGACAGTATTTGAAAGCTTTACTGAAACCCAAAAAGATTGCATCCACTGGCTTCCCATGAACAGCTAGGCGGATTACCTTGTCACAAAAGGAAATCAGGTTGGAAGGGCAAGACTTTCCTGTCATGAAGCCCTTCTGACTCTGACCAATGACTATGTTGTCTTTCAGGTGTTTTTCAATACTTCCCACAATAATCTCCATAACTTTACCAGTTTTCAGGGTCCTCCTTCTTGCCCTTCTTGAAAATCAGGACAATGTTCAGCAGCTTCCAGTGAGCTGGGACCTCTCTGGATTCCCAAAACCATTCAAAAGTCATCAAGAGAGGTTTTGTGACATCAGTCAGCCCCTCTTTGATGATTCTGGGATGAATCCATCAGGGACCATACATTTGTAGGGATCTAGCCGGAGCAGCAGATCCCACTCAGTTTCAGAGTTGAGTGAGAGTTGATCATTCTCGCAGTCATGGTCCTCCAGAGCCTCATACCTATTGTGGAAGGTATCAGTCCTACCTCTCAAATTTTGAGAAGGAAGAGGAACTGTTCTCTTGGTATATACAGTGATCTGCTTCCAGCCTTCATCTTTAACAGACCCTTGACTAACAGTCATTTCACTAATTACCTTGTAGGGTTCTGAGTCCACCTACTTCGCCACTACAGTGGTGGTTAAAGACTCCCAGCTTGGGTTTATGAAAGGTAGGTCCCACTTGAGTAACTTGATCTCTTTCTATGATAAGGCTAACCACATAGTGGATGAGGGAAATGCTTGTGTATGTTGTCTGCCCAGAGTATCATAAAGCCTTTTGCAACATTTGCCACAGTGCTTCCACTGGCTATTTTAGGTAGTGCTTGTTGTATGTGAAGGTTGAGGTAGTTATTGCTTTTTTTAAATTAGCTTTTTGGCTGAGATTAAATAGTAATTGAGGAGGTAAAATTAGCGTTAATAGTGCCTGCACAGTAGGAAGGAGACTGAGCACAAGAAGGCAATGTGCTGAGAGGTATATCATGGCTCTGAGAACCACTGGAATCTAAAGTTCCAAATATAGTGAATTAGCATACTGCTTTATGTGATAAAACATTATGTTCTACGTGAACTATTGTCTTCTTTTTCTGGTATATCGCTCTCCATATATAAATATGCAAGAGAATTTACAGGCAACTTTATTTTTTTAAGGTATTTTTGACATCTACAACTCGTTTAACTCATTCCCTTCGAAGGAATTTTTCCTGTTAATTTTACTCCGCTTAAGATTTCATAGTTGATGGTGACCATGATACTCACTTTCCTGTCAAGTATATCTGATTATAATTTTATCAATATGGGAATCTGCCACATATATTTTGCAGTCTAAAATGAATGACTCACTCATCAGACACACCATATCAAGTAAAATGAATATATAAACCCCCTTTTTGAATGGTAAACAAATCAAATCCAACAAACCAAAATCCTCACCTAAATATAATTGTTAGGTGAGAAAAACTAGGAAAGTATAAAGTTTTAGAATAATAAAACCTATATGAAAGAAAGATTTTTTTTCTGAAAACCAAGTAGAAAGTGCTAGGAAAGAGTTTTCTGCTTACTGATTGAATGAAAATCATGTGGACTTTACAAAAAGAAGATTAATTCTACACTAGTCTACATGACAACAACCAAGCAGTTGGTTGTTACTCTGAAAAAGATCAGTAAATATCTTTGACCAGTGCCAAACTAACTGTCTCACAGGCAATAACAAAACACGATTCAAAGAATGCCACAAAGCAGAAACTATACCCAGTAGACATCACAGCCAATGTCACCATATTAAGGAAGGACAGGGAAAGAGAATTTAATTAGCAAATAATTCATATCAACTGTCTGTGGTGCCAAAAGATAAGCCTTTTATATTTGAGAATACAGAACCAGCCACAAGGACCCATTGATTGAATTTCTGTTCTTCATTAGTGTGGAGGACCAGACATGAGCACGTTTTGTCTCAAACATTTGGACTCTTGCAACGGGAAAGTTGCCATCAGAAGAGACTCCCATGGAGCACTGCTCTGAGCCAAATTCCTGCTCTGCATTAAGACTCGTGTTCAGTCCGCCCTGCCACTGGAGGAGATGGAGGGGAGGAGAACTCACTCAAAAAACTGGGTGTGCACGCACAAATGAAGTGGCGCAAAACATCTAGTTTACATAAGAGGCATGCACCAGAGTAACTGTAAAAGGAAGTGGATCAATCCCCCTCTCTTCCTCTTCCTCACTACTACAGCTCCAGACCATCTCCATGGCAAGACCGCCATGGGATCTAAGGACTGGCAATGCTCTTTGTTCTCTCTCTCTTTTCTATTTTTATTTCTCTCCTCCCCTGCTTTGTCTGGGTATCATGTTCTACACCTGTACTCTGTGCTGAAGTTTTTTGTGGGAGTGGGGAGCTTATGGAAGTGTGTCGTGGCTTGTTAGCATCTTTGAGAGGTGGTGTGTTGTGGCTTTTTGGCCAGCATCTTTGTGAAGTTTGGTCTGGGAGTTGAGGGCTTATTGAAGCGTACTGTAAAAAATTAAGCCAACACTTTTGAGAAGTGTATTGTAAAGTTTAAGGGCTTGTTAGCAAACACTTTTTGAGTCTAAATAGCGAGCTAGTTTCTGGAGTTAAGGTGACTCTACAACAAAAGCACAAGAACTCCTTGATACAGAATCTGGTGTCCCTGTTCAGCCCAGTAAGAATTTATAATGAACATAACATCTCCTACAGATGGGTTGTGACAATTTAGGTTCTCATGCAAAACATTCAGGATTTAATTCATAGTCTCGAACTCCTTCAGGTTGAGAAAGTCTCCCACCCATGGTGCTCCCAAGAGTGGGAGTTTCAAAGTGGAGGTGTGTGCTCTGAGACTCTGCCAGGAGGAGCGCTCAAGAGCTCCCTCAGCGGAGGCGAAGAGTGGTAACTGTTATAGATCAAGTCACAGCTAGTTAACATGGTATATATTTGAATCCAGCAAGCTAACTCCTTTACACTTCCCTCCTATATGTATGTACATGACTAAATATGAATCCAGGCTGGTTTATTGGTGGTTTGTGATTTAGAAGATTTATCATGTCCCCTTGCTCTCCTTTCTTTCAGAAAGGTTTCCTTTAGCACCCCCCTACCACCCACTCCTCCTCACCAATTTACCTACATCATGTTTTCCAGACTTCACAGTATTTCTTTTGCTCTCCTCTAGATTGTGTCCTATTTTTTCCTCCTAATACTCTCTGTAAGTGACAATTATTATTGTGTAGTGTTCCCTCAGGGTCCTTAGCAATGTTAAGTAAAAGGGAGCAACAGCTTTTTATTAGCACTTACTTACCTCTCCAAATACTATTCCAGTTTTTTTCTTTGTTTTCACATGTTGTATAATATTCATCCTTTTATCAGTCTAGTCCTCAAATCCTTTTTGCATGCACTGTTCCCAGGGCAGCTTTTCCAAATTTGGTAAAAAGGCATTTAATTTCACTTTAGGCTTATCACTTGCCTTTATGTTATTCGCTGCCTTCAGTTTGTCAATAACATTTTGACTTTCAACAGCATTCTCAAAAGTGTTGATATATTTTTTTTCATCTTGAAAACCTTGAAATTTAAAAAAAAAAAAAATTAAATATTAGTCTCTGGCATCATTCAACTTAAAAAATCTAAGAAAATGTGATATGGGGGAGGCCGCCCTGGAGCTCTCCTTGAGATTCTCTTTCAGTTACATAGGAAATTTTGATGATATCTCAAAGACTACAGTGTGATTACACATATTCCTTTTAAATTATTTGTTTATGAGATCTTAATTTAGAAAGGGTGAAAAATTAAGAAAAATCCTTTGTAAAATCAACCTTCTAATTGGAGAAGTGAAAATAAAACAATAAGCAGCAGTAACAGGAAATTAATTCTTTCAAAAATAGCCTATTTCAACTGAAATAAAACAGTAAAATATATATCATCTTCTCCTGCATTAGAAAAATGAAAAAAAAATAGATTTTCATGGACATATGTAAAATGCCTTTAAATATAAATCTCAGGTTTACTACTTGCCACATCTAAGCCATAAAACTGTACCCATGGAAGCTTAGTTCCACACTAAGCATTTAACAGGAATTTTTTGTTATTTGTCATAAATCTGATGTTTTTAAAGAATTTGCTGAAATAAAGCACTAAAAATATTAAGTACAAGATTTTCCACTGCTTCAAAGCAAAAAATATCTTTATTTGCAAAGATAAATATTTAGCATACAGATAAGTACTTGGGGAGATGAAAAGGTAAGCTCTATTTATGCTTGATTTAAGGATATAATCTAACCCCAGGACCATGATACAGTTTGAAGGGAAGCAAGTACTATAAATGGTAAAATTGAGGTGGCTTTTCCCTTGCAAAAAGTATAATACAATCTCAAGAACATAATAGGTAAGCAAAAACCATAACTGTGTGCTTTGAATTTGAAATACAGATATTAATTCTTTTTTCCTGCAAATTCATGCTTACTGAAATTAATATAAAGACTTTAGGCTAGAAATTGGGCAGTTTTGCATTGGCTGTAAAGCTTTAATAAAATTTATTTGAAAAAAATTCTTAAACATCTTACTGAAAAGTAAATATTAAAATAAGATAGATAACAAGCAACAAATAATTCTATTGTTTAAGAACCAGCCCTTGCAAAAATCATATTTCTCTAAATAATACATTAGATTTAATGGAATTAATGTCACATGAATTTTGTTTTTCCCAGAGGGAATGTGATTATGTTGTCAGAGTCCAATATTATCTGACTAGGTTCTTTTAGATATTTCACACAGGGAATAACACCAAATTTACTTATTTGAAGGTACTTGTTGCTTCACTTGATTTGATAGAGTGATACAGTAGTGTAGTGAAAACACAGCATAAACACCATATGACAATTGCAGTATGTAGTTAGGCCACAATACAACATGATTCCCATGACCAATCTCTAGATGCTCCCTATCATGCCATTGGGCAACCCCAGCCACTGGGAAGGAATAGACAGATTCAAGCCTGTTGCTTTCTTCAAAATAAATTTTGTTGGTCACTCTTTTTTTTTTTTTTTTTCCACTTTATGTTTGGCTGAGCTTTGTATATCCTTTTCCTATGTTGGTCTGTCTCAATCAGGAAGACATCTCTTGATTCACTCAGCAAAGCGTGTTTACACAAACAGCTGATCCACCCAACTGATAAAGAGACAGCTGATGCATTTATCTGAAGCAATAGTCTACCGGCCACCCCTCTGGTCCCCTTTCTTTGCAACAGCTGTGCTCACTCCCCATATTCTACCATGAATTTCACGAGTGCATACCTGTGCTCATCGCCTCTGAGCCTCCTTCCATGGTAGGGACTTTTGGATTAGTCACTCACATGCACAAACACACATTTATGTACATGTAAAGTAAATATAATTTCAACAGGATTTTGGTGGTATCAGAGATTTATAGAATTAATTTGTGCTATTGAAGAGTGTGCATCGTGTTAAGCGTAAGACTAACACAATGAATTGGGCATTACAGTTATTGAGATGAGGAAAAGTGTTGAGTTTCTTTTAACTAGGTATAGAAAGTTTCTCATTTTTTTATGAATCTAAAATAGGAGCTACACTATTTTAGTCATGTCAGATATTAAAGCTTATGAACTGTATAAATTAATGTGATTGGAAATTATTCTGCTTTCCACCACTGTTTGAATGAGTCTTTCCCTTCCCTCTCTCTAGATTATATGAAGTGATAAAAAAGATGCCTAAAATTTAATTAGACTTAGATTAGATCCTGGTTTAAGTATCCTATGTTATGTATCACAGATAGCTTGCTAAGTTTTATGTTGTTTGAAGCATGCTGTCATTAGCCTCCAACAAAACACTTCTTTTTGCAATTCATGTAGTCGAGATTTTCTGCAGATTTCTACATCTGCCTCCATAAAGGAAGTTTTTCCATTGTACTTCTGATTAAAAGGAAAATTCTCTCTCACAGAATCGAGAAAGTTGCATACTCTTCTGTGATGTTGTAGTTATCTCTGAGTTATTGATTAATTTTAATAAGATGTAAGAAGATTAATGCTCTGGACAGTGATGATAAGTCTTGCAGGACAGTAGCAAGTGAAGAAAATGAGTATGGCAGGTTGACTTTGACTGGATACCAGGGGCCCACCAAGCTGTTCTATCCCTTCCCATCCTCAATAGGACAGGGAGAGAAAATATTATTAGAGAGCACTCACCAATAGACAAAATAGACTCCACTTGAAGAAATTAATAACAAAGAAGAATAGTCAGAAATATATGCAAGAAAAGTACTGATAAAAAAAAACAAACAACACATTAACAAATTAGAAATACTTGTTGCAGATTTCTTTTTTTTAGTTAATTTTTTACTATATCTCAGTTATCATAAAGTGTGCAAATGTACTGGCCCATGTGCCTTCCTGCCTGCCTCTCTCCCTCTGTTTAACTCAATCCAGTCCTTCCTTCGTTGTTATTAAAGATGACTCTGTGTTATTTTTTTCATAATTCACATAATGTACAAAAGCGTCAAAGGAATTTTCTCTACCTTGGGTTAATTCAGAAATTTTAAGGTTGCCTAACTGTATGAAGAGGTAATTTATATTTCATGTTTTAAGTTACGTTTTAATTTGTAACAGAATACATTGATAAATATTAACTTCTGCAAAATCTAGTTTTAATTTACTGAGCACTTTTAGTAAATCCCAGTTGCTGTTTATCTTGCTTGCAGTCAATGAAATACTTTTGTCAGTATGGTCCCAAAATTGAGTTGACCGAACTTCTCTCTGCAGTTATAGAGCAAGAGAAAAAAAGAGGGAGAGAAAAAACCTCTAGGATTCCCAAGGTTAATATCTTCCCATCTTGAAATGCAACCTAGACTACCATCCTAAACATAAACAAACTAAAACACTTAATGATAGGTGAGATTATACTAAAAGGTAGGCAAATTAATAGATAGATTTTCTTTGGAGCCCCAGTTTGTTCCAAATATAGAATTCAGATCTTTTTAATGCCACCCATATTCAATAACTCTCTGAAGAAATATCTGGAAAAAAAATTGCATGTATTGTCCATGATGGAAATAGAGATTATAATGCAAAATAATATCTTGACATTTATAAAAGTAACATTTAAGCCGAATATAAAGAATAATGAGCTGTCCAAGACAATTATTTGATGAAGGAGCAATTGCCTAAGGGGAAAGCCTTTATACCTAATTAAATTCAAATTATATTAAAAATGAAATAATAAATTAAAGAATGTACACTAAATGGTTAGCAAAGCCATAAATACCTGCAAGTTCGATCATTTGCAATTTTTGTCATATAATTCTATTTCAAGGTTTGATAAATATCAATAAGTAGGAGTAAGATATGCGTTTGCTTTCCCAAAAAATAATTGCCCTTAACAATTCTTCTCAAAATTTTTATAAATAATGTAACTGTCCTCAATTGTAATGCAAACAGATGGAAACACTGAAAAACTATTACTGTATACAGTTATCATGCATTAAAATAATGTTGTTGTGTCAGCATATTAAGTATATCAGTAATTTATATTTTAATAAAATTAAAACCAAATATGTGTCATGGTAACTTGCCCTCAGGTAGTTACGGGCCATTATTAGATCATGCCTTAGGCTTCTCTATGCAAGATTGAAGAAGACCAGCTCTCTCAATCTCTGTTTTTATTTAGGTCCTCTAGGCTCCAAACCATCTTGGTAGCCTTCTTCAGTTTCTCTACATTTGTTTTGATTCAGGGGTCTTAAAAATGGATACAGTGCTCCAGATGCAACCTCACCAGGGCTGAGTAGAGAGGAATAAAAATTTTCTTCATTCTGCTGGTTATACATCCTCTACATAGGTGGGCAAGATTTGTTTTATTTGAGATAGGAGCACACTGCTAGATCATATTCAGCCTTGTATTCACCGTGTTTCCGTTTTCCTTTCCATCAGAACACCTTTTCAGCCAGGTGCTTCTCAGATTCCCCTGCTGGTATGTGCCCCTATTCCCTCTCAGATGCAGGTCTTTGCATTTCTGATCCTTCAACTCCATGAAGTTTGTATTGGCCCAATGCTTAAGTTTATCAGTCTCTCTGCTCCAAACTCAAGGTCTTAAATTAAATTCCTATTGTTAGCGTGAATTCAAGGACAAGTCCCTGTATAGGGACATCACAGATTTTCCTGACATGAAATAAATTTCTTGATAATTTTAGCAGAATGTGTAGTAAATGTCCCTGGCCTACAGCCAATACCCACCCTTTCTTCATACAGTCATGAGGAAGGATGACAGAGTTGAGATGGGATGCTCTCCAC
>VZRE01000482.1:0-140649 GCA_013396775.1 Cephalopterus ornatus
TCCCTTCCAACCCGTATGATTCTGTGAATATCTGCTTCCTCTTGATAGAAGATTTTGGTCATTTTCATGCAACTGATGGAGAAGAGCTGCAGTTAGAGATGTAAGCACCACAAGTGTGCGTTGTTTTGTGGCAAACCGGGTAGAAAGTCAGGGTTAAAATAAGTGAGCATCCTGCATCTTTTCTGTGGCTGCTTGCGACATCAAACCCTTAGCAGTAATAGGGGCATAAATCCTACACAAACCATTGTAAAGTCTTCTGTTTATTGTTTATTGCCTGTCAGTGGTCTCACCATGTGTTCCATGGAGGGACCCTCTAGGTGCCTCCATCAAAAATGCACCTAGTCAGCAGAACTGTATCAACATTATACTGGGTACATTATGTGTCTGGGCTGTGTGGAAATCAATGGACTGTTTGGAAATCCATGTTTATACCTGTGCCAATTGGATGTCAAATCCTGCCCTAGAGATCCTGGAATGGGAAGCCAGACTCAGCTGTCAGGTAGACTTTTCAAAGATGTCCAAGTCCTGGATTTTGCAGGGACAAGTAAGGGGATGCAGCCAGTCTGGTTATGTGAAGAAGGAATTTTTTTTTTTCTTATTCAATACAGTTAAATTTATATTTTGATTTCAAATCTATTGTAATACACTCTATTTGATCAGCCCAAGAAAACACCAGACAAAACTCTAAAATCCTACAGGTTATGCCCTCAATTCCTATTAAAATTTTATCTAATGGCGAGACAAAAGCTTTTTCCTCTAGCAGTGACTGACTTTTTTTCAGTGTGTCTTCAAGTGCTCAGCAGCCTGAGTCATTTCAGACCAGACAGCCACATTCCCTTAGGGATACTGGTTTACAGTCTCATTCTAGTAATAACTCTTCTAGCATCCATCAGATTTGCAGGCCCAAAAGAAGATCCTACAAATCCTTTAAGGTGCTTTCAAAACCTTAGACAGATAGGATCCTGTAAATTACAGACAAAGCTTGAAACTAATTTTGGGTGGGATAGGGAAGGGCTTTTTGGGAATTACTAACAAGTAATTCAGAAGTGACCCTTCTTTACCATGTCTAAATTTGGATTTAATATATTTTTGGTTGGTACCAGCCATATAAAAGCAAGCAGTGGCATTTGGTGTAGTGCTTAATCTCAGCTGCCGCTAGGTCTGTTCTCTAATAAACCACTGATGATTTAACAAAGCATATTTGTTATGCTTGCTAGATTTATCAATGCTACTTTTAGTAGAGACAATTCAGTACAGGATTTTTGTTATTTTTAAGGCATGATGCAAAGGTATTTTGTGGCTGAAGGTTGACGTCCTCCTGGCAGGGAATGACACTGAAGTAGAAACTAGATCTGTAAAGATGGAGAGGAAGCTGGCAAAGTTACAAAATAATCGAGGTGGTCAAATGAATTTGGTGTTTTGAAGCTCTTAGTTGGATCTTCCAGTGCCTAACCACCTTTATAATTCAACCTTTTTTAACCCCTGGTTCATGTGACTGAGTGCTTGTATGCATTTGCTAATGCAAGCTGTGGCTGACTAGCTTAGTTTGTGGAAATACTAGTCATATTTTAAATAATCCTAAATATAAAATTAAAATAAGGCAAAAGGTTTTAATAACAAACTGTCATGGAAGTGCTGATGAAAACAGTTATCAATGGTTTGCATGATTGATGGGGGAGAGTAGAGTGAAGTATAGTGTCTGTTTTCCATCAGCCTTTCTGTAGTAACTGCAGAATTTCGTTTCTTTCAAAAGGGGAGAGTTACGTCTGCTCATCTGACAACTTCTTCAAGAAGGTGGAATACACCAAGAATGTCAACCCCAACTGGTCTGTCAACGTGAAGACATCTGCCAACCAGAAAGCACCTCAGTCTCTGGCCAGCAGCAACAGCGCCCAGGCGAAGGAGAACAAAGATTTTGTGCGTCCCAAGCTGGTGACCATCATCCGCAGCGGGGTGAAGCCCCGGAAGGCAGTGCGTGTGCTCTTGAACAAGAAGACTGCCCATTCATTTGAGCAAGTTCTCACTGACATCACCGAAGCTATAAAACTGGAGACAGGAGTGGTCAAAAAGCTGTATACCTTGGATGGGAAACAGGTAGGAGATTTTACAGATGTTGCGCCTTTTTCTTTCTCTTACCTTGAGGCTTTGCTGACTCAGAACAATTTTTGAAGCCTAAAATTAAGTCAAGATGATCACTGCCATCTGTTCTCTTAGAAGTATGACTTCTCATGCCAGTGGTTAAGTTACTAAATTTTCCTTGGTATTAATATCAAGCAAAGAATGTAGCCAAAGGTCTGAGTGGAACAGATGCTCGTCCTGCACGCTGGCGTGCGGTGCGTGTCTTCTGGACCAGCTAAATAAATAACGTGGCTCACAGCCACCAGCTCGTTTGGCTCTGGAGTTACTGCAAGAGCTCTCAAGCTTTGGCTTCACTCAGTGAAAACGTGTTGCTTGACTTTCCTTGCCCTCTGATGAAGGCTTGCTAAGATCAAGTAATTGCTCCAAGCATGCTCTTCTGGTCAGCCGTGTAGTTAGCAGGAAAAGTATGGAACTGTGTTGCATTTTCTTGACTAAATGCATGAAGAGATAACATGCAGAAAGAGTCAGAAGTGTTTAGTGGGTCATCATAATGCGTTTCATGTCTACATGTTCCTAGAACTGAGGGAAACATCTGTTTCTTGTTAGCAGCTACACAGCAATGAGCGATTTCATATTGCTGTATCTACGAAAACCCTCAAAGGAATGTGGGGGATAATTTCTAGAACTGGGAAGAGCTAGATTCTTCAAGGACAATTCTGAGCTTGATTTAACAGTTCTGTCTTTTGTAATTGAGGAATGATCTTATTTTTTGTCACTGTTTTCCTTGCTCCAGATTCTGGAGTGAGGCAGCACAGCTCTTGTGTGGGTTTGGACTCTGGCTATTCTAGGGATTGATACTACAGCTTTAAATTAACTCTTTGCTATCTCTGGAGAAAATTATTCGAGTACTGGCTCTGCCCAATGAACATTCAGACTTTACATACGAAAACTTTCATCCTTCCAACCCCAAATACAGGTTCATAAACTGTCGGGCACAGTTCAGGTGTAGTGCCTGGGAGGTGAAAGTAGCATGTCCCTCTGCCCTGTGTGATGTTTTGGTGTCCCTGCCCATGGCAGAGGGGTTGGAACTAGATGATTTTAAGGTCTCTTCCAACCCATTTTGTGATTCTATGATTCTTGCTTTATCCCAACCTCTGTATCCTGCATATTTGTGGCTGGTTCTAACTTCAGATATATGAAAATCTCACCTGCCTGTCAAAGCTTACCTTTCCACTTGTCTCCACCCAGCACTTTTCCTTCCCAACATGTATGGTTTTAACATGAATAGGTGACTCTTCAGCTACACTACCCATAGATAAAGTAGCATGCTGTAAATAAGCTGTGATACAGGGAGCGATGTACTGGAAACCTTGGAAGAGACTGGGGAGTGAGGAAGGAGAGAATCAAATGACCTGTCCTCACTGAAGAAATCATAGATGGACACAGGATCATGCCTGTTGGATGACAGCAGATTTACAAAGGGCTTAATAGATAGATCTGTTCTGAGAGCAGCTCCCTGCTCATGCTGACACACAGAGTACCTTTGCTCTCACAGTTGTGAACGAGGATCTTCATCTGAACCTGTGAAAGGCCTCAGTTCTTTGAGAACCACTGGCATTTGGGAGGTGAGATGTTACTTTGGATGGTGTGCAGAAATAGGGATGTCCCATAAGCTTCCATCAAGGTGTTCTCTTCTCCCCGTTTTAGTTACAGGAGTAACTAAAATGATTCCCCCTCACCTCTGGCTGGAGAGCAAGAAAATATCAGCCTAAGACCTGAGCTTGTGGCCTGGTGACCAGCCTGTGAAATTGTGTTAACTCCCAAGTGGGGATTTGGGAGATGCTGCTTGCTCTCAAGTTACATATTACCTGGAGCAGTGCTGCTGTGGGTTAGCAGGGGATTAGTGCTGCAATCTCTTTTGGGAGACACTGCTTTGGACAGGCCTACAGCTGAGCAGGGGACACAAAGAACTCTGTAGCTTAGCAATTCTTACTGCTAACTGTTCTCCATAGCAGGGACCACACCATACATGACTCTTCTTGAATCAAATACTAAAAGGCAACCTGATTTTCCTCCTGTTGGACTGTACAGTGAATGGGGCCTTAATTCAGCACTGGTCTGACTGGGGCAACCTGACAACTTCATCAGTTTCTGTTGCAGAAATGTGATTTCAGTACAGTCTTGAGTACGGATATCACATTTAACTTGTTTTGCCGGCTTTATAGTTCACCGTTTTATGAAATGTGATATTTCATTGCATGTTGGAGGCACTACTGGGAGTTTCACTGTATGCAAATGTACACCCAGTATTGCAGTCATTGAAAAGAGAGAGATTTTGTGATTTGACAATAAGGGGATGTTTGATATTTGTTTGCAGCATCAATTACTGTTGGAGCTTCCTGAAGAGCAAACCTGTTTCACCAAGGCTTTGTTTTTATTGGAAGGTTTCCTTCAGTGTTTGTTTTTTATTACATCTAAGCTTATTTGAAATTTTCCACCTATGTGTGATCTTAGTGCTGAAGTTAGAACCAGAGGCTTCTGCTGTTAGGGTTTCCATGACATACTGCTCCATAAAATCTGACCTCCTGACATGACATTAGGGTTTTTTGCATGTCTGATTCTGACGTTAGAAAGACATTACTTAATGCATAATTCTGACAAACAGTACTTTATTTTCAGGAGAAAATATTAATGCAAAAACGCAAGCTGCTCAAAGCTGAAATACTGACAAGAATCCTGACAGTCTGTCTCTTTGAGTGTCATCAGAGGCACGTTACTCCCTCTGTTGTGAAATGATAGAATTTACAAAAGGAACGTACAAAGGCAAATCATCCTTCCTCAGTCCATGAGCTGGAACTTAATGAGGGGAGATGATTATTTTATTTATAGGCATTTCCATGGTGCTCATCAGCAGAGTAATCAAGACGCTTTAGAAGTACAGACAGTGGTGGCAATGACAGAGTGGTGTGTGAATAATTACATCTCTATGCACTGCAGATCTGCTGCAGTTGGAGTGAGAAAGCAGCTAATTGAGAGCTGAATGGGCTGTGTTTGAATAAATGCAACACTGAAAGCAACAGTGAGGTTACGTTATTCCAATGAAATTTTGTTTCTTTTTATGTCTTGGGTTGGCTGTAAAAATACGGCCCTTGAAACTGCTAAATTAGCATCTTGTGTTTAAGTAGTTTATTTAAGTTGATCTTGCACATATTTCTACTGCCTTGTGCCTGTTTGTACTCAAGATCCTTCCCTCCTTGGAGCATATCATCACCTCTTGATGGACACCCCTGAACTCAGAAGGGATTTCAAATGGTTGACCAAAAATGAGTCGTGACAGGGAATCACAATAGGGATTTATCTTTGGAACTTTCATGGACATATAGGAAATAGTAGAGGTCAAAGAATAAAGTGCATTAAACAAATGCTATAATGGATCAAATTCAGTGGTGGGTTCCATAACTACAACTGCTGTTGTGCTGAGATAGGTAATATATATAATTAAAATACACATATTCAGGATTTAATTTGGTCAGACCTATGAATCATGCTGGAAAACAGTTGTTTTGGTACATTCTGTCTCCTTTTTTAAACTCTTCGTTATATCCAGTTCCCAAATGAGTCTGGATTCCTGGGAGCACTGGTTACTTTATAAACACATGGTGACAGTTTCTGCCTCGTGTCATTAATAAACCAGATTAGAAAACAGAATTCGAGACTATGGATGAAGTTGCATTTGGATATTTTGAATGCATTAGTCTGAAGCAGACTTGCAAATGTTGTATAGATTTACTGTCCTGTTTGTGCTTGAGCTTCTTTCTCACCATGGTGTACAATAAGTTGGTGTTTTCTGGAAAAGAAGAGGCTGTTTCATCACTGACAGCCCAATGCCCATCTGCTTTCCTCACCTTACTATGCAAGTGGGGTCTGTCTGCATTCATTCCTGCTTTTAGGAAGTGACCTGTTAAAGCTGATGTCTTCTGTACACACTGAACTTCTCTTTTTCTGCACTGTACTTTATTCCAAGATCTATGAGTTGTTCAGCAAGTGTGTGACGAGATGTAGTGACAAAAATCCCTTTTTTTGGCCATTGGCTGAGTCAAGGATAGTCTTCAGTGATAGAAATTCATCAGGCACACTCAGTTGTACTTTAGTATTAAGATATTTTTTGTGGTATGGAATTCCAGCTTTTTCTCCATCTGATGTATTTCCATGTCTTAATTAACTAAATACCCCATTCTGTGACCCATCAATTAACATCACCAAATAAGCAGAACAAGGTGTTGTTCAGAGTAGGAAGATCTTGTATGCTTCAGTTCCACTTGAATATAGATATTCTGGTCAACAAGCAGGGAACAGACTGTGTTTTTAGCCATAATAACATGCAATGATCTCTTCTGGCCTTTGAAATGATCAAGCACAGGGAGAAGTCACATATGCACTATTCATTGGCTGTTACCTGTTCCAGACAGAGTGCTGCTGTTCCATCTGAGTGTTAGCTGTCTCATCAGATGAAATTACATACATTTCCATATGTCAGGGCACGTGTGACTCTGCTCCCCAAAGAATTTCTAGTCTTAATAAAATGGTCCCCTCTAGCAGCCTTTGCTTTGATAAGGATATCAAATGGCAGGTGATGAGTGAAGCTCATTCTCTGTTTGCAAAGCTGATGCCAGTGCCTCGGGGGCCAGCCCACCTCTCCTGGCCAGGGAAGAAGTTGCCATTTCATTTTAGATTTGTTGCATTGAGGAAGGGCAGCAACCACAGAGGGAGAAGCAGGATGACTAAGCTCACAACAAGTTTAAGATTGGGACTTTGTGATCAAAGTCAACAAATTCGCTGATAAAACATCTCCCAAGTACTGAACTACTAGTGAAAATATTCCTTAGAGGCATCCATACAAGTTACACTGAAGAAACCAACCAAACTTTGGAACTTCTGCACTGAATTTAAGCTGGTATTTGTAAAAAAACTATTAAAAAATTCAAGTCTAGATACCAGCAGTGGACCAAACTCTGTCAAGACAGTGTAGCTCTGTTGATTATATTAATGAAATTGTATCAATGAGACATAGAACAAGGTTTGTACTAAAATATAAAAAATGCCTCTAATAGCTGTAATCTGTAATTGGTGTTCAAGAAGGTGAATACCTCCATGATGTACCTAAATATAATCTGCATTGCTGAAAGATCAGAGGGAAACTATTCCTGCTAGAATAGTTAATTTACACCCTGAGGCATGAGGTTCAAGGTTACAAAGCAAGCACATTGGTTTGTGTTATTACACATGTTGAGGGAAAGGGTGTCGGAAGTCCTCATCCTTCTAAGACTGAGTAGTTGACCTTTGGGATATTGAAAACCTGCACTGGAGTAACTTCAGAACAAAGCAGTTTCATGCACATGTGGAAAGCTGGGGTCTAACCCCAAGGCAAATGGGAGGGAAGAACAGAAGATGGATGCAAGTGTGTTTGGTATCCCACCTTCTGCAGAAGGTTCTGTAGCAGCCATTGCTAACAGGGGAGCAGCGAGTCCCGCCTTCCCTGCCTGCTGCACAAAGCTGTAACAGCAAAATTTTATCTGGTTTGCATCTCCTTCTCTGTCTTTTCCTCTCTTGTTAACTGCTGAGATTTTCCAGGCCTCGCTTAAACCTCCCCTTTTGATACCAAGAGGACAGGTCTGGATCTCAAGCTCTGGCAGGGGAATGGCGCAGGCAGGATCTTTGCCCATAGCTGCCTCCCCCCGGCAGATCACTCAGAATGGGGATTAACTCCCAGCTTCACTCCTGCTCGGTGCTGTTTGAGACTGCTCTGACTTAGAGTGTTTGCGTGAGATTACTCCTCTCTAGCAGCCATGTGTCATGCAAGGAGGATTAGTAATAATGTATGGACTGAAGAACTCCTGAACCCAAGTCACTTACAGCACCAGACAACACAGCCTAGTTCTCTATCTTTGGGGAGCTCTTAGTCTGAGCTGAAGTTCAGCACTGCCTGATTCATGCAGTGACTAGACACTAACACAGACAAAACCAATTAGTCTGCAGGTATCCCTCAAGGATTTTAGCATTCGCTAGAATGAATAAACCGAGCTTCCATGAATGTATGTCTAAGTACTTATGATAAAATATTCAGAAGACTTTCAGAGATGTTATTCAGAAACCTTATGCTTATTAATTTCTGTTTCCTTAGGTCTGTGGGCCACAGAATCTGGGTGAAAAGGGGCCTATCTGGAACACCGTGAATCTTAATCCCTGTACTTCTTAAAGCAGAAATAGGCTGATCTCAGCGGCTAAAGTCTTGATCAAACCTGTTCTGCTGTGAGCATTGAGACTGACTTGGTTGACATCAGTGTGTTCTCCAACCAGCTCCCCAAGACATGGAGTGATAGGACAAGGGGAAATGGCTTTAAACTATTAGAGGGTGGGTTTAAATTAGATATTGGGAAGAAATTCTTTACCATGAGACACTGGCAAAAGTTGCCCAAAGAAGCTGTGGCTGCCCTATCCCTGGAAGTGTTCAAGGCCAGGTTGGAGCAACCCGGGCTAGTGAAATGTGTCCCTGACCATGGCAGGGGGATGGAACTTGATCATCTCAACACAAACCATTCTATAATTCTAAGTGTGGAGCAAGGGGGACAGCAGAGGAGACCATGATCCTGCAGACTCTGCTGGCTGTTTTGGGATTGCTTTGCCTCAGCCTCAGGTTCTGGACGAGGTGTCGTGCTCCTGCCTGTCATCCACAGGGCTTTGGTGCTGTGCATTCATTGGCGTTTTGCTGTTATGCAAATACTGGCTGTGATGAATCTGTTGTCCTCTGAAGGCAACAAGGCTCCCAGTCCACAAGCAGGCTCCAGAGTTGTGCTGCTGCTTGCTGGAAATTGTTGATTTTCTGGTAACGTGAGTGTTGCTAGCAGCCATGTACTGACCAAGCCCCACACAGACACCTGCTACTTGTGTCACAGATGGCAGGCTGTCAAAATTATTGAAAGATGCAGTCAGATCTGACCTGGTGACCTGTAAGTACGTGGCCCTATTACTGCATCCTGGTGCTATTCACACCCCGAAAGAGACGTATGCTAAAAATTCAATCCTCACTAGCATCTTTATTTTAGCAGCTCTTTCTGTCATACAGAGTGACATGTTCCCTTTTCACTCTGAATCCCAAGAGAGAAGAGGATTATTCACTGTAGTGCCAGAGGGTTTATCTAGGAATAAATGGGCTGAAAATGATCAAGGGAAATAAGACTGAATATCTGGAGCTGAGGACAGGTCAGAAAGCCTCCTAGTTTTTTTTTTTGTTTCATTGCTAGTTTGTATCATCATGAGAAACTAAGTTCCTGGTTCCTTTTTGGTGCTCCAGTAGTAATCCCACCAGTGTGAATGGGAGTCCCTCCTGCTCTGAGAAGGAACAGGTTAGACTGAAAGGATTGTGAGCAAGTGTCTACCTCAAGGTGTGGACTCTAGTAAATGTCTTTATTTCTTTTGATCACCTAAAATAATCAAATATTTGTATTTTCCCTGTTTGTAATGGGGGAATGTCTTTCTCATTCTGGTGTGTCTGTAAGTCTCAGTCTTAGGCTGTGAGTGGCATCACATATAGTATGTTTGCTCACCTCTCCCTATCTGCATTAGCTCTCAGAGTGGGTGAATACCTCCCTGAATTCACCCTGTGTGAGACATCTAGAGGTTCTCATGGTGGTTGGTGCCATATTCCACATCTTGTTGCAAGTTCCACCTGTTCTTCTCATCTGCCTGAAACCGCTTCTTCTGTTCCCTTCTCAGCTCTTACTGGCCTTCAACCAAAAGGCTGTTTTCACTCAGTAGCAGGTAAGTTGTGACACTGCTCACACTTTTCTCTAGGAAGAGCCTGCACTAAATGTGGGTAAAGGCAAACAGCCAGGTAACAGAGTCTGGCAAGGAATGGTGTGAAGAACTGTCATCCAGCACAAGAGTATTTCCTTCTTACTTGTCCCCGACACTGCCCGTGGAACTGAACCAGTGATTATTCATTTTTGTATGTAGTATCTGTGTCTTGATGAAGCTTAAGTATTAAGGAAAGAACTCTGTGTTGCAAAGGGCCCAGACTATGAGAGGTTGTCAAAAGCCTTCTCATTTTGTATTTTGAACATGATGCCAATGTCAGTCAAAGGACTCTGTATGGGACAGCAAGGGAAGGAGTGATAGCTTTGCTCATGTGCAGGGGAGAACAGCCTCCATCCACCCTCAGCTCTGCTAAGGATGACAAAAGATCCTGGCACAGAATTGTGTGTCTAAAGGAGTTGAAGAGAAAAAAAGCTGGATCCAGTCCACCCAGATTTTCAGAGTTGGCTAAGGTTGGCCTGCATATGTGGGGAGGTGCAGAGAGAAGCCACGAAAGCTGAGGGCTATTCCAGTGCTCAGGGCTCCTCAGGCCGCGCCAAATCGATTATCATACAGAGCTGGAATTGCAGGCCTGCTCCTGGAGATTTGCTCAGGCTGAATAGGGAAAAATAAGCAGGGCTAATAACCAGAGCACTCACTGCTCCAAGCCATCAGTGGTGCTCCTCTCCGCTGTGAACATTCAGCCAGGCTTTGCTGAATGTTAGTAGATGTATAGTAGATATATATTAATGGTCTGTACTAACAGACATAGTTGTGGTTCCCTGGATAACAGCAAGCAGTGTGCGTGGGAGTACACACATGTATTTCTATCAGTATAAATACATTTAATTAAGTGCTGTAGAACACAGCTCTGCAGCTCAACTTGCTGTCTAAGCAATCTAAACTCTCCCCTTAGTTAAAGGATCCCAGGGACTATATTGATCTGACAGAGATATCCTTGAGTCATGTTATTGTTTTTTCTTCTCTCACCCTAATAAACCAGCACCAAAGGCAGTCCTTACTGCTTTTACTACTGCAGTCTTTAACTGCACTTTGAAAATGTTTGTTTACTTTAAAATTATTCTTTGAGATAAATGCAAATCTCATTGTCATTAACAGTTTTAAAGTTATCCACATAATCTAAAATAAATAGGAAATTAGTATCTATTAGCTCATGGTGCTTTTCTCTCATTTTTTATCTTGTAAAGTACTTCAGATGTAGGATTTTTCAGCTAGAGCAGATGTAAGATATATCCTGTCTTTATTAATTCCTTTTTTTTTTTTTCCCCAAATGGGGGACTTAGTTATGAACAAAACAGACAAAAACCAGACATGAGGAAGATGAGATAATATGCACCATTCATTAGAAGGATTTTTCCAGGGGATTTTGCTTCAGTCAGAACTGGCGTGAGAGGTCAGTCCTGCCAGTCCTCCAGGTCTGAGCTCTGTTATCTGGAGGACAATGAGCACAACGAGCTTTATTGGCTCCACAGGAATAATTATGCAGCCAGTGAGCCTGCAGGGCAGCAGGGGAGAGCAGGACTCCAGCTCCTTCCTCCTGCTCCCCTGCCCTCACCATCTGCTCCGTGCTTGGTGCTCTGTGATTGCAGGACCCACAGTTCTGGTTCTGCCACTGCCTGGCTGTAGACATCAACCCCTGGCTGTGGCAGAGCAGTTCAAGCCACCACCTGAAACTCCTGGCCATGCTTACTGTGCTACTGGGAGAACAGCTTGTGGCTACAGATGTTTCATTCAGGTTCTCTGAACAGGAGAGAATAATTGGTTTAGGAAAGCATCTTGTGGTGTGTGCCTGATTCTGTGAAAGAAGCATTTCCTCAAGTCATTGCTGTGCCCCTGCGCTCTTGACATAATCTCTTGTGCCCTTCCTCACTCCCTCATGCCCATAATAGTGCTGAAAGGAGAACAGAGAGCCTGGGGGAATGGTGACTGATGGAAATGTTCTCCTCTGTATGACTAGTAGTGAAAATACACCAGGAAACTCAGTCTTTGTATAGATAAATCAGCTGAGAGATAAAATTGTGAAAAAACACGGTATAACAGGGTTATACCATGCAAAAAACCCCTTTCACCTTGCTAATCTATTAGTATAGAATAATAGGAGAAATAGAATCATGTATGGGAGAGAGTCAGTGGACATTTGGACTTCAAAAAGTCATGAGGAAAGAAAGGTTCCTTCAAGAACCTGTGAACGGACCTGTGGTAGTGATAAAAAGAGAAAATGTTGTTGCAGGTGGGGAACAGGCTTAGAAGAAGAAACCAGGGTAGAAATAACTTCTTATCAGAGTAAAAATTAAGTATCAAGACACTTGATCAAAAATAAAGTATCAAATGGGGTTTATTGTCTTCTTGGGTGATCTGGAGGCGGAAGCACTTGGTGAAGATGATGAAAGAATTATGGTGATAAAGAAAGTTGGGAGACAAGTGAGAGACTTGCTGAGATGAACAGACAGTGTAATGGATGGTTGTAAATGCAGAGCAGCGCACACTGGAAGAAATTACTCTTATACTTATCTTTTAAATTAAAAATAACTATTCTGCAGAGAAAATTGGTCTTGCTGAGGCAGGCTAGTAAATAATATCTTAGCACAGAATCAAAACAGCATGCTAAAGCATATGGTATGCATTCAAAATTCACACAGAAAGGAGCAGCTTTTTAAAATGCTGCTGTATTCCATTTACCTTTCCACTTCACCTCTTTGCCCTTTCAGATGGCTCTCAGGATATGGAAGCAAAGAAGTATCTTCTCCAGTGACTGTGCTGCACTGCAGCCCTCTGCAAAGCTCCCACCTTCTGGAGCAGCTGGAAGGGTAGGGTAGCTCATGCAGGTTCTTGGTAATTCTTGTCAGTGGGATATAACTGGGACTTTGGTGAAGCAGGAAGCAGGTTACAAATGGTTGGAGTGTGTGTGCTCTGGAGTGTTGAGTTCTAAATGACCCAGACTTACACGGCTCTTACATAGCTGCCAAGTCTTGGTGTAGTTTTGTGCCTGCAAGCATGAGCCTGGGAGTTTGCCTGTGGCTGGGGTATGGACATGACCTGGCACTCAAGCCAACTTCCTCTGGAGGTCCAAGGCATCTACTTATGAAAAGGTGATGGGAGAAGCTGTAGCTGTAGTTCAGCAGGTGGGGAATACCCTAACATTACACAGCCGGGTGACACATTATCCCACTGCATGGGATGTCTTAGTGCAGCCTTTCAGTACCTTAAGGGGGCTTATTAAAAAAAAAGGGGGATGAATTTTTAGCAGGGTCTGTTGCAATGGGACAAGGGGTAGTGGTTTTAAACCAAAAGAGGGTAGATTTAGATTAGATATAAGGAAGAAGTTTTTTACAATGAAGGTGGTCAAACACTGGCACAGGTTGCCCAGAGAAGCTGTGGCTGCCCCATCCCTGGAAGCGTTCAAGGCCAGGTTGGACAGGGCCTGGAGCAACCTGAGATAGTGGAAGGTGTCCCTGCTCATTGCAGGGGTGTTGGACCTTTCCAAGTCCCTTCCAACCCAAAGTATTCTATGATTCTATGGTGGAACATTAGAAATGAATTTGTCAAAACTGCATGGAGTGGTCCTACTCTTTGCGTTAGGGACGCAAAATACAGCACTTGCAAAAGTTTTGCTCTTGATGTGTATGTACTTGTCCGTTCTTCAGTCAGTTGTGCTGTGCTGTAGAGCCATTAACTTGGATTTGTAACTTCTCTCAAACACTTTCTTCATATGTAACTTTTGCAGTCTTTTTATCTACAGAATCGTATCATTGGAGTGGAGAGAAAAATACGCCCCTCACCATTCTTCACACCGCCTAGTATTAACAGGAGTCCATAAAATACTTTAATAATGGAAATAAGCAAAAATCCAAGGCATCCATTTCAACTTTGTCAAGAATTTTAAACTCAGCAGATAAATTATTTGGGGAGAAATGCTAAGAAGAATTTGCAGACAAGCAAAAATCTGTTTGAAACCTTAAGCGTGAGCAGCCTTCCATCACGGAGCTCAGCTTTAGCCCATCATGAACTAAACTTCCCTTTCTCAAATGTGCAGATATCAGGAACCTTATCAACTGCTGGCAGGCTGCAGGATTACATGTAAATTAAGTGTATCAAAGAGTCGAGCTAGATAGCCAACATTAGGAACTAAGGATGCTATTCTTGCCTACTTGAAAGCCCTTCATAATGGATTAGAAACAAGAACTTACATCTCCTAATACCGATGCTGAAAATTTTTAATGCTGAAATTTGAAGCATCTTTTTGCTTCTATTGAATTTTAATATTTTGGGAGTACATGGTGCTGGGGATTTCCTTCATTTTAGACAACCCTAGTCACAGAGGGTTGCAAAAGGATGTGTACGTTTCACAATCAAAATGAAAGCCATAAGGCTGAATTTTGTAAAAGAGACTCAACAGAGTTGTTGGCAAATGTTATTTTTAGCACTGTAGAGCAACAGAGATCTTTACAATCTTGGCATTTTCTCGCAGTTTTAAAATGGAGAACAGCTTTTGAAATGTCTGCTTTTCCTTGAATTTTTATCCATATCATGAGCTTCTTCATAAAGTTTTTGCTCTGCTCTTGGCAGCAGGTACTGACTCAGTGCCAAACAGTGCAGAACTGCTCCATTTTACACTGTTTCTGCAGAAGGCTTTTTCTTCCAGAAAAGAGATGCTGTAAAAAATTCCATCCGATCCTGACATTCATTGTTTGGGTTGTTTCCAGTTGCACGTGTGAAGCGTTCAATGTAGTGTACAATGGCCAGTAATAAGGAAAAATAAAGTTGGGTCAAAAGTGCATTGAGCACTAACCTACAGGTCGTATAGTATTTAATACCAGTGAAAACCAACTTGGTTTTTTTTTTCTAAGCATAGCTCACAAAGACCTTCTTTCTCTCGAAACCAGAAGAAGGTAGTTGCTACAGGAAGTATCTTATGTCACAGATGAGAGGCAGTGTGCTTCACGGATTCAGGAGTGGGTCTCGGGGCTCCTGGCGTGAATCCTGAATTCAGCTGCAGTGTGTGACTGAGGGTAAGGCAATTAATTTGGCGTTTTCAGGCAGGGGTGCTGTGACACATTTAAACTCCCAGGGAGGCTGAAATGAGTTTGTCAATTTGCCTTTGATGTCCAAGTCGCAAAAGTTTTCACACATCTCTGTCTTAGCTGTTTTTTTGTAAAACAGAAGAGGACTCAGTTTTAAGACAGCTGAGAGCTGGAGGGATTATGTGGCTCAGGGATGGTATCAACCCTTCCTAGATTCTGCGGGAAAAATGTCTATTACCAATTTCTAACAGTTTTCTAAGAGCTTGCACTGCTATGCAGTCGGTAATGCATAGAGCACAGTTTGAATGGTCATTTAGCTCTCCATTTTTAACTTCCCTGCCTGTGAGCATGGGGATTTGCCTGTTTGCTTTGCTTTCCTTGCCATATTGTTTCAATTATCAAACAATCTTTTTTCACCTCCACTTGACTTACATGTGGGTTTGACTTACAGCTGGGACAATATAGTCATTCTGGCAGCTGCATTGGGGGCCACCTTCTGCTGCTTTTTGGACCACCAGCTAAGATTGATGAAGAATACTGAGTCTCAATAGCATCATAACAGGCTGAATCCCTCTTCTTTTCATTGCATCCTGATACAGCTTACAGAATACCTGGGTTTAGTCCTCCAAGGGTCTGGCTCCTAAAACAAAATAAGCATCCGGGTTCTGCCCCCTCAGCGGGTAAGATCCATTGAGGGTGATCTCTGGTGCCATATTTAGGCAGGAGACAAAGCGGAGATTGATTTAGTCCCAACCTTCACATGTGCTTCCTTTCCATAAGTCATGCTTTCACTTCTTTTTTGTAGCCTGGCAGCTGCAAGGGCTGGTTGCTTGGTGACGCTCTCAGCAGCACAAAGAGCTCTCAGCTGGGAGGCCGGGGCTGTCCGCCACAAACAGCTGGGATAATTTTATTTGTCTTTCTCTTGTTCCTGTTAATTGCAGGGACCTGAATCAAAGTCAACCTAATAGAAAAGGGAGCACCAGCAGATACTATTTATGGCTCCTTTAACATCCACCTTTTTCTTCCCAAATCAGGGAAGCGACAGCAAGTGCCTGAAGTGGCCTGTTATTTCAGAAATGCGGGAATAAAATTAAACGGCATGATTTCCACTGCTGGTTCAAGCAGGCTTTTACCAGGTTCTATATAAAAGCAACATGTGAGGCAGGGATCTGGATTTATGAATCATTGTTCCTTAATCCAGTGGGTGACTGCCTGCCTGTTCATTCTTTGTAGTAATCCTATGCTGTGCAGGTCACATCTATGAAACAGCTATTAATGACTTCTCCTCTACCTGAAAAGAGTACACTGCTCCTCAAATATATAATTTCTAGTCAGGTGTTAGCTGCTTTTGGGTAATTTAATTATGCAAGGGGCTGGGTGGTAACTAAACAAGTAAACCTTAACATTGAATATTTGCAGTTCACTGATGAAATGCACACTAACATGGATAAACTGATGTACGAATGTGCTAAGGACCTGCTGCTAAAACTCAGGACCAGACAGTGTTGCTGGCTTCTGCATTTTCTTACCTGATCAGAAGCCCTGAAGTACAAAGAAATAAAACTGCCTTTTGAGAATTCGGGCTACTCTGTTTCCAGGGCTAAAATCAAGGAAGATTGAGGAATTTGAACTGAGGTGGAAATGTACCTGCCTAACAGAAAGTCCTAAATCTTGCATGCAGAGCTGCTGAGGGAAAGGACTTAGTTGATATGATCTTCTGATCTGATTGTGAGAACGAGGACTCTGAATTTCAGTGCCTCACATTCATGAGGTGTAGTAGCAGGTGTTGTAGAGGACACTCAGGGGCTTTGGACCTTTTTTTTATGTCCACATGTCTGCACCGGACCATGTTACATGAACCATTTCAGTGAAGAGACAGAGGTCTGGGTGGCATTTCTTTGTTAAAAAGCACATGCTTGAGCTATAGTCTCTTTTTTTGATCCAAAAACCTGTTGTCACTCCAATAAAGGTACTTATGGCATAGTTTTCATCCCTGAGCTGGTGCTTCCCAGGTATTTTTTGCATGCAGGGGTATTTACATAGATTTTGTTGATTCCAAATCTGGCAGTTTTCCTCCCTACTTTCCAATGTGCTGCCTCAGATGTAAATGTATCGAGGCAATAATCGGGGCAATCCTGTAGCTCGTGCTTTAAGGTTTAGGGTGATCACTGGAGGGATCAAGAAAGAATTGGCCTTTTGAAGCATCATCATGCAAAAAGATGTAAGCACATTTGTGAAGGAGGAGCTTCCCTGTCTTCTGAAGCATCAGCTATTAGCCCCTCACAGAGTCTGTGTATCAGCCTGCTCACACCGACCCATGAACTGATCCTCTGTGTCAAATCCTTATGTAAATGCAGCAGCCTAATCCCCTCGCCCTAATAGGAATTTCACACCTTAATCCTCGCAGTGTTCAGGGGCAAAGACTTTCCTACTAGGCAGTTTGACGAGTCCTATTTTGAGAAAAATCCCTGTGTATAAGTTTGTAAAGTAGGAAAACTGTAGTCTCTGATTTGTAAGGAAGACTGAAGCATGTCACTAATAAAAGTGAGGGTATTATGTTCCCAAATTGTTAGTGAATTTCAGAGGATTTGCCTCGCCAAATGAGACCATTAGCCTACAAAATCCTTCATTTTGCCCCTGGCTGACTCTTTGCTTGATCTGGAAATACTCCCTGGGCAGTTCAATTGGGTCTGTAGGAGTGGGAAGAAAAGGATTCCCTGCTGAGCCCTGCAGCAATCCGGGTTGTGCCTTGCAGCTGGGCACTGCTCATTGAGCCCTGGGTTTCCACTGCTCAGCCTGGAAGACGTGTCCATCAGTGCGTGTGGTGTCATTCTGAATAAACCTGTAATTTACATTATTATGCAATCTCAAAGAAGTATTAAAAAGGCTGAAGTACCCACCACAGGACCTGGGAAGTGCCTTGAACGTATCCTTTTCTATATAGATATGTATTAATCTCTCAGTCACGGAGACTTATTTCTTGCCCAGCTACAGAGCCTCGTCCAAAGCTCACTGAAGTCTCTAGAACACTTCCACATGCCACAACCTCTGATGGTCCAATCTATCCACGGCCTTCCATGACAAGGAGAAGACCAGCACTGTTCCTGAATTGTCACCTCTGAAAATAAGGATGCACCAGGGTGTTTCACATCACAGCAGGAAACTAATTGCATTACACACAGAGGCTCCTTTTCTCAGCCTCAGAAGGCTGTGTCTCTTGTTCTCCTGGTTGTGCAGGTAGTTGTGGGTGCAAATCAGGCACCTGGATGACCTGCTATTGCCTTTTTTTAGTTGCCTCTTCATGCCAGTAGAGGCAGGGTGGCTCTCAGTCAGCTGCAGATTAACCACTAACCCAGCACACAATGTGTGCACAGCTTTACAAGCAGCAGTGGTTAGCTGGCAATTTGGAAGAAAACTGTCTACATGTGTCCTGTTATTTCCACTGCCAAAGCTTTTCCAAACCAGCCTTTTGTTTTAGTTTATTTCTCGCTGCAGAAGCTTGTTGCTCCATGCCTGCTCTCTTGTTGCAGCTCCAGTCCCTCTTGGCTGCTCTTTGTTTGCCCTGTTGTTACTTGATGCTACAGTTTGGACTTGCTTCTCACGAGTGCACCAGTGAGGCTCTTCCACAGTCAGGCCTTTATATCTATTCAATGCAGAGTCCATTCTACTAGTGCAACCCTTGGAACATTTGCATCCGAAATGCCAGCACACTGAGTCAAATCTGCTGCTACACAAGAGAATCTGCACAAACTAAGCCTTGATTTTATTTTTTTTTTCCCCAGGCCAGCTGGCTGTGGAAAGTTTTGTTCTTTGTAACTCCACATACTTGTATTGTTTTTAATTGAATTTGACTGTAGCTCACTTCAGCATTTGTGGCTTTTCCTTAGGAATGATATCACCATCCCATCTAGCTCCCGTGGAGCAGGAATTGGAAAACTCACTTTATGACAAACTATAATTTAAGAGTCAGAAATGTCTGATGTAACCAGAAATGCAATTTTGGAGGGGAAACTTACCCGGTTATTTAAATGCTTCTGTCATTTAGAATAAACCACTCTGTAACTGCAAAGGTCACAACATCCCCAAGAGCTACTTTTATTTTGTATTGTTTTACTCATCTCTAGCATGGAGTTAGTGACCTGTTTGCATTCAGCCCCACAGAAAGGCTGACCCCTCATACAGATGTCCGTGACCTGGCTTGGTTCAGTTTGTGACATTAAGGAATCTCTGACAAACCTGGAGGCTGTGCCAATAGTCAAGTCTCTGTATGGATTCCTTGCAGATGCAGTCTTTTCTAATGGTTTTGATAATTGCATATCGTTTTTTGCAGCCTGACTAAAACAATTCTGGTATTTCCATGCTCTGATGCCCTGCGTCATCATTTTCTAATACTAAAGGTGCCTAAGGAGACAGTTATCTCAGACTCACCATTTTATATTTTTACCACATACCTAAGCCAAGAATTTGAAACAATTTAACATAAAAATTACAAGGAAGGAAAAAGTATCTCGTTGCAGTTCAGGCAGAAATGACAAACCTTAGGGGTTTCTTCCAGCCTCACTGGGTCATATCTTGAACTGAGCTTCATTTCATGTGTCCAACCTGCCTCATCACCCAGGATGTGGAGGGACCAGAGCATCATTCCCCTTCTTCTGCCTTTCCAGCTCTGATCCCCCACTTGGCACTTCACCAACGCCGCTCCCTGTTGCCCTGTGCTGTCTCAGCACTCTCTACTTGTTCTCCCATAAAAGTAGTGTATTGTGCTGATTGCAGAAATGTACGTGGCCATTGCCTTTTCCCCGTGTCATTGTACCAGATTTTAACTGATACCTGCGAGAGAGAAAATATCCAAGCTTAGGGAGAAACAAAACTCTGTGACACTGCAGGTGAAGACCTTGGCTCCAGACTGGGAACATTCTCAGTGCCCCAGTGCAGCAACTACCTCTGTTCACAAGTGTCTTAATTCAGCCACCAGCCAGGCTTTGGCAAACTCACATACTGAATACTGGAGTCTACTATGGCTAGGCTAAAGCTTCTTACCTTGCCTCACAAATGGCAAGTTAAACCAGTAGCAAACGCTGATTAATATAAAGGAGATTGCAGGTAGTACCTGGCTGAGTGTGGGTGTTGGTGGTGTAGTGCTGTTACCAGCATGGACCATGCTGCAGCAGCTGCTCAGTATTGCCTTGCATTGCTTCTCTGGAGCAGAAACGTGGGAGATGAACACAATAAACACAAATAGCCTCAAAGTTTTTATAGTTTCTATCAGGCTACGTTGCAATAGGAAAAGTAAAGGGGGCTGTTGAGCTGGACTTTCAGCATATGCCTGCTGGACTTGCTCTCAGCACGAAGCAGTTTGAGCACTGTCCTCTCAGGGGGATCAGTAGTGGTGTGTGTGCTGACAGCAGCTCCCAAGGGTGTTGTGCCCCAGGCAGGGGCCATGCCTCTGGGATCACTGGGGCAGCAAATATTCAAATAGCTACTGCTGCACCATTCAGTGGGACCCAGAGCACATCTCGTGCCTGCCAGATGGTGCAGAGCAGGTCCTCACCTTGCCCTCACCATACTCTCATCTACTTCAACTGTTTCCTTTCCATGCTGTATTCCCCTGGTCATGGCATGTCAGTAATGCTGGTGTCAGATCACAGGGACTCTGACGGGTGTCATTTGGGCACCATGCCTCAATATTTGAACTCCTTCCTGAGCAGGCGAACTAACTGTGCTGTTACTGCACGTGAGAGACAGGAGGCTGCATCCTCAGCTACATCAATTTCCAGTTAAGTGGAATAGAAACAACTGGGCATGATGCTCTAAGTTTTCATCCTCTTTCCTCCTTTCAGCTGGGAGGAAGATGCTGAACTCTCAGTGGAGAGCTGTAAAAGAATTACTTGTGGGTAGCACCTATGTAATTGATGGCACAGTGGTAGAGGATGCTATTTCTGATAGCACTCAAAACAAACATATTCCCAAAGCACAATGCATGCATGTCTTGAACTTGCAGAAATCCATTAACAGGGCTGGTATGGGAGTTGTCTGGCTGTCACATTGTGGGTTATGTTTGCAAGAAACCTGTTAGAAAAATAGATCCTTCTTGACAATGGAATATCCCCAAAGCAAGATTTTGAGATGCTGTAAACGGGAAGGTCTGAGGTGCTATTTGCAGAGGGAGAACTGACATAAGCCTGGAACCCTCTATTAAAAACCGTGCAGATTTATTGACTTACACTGGCTGATAATCTGTTCCTGAAGCTGCTTTTAAAACCAAAGTAATGTAGTTCATATTGCTTTCCCTTGTCCGTCCTAACAGTGCTACTTCTGTCCCTTGCTTAAGTGCTAGCAGTTTAAAAATGTATTTGGAAAGAGTGTTTAGAGGATTTTGAACATGATACTGTTAATAGGAGCATTGTTCTGCCAGTCTCAGAAATTACCCAATTTCCTCTTCGGGCAAATCTGCCATTTTATCCACTTAGGCACCAGATGACTGCCTTGTGAAACAACCTTTACTCTTTCTTCTTGCTAACTAACACCTCGCGTCTGAGGCAGCTCCAGGCGGGAGATTCAGTATTTGTTCTCTTCATCGCTGCAGAGGTAAAACAAAATATGCAGAAGAAAAATCTCTCCTAGTGTATCCATCCTGAGCAGCTCAGAATAATTTCTAAGCAGCTACATCCTTGTAGCACACTTCCCTCAGCAGAAGGGGAGGTGAGTGCAGTCAGGCTGCCCGGGACTGACCCGTGCAGCATCTCCGTGGAGATGGAATCACACATTTCCTCAGCAGCCTGCCAGAGCCGGCAGCAATGATGTAACCAAGCTCCCAGCACATCCTTTGTTTAAGGAATTGCTTCAGCTCGTTGGAAAAGCTGAGCCGCTTGGGCTGTGGCAGACGAGCTGCATTTCACAGGAAAAGAAAAGAGCTGGGAGAAATGACTTCTCCTGTCTGCGTTAGAAGGGAAATTTTCCTCAGAGGTGCTTTCCTAATTGTCTTGTTTTCATTCTGTTTGTGCCTTTGGCACATGTCGGAGCTGGACCGTGAGCCATCCAAGCTCCTTCTGTCCAGAGCATTCCCTTCTCCCAGGGCACAGCCCCTTTGCAGCACTGGCGGGGGGGTAAGACAAGAACCTTTTGAGATCCTACTTCGGCTCATTAATTTACAGGGTGTTTACAACGATGCACTAAACAGACAGGCTGGACCAGTGAGACAATATCGGGGATCAAATCTCATCAGAGAATCTGTAAGCAGAACCAGACTTTATCAATCCAACTATTTGTCCTTGTGGGTCCCTTCCAACTCAGAATATTCTGTGTGTGTGTGTGTTTATGCTGCAGAAGACAAAAGAGACTTTTGATTCCAGGGTTCCTACACTCCTTTGGAGATAATTTACAGACTTGTTCTTTTACTCGCAGGGAAGGATCTGCTTCGGGTTACACTTGGGCTTCTCTGCTGTGCAGAGGCCATTGGCAAGGGCATATCGTGGTGGCAAGTGACAGCTGAACTGAATCTGGTCAGAGGAGGGTGAGGTAGAAATCCATTTAATGAGCTGAAAGCAAAATAGGAAAATGGTGGACTAGACAGGAGGATGGCACTGTATTGAACCTTCAAATGTGAATATACATTCACCAAAGGCTCTATGTGCCTGCCCCTAGCTCTCACCTGTAGCATTAAGTGCTGCAAATTGAGGGCACGGCCCCAGTTTGATTGTAAACTTGACACACTTGTAATCTACCAGGAGATTTAATCCTAT
The DNA here is from genome assembly GCA_013396775.1 of Cephalopterus ornatus. NCBI lineage: Eukaryota > Metazoa > Chordata > Aves > Passeriformes > Cotingidae > Cephalopterus > Cephalopterus ornatus. The sequence goes on from VZRE01000482.1 coordinate 22,715, forward strand.
TAGTGGAGGTACTTGTTTATTGCTCAGCTAGCCACAGAACCCCTGATTTTCTGTCTTCCTTTGCAGCCTGCACCGACTTTATGTTGGTGTAAATGACTGAACGAAGCCTGTGGCTGCAGGCAGTGTGGTCTGAGGAGAGCTCTGGTGGTGTGAGGTCCCCAGAGCTACAGCAAATAAGAATTGAAGCAAATAAAGGATTTTTCTGCCTAGCTATGGTAGAATTGCTCTGCAGACAGCCTTGGTCATAAGCCATTTCCAAGATCCTGCACCAATTCACATTAGTATGGTTGGCTGACAGGTCAGCAGCAACAGCTTCCACATGTGGCTGTGGAGAGAGACAGGTAAGAAAGGCACGTTTTTACACACCCCAGTGGGCAGAGAAGTAAAACATATGTGTGCACAGGTGAATGAAAGGGTGCCTGGGCAATATGCTGCCTCCTTCTTGGAAAAAGAAAGAAAATTGTTGAAGGCTTAACGCTCAGATGGTCTAAGTCCAGCGTGGCCAGCGCATGTGTGCTAAACTGGAAAAGTTCATCTTCTTGTTTAACGCAAGAGGGGCATCAGTGAGGGCCAAAAGTTCATTTCCTTACTTATAAAAGGTATCCAGTTTGATTATTAATTCTGCCATACCAAATAGGTCACCTGCATTTGCTTTCTACAGCAGATCTCAAGTCTGAAGGGACTTCAGTAAAGTGAGCAACTTGCTCTGCCAGGGGTTTGCTCACTGTGGAGTAAGGAGAGTAAGCAGAACCATTTGTGTGACATCTGTGCTGCTCTAAGAATCATCACAGGATGAATTATAACAGAAATACCAGGTCTTGGAAGTTAGGAAAAAAAAAAAAATCTGTAGGAGGCAAATATCCAGTGCCTTATTCACCCAGCTTAGTGAATTTGGCCAGATTCTCCTCCTTCTTACTCCAGCATTTATATAAAATTGGACTGAAAATTAGGCTCAGACACAATGTGGCCCTTGAACGCCAGTAATATAGTTCAGTTATATGAGAGAACCAACATTTGCCTCATGAGGAGATGTTGTAACAACTCCTCTCGCTTTCTATCCCTCTCTTTCTCCCTAGAATGAGTATGGATATTTAAGTATACAAGTTACCAGTGCATGGGGTTTGGATGCCCTTTTTTTTTTTTTTCTGGTATTTCTTCAGAATTTAAAAATACTGTGGGGAGTTGTAAGTGATGTACTAACTTAATGTAAATTAGCCTTGTTTATTTGCCTGATGTAATGGAATAAAAAGAAAGCAATGGAAAAGGAGCCAAGTAATTTTCTTATAGTCTGCGGGAGGGAAGTTCAGTGCATCTGGAAGGCAACAGTGTGGAGTCAGAGTATTTGTAATTGGACTGGCATATGGCAAGAGAAGTGTTATGGAAATCTGCGTCAAAATAAGGGTGGTGTCAAATTGGGCTTGAAGTCAGTAATCACAGGAGCCAAATGGATGAATTTAAGTTCAAAGTTTAGAATTGTTGTGTATACTGTGGCTATTCTGGGTTCCTTTTTCAGACGGTCCCAGCAGGCAGCATGAAAGATTAAAAGTTTTAGCGTAAGGACACTGATAGAGAAAGACACACTCTCCCGCAGGACTTCAGAGTGGGAAATTCAGGGAATACTGATGAAATGGAGAAGTACTTGCAATCCAGTTCAATAGAGGACACTCTCTAAGTTTTCCAGCCCTCAAAAGCTGAGTGGTAACTCTCATAAGCAGATTTACACCCCAAGAAAATAGGATTACTTTGGCCGAGTGTACCTTTTAATTTGGGGGAAAAAGAGCACCTTCCAAAACAAGCAATTAGTCAAGCATAAGATTACTTTAGGCACCCCATGCTTGGTTAAGCTATTTAAGGGTGAATGAGACCGAAATCTAGGGAAATTAAGAGAACAGTATCAAAAAGATCTTGGTGTTGAATACGGGAGATGTTGCTGCATCCTCAGGAAGCACATTATCAGTGCAACTGAGGGACATTGCAAATGAACCATGGTTTTTTGTCCTTATTTTATGGATAGGAAATGCTCACCCCGGTCCTAAAAGTGGCCAAGAGCCCTTCCCTCACTGATCTCTCTTTGCTTTACACCCTTAGTCCTCTTGGCTTGTCGAGGTCACCCAGCAGGTAGGGCAGCTAAGAGAGGACTACAAGCATTCCCTGTTCTCCTTTCCCACATCTTTCTCACTTCCCCCACTAATGTAGCCTCACTCCCTACAGTATTTGGAAGGTTTATTTCTATTTTTTCTTGCCAATTAAACTAAACTCCCAACTGCATTTCCTTAACTGCTACACTGTGTGCACTCCATACCTGTTCAAAATTGCTCTTCCTGGACAAAGCATGTAGGCAAACTTCATTTATCAAATTAAGGACTTTGGGGAGAGCACAATTAATCTTCACTTATCCCTGGAGGACCTCGAGTTGGAAATGGGTCTGTAGGCGTGAACAGCTGAAATAACTTGATTTTTTTCACAACCCTAAAATGAACAAGGAAATCCTTGTGGGAGAAATGTGTGTGGAGTGTACAAGATGAAAGAAAAGGGCAGCAAAGAGGCTCGTGACCTAAAGCTTGGGGTCATTTCTTGCTCCAAGAGGGGCTGGGTAGGACAGTCTCTTTATCATTAATCTGTCACAGGGTACAGAAGGATTTGAAAGAGTAGGAGAAGGGAATCAGCTAAAATGGAGTCAATAGTGCTTTCTCAGCATCCTCTGCAAACATTGAAGCTTGCTGTTTATTATAGAAGAGTACTAAGAGGTGCTTTTCAAGCTATTTTGCTGATTAGATAAATGGCCTTACCTGCTACTGGGAACACTTGGAATGCACAGGGAATGTCCTGACCCCCCTGGTCAAGTGTCCTGGCCACTGGAATGGTGGATGTCTGGTTGGTTCTCACCAAGGCACTGCCTGTCACCTGCAGGGGTGGTCAGAGGACACCTCAGCACAGTGTCTTCATCCTTGAGTTGTTGTGATGCACCTCTGGAACCTGGTTTGTGTCAGTCCTCCTTAGTGCTGTGAAGATTAGAATGAAGCAGGGGATGGTGGTGAAAGAGCTGGGTTATGTTACCTTCAGTAAGAGAGTGAAATGCTTAAATTTAACTATATTCGGTCATTTTAGTATCTGTGCTTTACTGGCCAAACAGCGAACTGGCTGAAGCCCACCCAGGCAAGATTCTGGCTGTAGTAGGTCATGGAAGGGATCTCAACCTCTTCTCTGTGTGCTTGTCACAGGGAACAGGCTTTGTTCCTTGCTTTCCACACGAGGTTTGGTGCCTGTGCTATGCAGTCCCAGGGGACTTCTGTGGCCATCTGCCTCTGGTGAGCTGGGTCTCAGGGCTCTAATCCAGTCCTTTGGAACCTGTGAATTTGATCTTTGTTCTCTGGTGTTCTGCCTAGGGAACATCAAGACATAAAAAAATAAAATGCAAGGCAGTTGCTTGCTAAAACACTTTTTTCCTTTCTTTTTTTTTTTTCTTTTTTTTCTTTCCTCTCTCCTCTGCTACACTGGGAGTGCAAATTTGGGGTATGGAGTTGGATTTTCAAAACTGCAGAGTGTTTGGGGCATCAGTTCCTAAGATGGCGCTTCTGTTGCCTTGAGTGTTGAGGCACCAGCAAGGATCAGGTAGGTGCCCTGAGGGCTTCCTATATCCAGTACCTCAAGGTATTGAAGGCCCTCAGTTTTGGAAACTGTCTTCCCAGTGGCCCAGTCATGCCTGGATCATCCTGAAGAAATGAAAATAGTGCTATTCACTCTTGTGTTTCCCCAGGCACAGTTGGGTGTCCACAAAGATGGGAACTTTATAAATACAATATATATATATAAAAGAATATATAATATATATCCTTCATAAATAGAATATATACTTTTATATATTTTTTAAATATATATATGTGTGTATGTGTGCAGTTTTTTAATTAGTTAGTGTAAATCTGCCCTGCAGTGTGTTGGGAAGAGGATGCATTTTGTACTGCTAGAAATAAATACATGTGAAATTTCTACATTAGATTTCTCCTGGGGAAACAGGTTAAAATTCACGTGTTAAATTTGAGTGCAAAAGGATAACTAGAGTTTTATTAAAAACACATAAATCTGAAAGTACATTGTTTTAAATTATTTTGATACGTTCAAGGAGGTTTTATTCAATTGCTTTAAATCATAACATCGGTCATTGAAGCCACCGGTGGTTTCTGTTGACAGTGAATGATTTCCTTGTAGAAAATAATTTGAGAGTGTAGGGCCTTAAATAACTGCTTGAACATCTTGTCCTTGAAGATCTGATGGTGAAACTGTGTTGTCAGTTCCTCTGTATGAGCCGAGAAACCCAGGAAGACAGAACTAATCTGGAAGCAGTACATAAGAAGAATAGGAGTCTGGAAAGATCATTCCCACTGAGGGACAGGAGGGAATTGCACGAGTCACAAACATGCACACAGGGCTACTTGCAATCATGGGTTATTAGGCACAATGGCAAAAGAAAAATGCTGGAGGAATTGGTACAAAAAGTGCAATAAAATATGCATCAACATGATGAAATATGTATTGGAACGAATACTAAGTGGGATGAGCATGATTCCCAACTGAGTGGTGGCTTTGGCACTGCTGGATCAGTGGCTGGACTCAATGGTCTTAAAGGTCCTTTCCAACTCAGACCAATCTGTGACTCTGTCCTATGAAACAAATCAGGCAGCCTGTAACTTCTGCTTGTGGAGAAGCCCAGTGGAGAACTTCCGTGTTTCCTACTGCACAAAAATACTGCTTCTCTATGTTGAGATTACGATTCAAAGAGGCATTTAGCACCTTTTGATCTCCCCTTCAAAAGGAGGGCAGGCAGGGAGCTGTCACAGCCTCCCGGGCAAGGAAAACATGCTGATGAAGCCTCCGAGCTACAGGGATGTCTTGCCTGGAGGTGAAGTATGTCATGAGTGTGCTCACGCTAAAGGTCTTTTCTATGACAGTCTCCTACAAAAAGAAGGGTGGAGAGACGAAATATTTTTTGTAACTCATTCTCATTCCAACACATTGAGAGAAAGAATGAGGCAAACCTGAAAGGAGAAGCCCCAAGCTCTGTTCTACCCTGACTTATGTCATCTTCAATTTTACTAAAGACATTAGAGGGCATAATGGAGGCAAGACATTGCAATTCTGGGAGGGAAATGCAACTCCAGTGCCAAGGTCTCTTATTAACAACTCAGCACAATTTTCAGGTTTGTAAAACTCTCCAGCACAGTGGCCATAGTGGATTCAGAGGACACAGAGCTCTGAATACATCTCCAGCAAACAAGGCCTCTTTAGGAGCGAAACTCCAAGGTTTCTGTGGTTATGTTTCTTAGTAGTTGTTTATGGTGTTGGCCGTAATCCTATTGTAACTATTACTATTAATCATATTGCTATCATATTCCTGCAAAGCACCAGGGAAGGTTTTCCACAACAGATTAATCACTAATGAATTTGTAATCTGGCTTTGATCATTCATTCCTTTTGAATGCTGGTAGGTGGAGTTTACATGCCAAGATTTTCTGAATAATGAAGATGCTGCCTCTAAGGACCCTTTGGAATTAATTTTTTCAAATTTGGATCTAATATGTAAGCTGAGTTCCCATAGTCCTCAAGAAGAAGAGACTTTGGCAAATTACACAGATATGCAGGTCTCCACATGCTCCTACTGAAATAAAAAGCAAAATTCTCTCTGCTCTTGGAGAAAGCTGGAGCAGACAGGTAGAAGTAATTTCAATCACAAAGGCAGATGGAGTGTTGTCAGAGGAGTTTGAGCAAATGGCTCTTGAAAGGTTCAATCTCTGATCCTTCCACTCCGTGGTTTACAGCACTGAGCCCTTTTGCACTGTCAGCAGCATCTGACATCAAATATCCAGCGAATAACTATTGGTCAGCTTTGACACTGTAAAGTATAAATCTCGTGTCTGGTGAGGCATAGATGTCAGAATACTGTCTGCACAATAGCCAAAGGCTGTGTAAATTGTAATTAAAACCATTTAATTTAAGTTAATCTTCATTAGAAACATAATTATGACCGCACACAAATTGCTTCAATGTAATTGTCACAGTTGTAAATACCTAGTTATATTAACCAGCTTTTCTTCGGTATAAACTGGCTGGGAGATTAGCAGCTCTTTTAGAGCAAAACCAGAGGGTGTCTCCTGGTGTATCTGTAGCACACGTGTATGTGCACGTAGACCAAAGTCACCACCCTTATTGCTGCAGGTGCTGCAGAGTGGTACCAGCTCACACATCCCCCGGGGCTCCAAATAAGCCATTGGGCGGATATGAGAATATACTGCCTGGAAGTTCATTAATTTGTTAGAAATTGGTTTGGTCCTTCCCCCCAAAAACCTCGATTTTCCAAGGGATGTTTTAGTCTACAGCAGCACTGGCTTCAGCCTTGCCCCTGTCTTGTAGGTATGAGTGTATGGGAAAAGTGTACAGAGTTGTCCTTTTCTAACCTGATTATCAGTGAAATTTATATGTGGATTTGCTGTCCTGGTGCCCACAGGAGAACTGCAAGTTGCAGGAGCCTGCAGCTATGTGCCACCAGCAATGTTCCTCTGCTGGAGGCAGTCTGAAGTCCGCTGCTGGTCAAGTGGCACCAACCAAGAGATTACTGTAATTCTTTACTCCAGGTCCTTGGTTGCCATGGGGATTCAGGGCGGGAGATCCAAAGCCTGTTGAAGTCAGTAGGGAATTTCCCCACTGAGCTCTGTGGGATCAGAATCACGTCTGCTATAGAGGACTGGAGAACACAATTCGTGTTGGATTCTGCTGAGAGCAGCCTGACCTGAATCTGAAGTAGCTGAGAGTATCTACTGCAAGACTTAGAAAAGGAATGATTTAGTTGTCTTCTGCCTCAGGAAACAATGCACATAAGAAATCAAATAGCACTTGGGAGATAAAGGAAATATTCTTATAAGTGAACATGACTGCTTGAAACGGATGTCCTAACAACAGAGTTTAAAAGTAGAAGTATCTTCTAACGCTCTTCTAACTTAGTGCTCTTCCCAAATAATCACAATGTTACCGCTAATTGGCATAAATCTTGTTCATAATATCCATAGCAGAGATTTGCACAGAATCCATTGCTAATCCTATAAACTGGTGAGTTTGATAAAGTGGGTTGCTCTGGGCATTGCTAATTTTATTTTCATGCTTTCACTTGCTATCATTCATTAACCCCCAAATGGTAATCTGGGCTGTGTACACAAACAAGAGAGCAATAGTCATCTTATTAGTGGCTATAACCGTGAGTAGGAAATTACAACAGAATGAATATATACACAGTTTAAATGGGATGCCTTGTGTGTTGGTATGATGCTACCTGCAATAAAAAAAGGGCCAGGTTCTCATCAGCACATGACATGAAAAATTAAATCTAATACAGGGAAATTTTGTATTGAATGGCATTTTTTTCCACATAGCTTATGACTGTACCCCAGGCACCACAAGATGTGATACTGCTGCTCTTTGTATTTCATTGTCTTATTCATTTAAGAGTACACGTGTCACATTGTTTAAATTCTGTAGCACATACAGTTACTAGAGCAGCTCTCAAGCACTGATTGCACTTCAAGGGCTCAAACCTGCCGGTGTGTCCCTCTGGGTGTCGTACTCACCAGGGCAAGCTCAAAGACCAAATTCTGGCCTTACAGTGGATGAAACATCCCTCATTGGCATTAGAGGAGATGGGAAGTACTGAATAAGCACCCCAGGGCCTCTTTAGGCATGTCTCTCTAAGGCAGAATTGGAACTGGAGCACAATTGCAAAACTTCCAGCATCAGTGCTTTATTTTCACTTCAATATAGGTGAGTCTGGTACTTTAAATGGGGTTACAAAAACAACAGGTCAGATCATAAGATAAGACTTCCAAGATTTCCATTTGCATCCTGAAGAGAAGAAAAATATGTTCAGGAAAAGACTGGAAACTTCATCTGCCAACCACTGGCCTAAGTTTTATGCCTAATAGCCAGAACAACATAGAAATGCACTTTTTGTTATGAATCTGTGTTACTGTGATATAATTCTTAGTTATTTGACCACCTGGTAGCCCTTAAATAATTGCAGACTGATACAGTCTGGGTTTGCTCCCAGCGAAGGAAGTCCAGATGCAAAACAGCATCTCACTAAATGAGGAGTAACCAGAAGAGTTTGGCTTTCATAGGACTTCCTGGAGAGCTTCCCGCTGCTCTCCCAGTATCCTGTGGCTCCTGGGAAGCACCATCCTGTGCTTGACAAGAGCCCCATCCCAGACACGTTGTGTGTGTGCCCAAGCTCTGCCGAATAAAAGTGTGACTTAATGCAACAACCAGAGAATAGTGGGTGGATCTACAGAGCCAGATCAGATAACTAGGGAAAAGGGACAGCACAGTTCTCACTAAAACTTTTCACATATAAGTCAGCTTGGATAAGAGAATTTATAACTTGCCTTGGTATTACAAAGAAGTGAAAAGGAGCTGCAGAGAAAAATATACCATTCATTATCTACGGCTCATTTTCTAGGCAGCCAGTTTTCTTCTTTTATCCAAGAAGGCTGCCTTGGAACTGAAACAAGACCGTAGTGTGGATTGTGTATTCTCTTGAGGAAAGAAACAAAATATTTAGCCTGGGCTAGAAGGGAAGAACAGTGTCAAGTTTTTAAAATTACTTCGGCGTGTTTGAGTTCAAGACAGCAAAGCAAAATGCTTGTTAAATCGCTGTAGTGTGCAAGTATCATGGCTGATTTGATGTTCCAAGAATGGACTGCACCAGCATGCTAATTGTCAGGACATGATTCCTTAGCTCTTTTTTTAAGGATGCTCGTGTGTTGCCTTATTTGGTTACTGATGTTTTACAGCCTTGGTGCACAGGGGAAAGTAAAGAGAAATAAAAAGGGGAGTTGGTTTAGTACACTGACATTTTAGTGAACTCTAGCACCACATTCCTGATGGAAATAGATATTACGGACTGAACAGTATTTCTTCAGAGACACCAGTGAAAATACTGGTTTTGTTACAATTACCTCTCGACTTTTTCCTGCTATCCCACGCTTCGGAAATGCTGTGTTCCAGCAGTACTTGAACCTTGAGTGGAATTGCAGAGATTCAATGTTTCTTAAAAAAGCTCAACCTGTGCTGGATGCTTATGAGAGTGCTGGAAAAAATCAAAAGCACACCATTGTGGGGAGAGAGGTTGCCACGGGAGAGGCTGATACTGCTGGATTACCTGTCAGAAATGATCTGAGTCTCAGATGAAAGGGGAAGGCAGCGAAGGAAAGCTATAAAACATTTGAGGGGGAAAAACTAAAAATACAAAGTTTTAGAAGTGCTGTCAGTATAATCAAGGAGTAAAGTCCGATTGATGCTTTGTGTAATTCTTTTGGCTTCATCAGATTTACATCAAGAGGCTTGTGTGTCAATATGGATTTGGCCCCTTTGTTTACATTTCTTTTCATAACTGTGTTTTCAGTCTCTATGCCATGTCTACATACGAGTTTGTCTGCATATGAGTATGTCTACATATGTATGAGCAGCATTTCCACCATGAAGAGGCAGCAAACCTTGCTTCTGTCTGGGCATCCACAACATAATTAAAAAAAACCTCAAAGCAAACAAAAAAAAGCCACAGCAAGAAACCAACCAAATGAAACACCTTCATCTTTTAATGGATATTATTGTATCAGCTTTTCTGAACCTAACTGGGGTTATTTGACATCCTTTTGCTTTAACTGTAGTTGCAAAGTCACTGAGCTCCACAGTCACAAAGAGGACTCAGAATGCTTTGTGCATAAGTGAGATCCGAAGTTGACTCAAAATCTGCAAAGAATAAGAAATAATACTTCCTTTTCCACAGAGGTGAGGATGAGCAGGAAGGGTCAGGGGAGGAAAGAATCTACAGTATCTACCCCTGGAAAAGTGAAGACCACTGCAAGGTGCTGCCTGTGCTTATTATTGCCTCACACCACAGTGCCACTGAGAACGAACAGCTCAGCCCAGTTTCTGTTCGTGCCCACGGCAGCACAGAGAAGCCCTGCATGGGTGGTGCCAGGCTTGTGTCCTTCACACCAGCAGAAAGGACCCATTTATCATGGAAATGACAGTCAATCTCTAGGGGTGAGGGCTGGGGAGGAGATAGAGAGTAAGGGATAGGTGAAGAGCTGATGAATTCATGCAGCTATAGAGAAAAGAGGAAAAGATCCAGATGCATTATTTCTGTGGTTCAAATAAGCAAAGCAGTACCCAATTACCCCGGAGACTGCACAAAGGGAATGTCAGTGTGTGCAACCATCTGCAGCGGGCTGATCTGTGAGCTCACACAGTCACCTCTGCACCATTCCAGGAGTGGAATTTGCTGTTTCTTAGAGATTGGGAAAGAAACAGATAGAGTTCTGCTTGTAAGCCTCTGGCCACCTCCTGTTTCTATCATATATCTCTTGGGGCAGTCTCATAGCAATTAGTTTCTAATTGCTTCAGTATTCTACAACTGATTTGATGAGAAATGCCATGCAAATGTAATGGTTCTTGCATGTTTCACAGCAGCAGAAATTAATTGCATCATAATTTTAAAAACTTTGCTTCTTTGCGTTCCCCCTCCTTTCCTTCACATGATATTTTATATTTCAAAAAGAAAGGTAAAATATTAAAAAGTAATATTTTTTTCCTCTAATCAGGTACTCTTCTGCCACTGCTCAGCGGCACAGATTCACCCTGATGTGCTCTATGTTTATTGTAATGATGTAATTTGAGTGGCTACTCCCCAAACCAGTGTGAACCCTGTAATGCCTCTCCCAGGTGCTGTTTAGTTGGGGTAAGAAGGTTTTAACCTCCTGCCTTTCAGAATCCCACTAGTAAATCAACTGCATCTTGGGATCATCTCTAAATGAAATTTGCTTGCTACACAGCAGCAAGGAGACGTGATAGGATTATAAAACAGGACAATTTTTCACTGCAGAAATACTTGAACTCACTCTAGACAATTATGCTGCCTGCCATTTTACACATCATCTGTTTCGCTATTCCTGCATCAATTACTCCATTAACATTACCGCATACAAAGCTAGAACCTGTCATTGGTCCTGTAGACACGGAAAGGATGAAATACATTTCAAAAAAAAAAAAGAAAAAAAAGGCATTCTCATGTGAAAGGCTTTGGGACATCCATTTCACCAGCCTTGCTGCATGTGCTGTACAAAGTATTTTTGTCTCCCAGCCTGCTTAACAGTGTTAATTTCTACCCTAATATGGTTTAGCTCAGAACATAATGCTGAATTTGTCATTACTCTGTTCACTGTCAGCTGAATTGAAAAGACCTGCTAATTAGAAAAAAAAAAATAATAGCTTTATTCAAAGATTACCAGAAATTAGGGTGAAAACGAAACTGTTCTGGTAGGGAGGGGATATGCATTTGCTGTAAATTCAGGAAATCTCACAAAACACAAAGAACAGGTTCAGAATTATAATTAAGGAAGAAATTTTAGGTCCCTGAAAGAACAGCTTGATGGCAATTGTTACTTTCCTTTAGATTTAATGTAGCATCTGTTACAATTTAATTTTTAAAGGCCACCATTTTTAATTCCCATTAATCTCCAGAATGAACAGTGTAATGACGATCCTGGCAAACATTGAAATTTAACAAGTGAAAATGCCTCTAGGAGCCTTTACAGAATATTTAAGGAATCGAGCAACAGAACTGATGCTGTGAGCGAGATGAAATGCAAATCCAGTGTTAATTAGATACAGAACCAGTTGCACCTTCTCATGTAATTCAAGAGTGAGGCTGACTTGGATCCATAGGCTGCATATGAGGTTACACTGTTGGAGAGCGGGACGGTTTGTCCCTTGCCAGGTTTGGAGATGTGTATTATGAAGGATTACTTAGAGGTTGAATACTTTATCCTTGTGTCTTTTTTCCATTAAGGTTGACGGCATGAAATAAAAATGTCAACTCTTCGACATCTCCTTCGATGAGAAAGTGTGTAGGATTTTGCGGATGTTGTACAAAGGAGAGGGGCACCTGTACAAAATATGAGCTCACTGACACATCCAAGAAGTATCTTTAGACATGATGAAAATAGCAGAGATGTTTGAAAGGCTGTTTGGTTGGAGACCTTGACACTGAATAAAACCAGTGCAGACTGAGATACAAATAAGCATAAGCTGAGTTGTCAGAATAGTCTTGTCTGGTCAGAAAAGGTTTTTAATCACAACAGAGTTAGAGTGCATCTTCTGCAGGAAAAACTCTGCTAATGAATTGCCATAGAATCCCAGAATGGTTTGGGTTGGAAGGGACCTCAAAGCTCATCCAGTCCCCCCCCCAGCCATGGGCAGGGGCACCTTCCACTCTCCCAGGTTGCTCCAAGCCCCTCCAACCTGGCCTTGGACACTTCCAGGGATGGGGCAGCCACAGCTTCTCTGGGCAACCTGGGCCAGGGCCTCACCACCCTTATGACCAGTGGCATTTCCCTCAACCCGCCCTCATGTGCCCCAGCCCCAAACCTGAAGGATCAGGGCCTGCAGCCCACACACCAATGTCTTTCCTGGGCTGGGGAGACCAGGATGGGACAGAGGAGTTTAAACACAGTTGCTAAGTACCAAATAAGGGAGAGGGAAAGCATTTTTGCTGTTATTTTCTTGCTTTATTGTGTTTTGGCTTTTTGCTTTTTTAATTTTTTATTTTCCACTCTTGGAGAGAAGGTTACATAGGACAAACAAGGCCGGGCCACTGTGGCTTTCGACGTGATATTTAAATTTGTTTTGTGATTTAGTCCTAATTAACATATCCTGTCTGCTACAAACACCAAGGAAGACAAGGTTATCCACGGTGAAATGTGTCAGTGTGCTGCTGTGCTGGGAGAGACAAAGCCAGTTCAAAACATGCTGCCTTCAAAGCCAGTGGTGACTTCTGAGTTGAACTGAAGTATCCTCAAGCACTCCTGATACACTAATAATAACAGCAAGTCTGACATGGATTTTTCCCTAGCACTTATTTTGGAAGGATGTTACTGATGCCAGCAGGACATCCAGGACAACCTCGAATAACTACATTTCTTAGAGGGAGGCTGCCTCACTGAGTAAAACACATCCACGTGTCACAGGGAAACTAAGTCTGTTCATATTTAATGTAATTTCCCTTGTCGTTCTGGGTCACTACTGAAGACAGAACTTCCTCTCTTATGTCTCTTTACACCAGATCACAGAGGCTGTAGGAGCAAATCCTGCTATTGCATACAACTGTGTAATCTTCATTTTGCCAGAACTTCGTTCTGCTGGAAAGCACGGTGCAGTCATTCTGCCCTCTGCTTCCAGGACTACACTCTGGGCAGGACTGAGGCAGAATGGGTGGGTTGCAAGACAGTGGACTTAACCCCTAGAAAATGGAAATGCAGGAATAAATCAGTTTTGTCCCTGAGTGAAGGTTCATCTTTGGGCACCGCTGTACTGGGCTGAAGTCCATAACTGTATCCAGGTGGGTGAAAAGTACAAAGGGATCCTTCTCTGGTAGCTGGCCAATGTACTGTCCTCTGAAACACTTGGGCTGAGAATTAAAGTTCTTGACACATCGGACCATGAAATAATTAACTGGAGGAAGTATTTCTATGTGATGCTGGCTGATAAAAGAAGAAGCCGGAGCCAGGAACACTTACAAGATGTTGAGGAGGAAAAGTATCTCCCAGGGCATTGTTCTAGTGGGTAAGGAAAGCAGAGATGTTGTCTTAGACTTTCAAGAAGACAACATACATTGAGTGTGGGGATGGGAACAGTTATCACAGCTACAGTTTTGCTGCCTCCCTTCCCCACCATCTTTCCCAGCTGAAAGTCAGCAGGGAGAGGAGTGGCTGAGGGGCCACTGGCTCTGACCTCCTCATGCACCAGGTAGGTGCCATGGTATAGGGTGCAGAGATAAGGTTTCATTTGGGGGAAGCAGGGACCAGCTGTGAGACAAAGTCAGGATGTGGCCACTGGCCTCCTCCAGCCCCTCAGAACTCACGTACAAGCATCATGTGCTTGGTGTAACTTTTCAGCCTCCTGTACCTGTTGGCCAGGTAATGGTAATGTTCTTTCTGTGCGCCCTGAAGGCAGATGATGTTGCTTGCAGGCACACACCGAACCACTCAGTCCTGGTACAACGTGTGGTGTTTATGTTTTAGTCAGGGTGAGGATCTATATCCCAATGTCTCTCCATCACTCTCAGTAATTTGTTAAAGTTAGACTCTCACAGAGCTAAACAACAGGCTTTCTCTTTTGTGAAGATGTGCACAACAGGATCAGCAACAGCTATAGGTTTTAGAAGCTTGGTGCTGGAAATCCCATTAACTGGCAATTGCAGCCCATTGGCTCTTCAGCCTCACCCTGAGTAGGTTGATAAGGCTCCCTGTGTCCTTACTTTCAAGACTGCTGTTTCAAGCACTGTTGCTTGACCTTGGCCATACAGTCATGCTACTGCCAAAGTCTCTGATGCTCTTTGATAGTCCAGAACTACTGTTTCCTCTCAAGAGTGATGAGGAGGAGTGATTAGGATTCAGTTAAGTGCTACCTGTTTTTGGCCCCCAAACTGCACAGCACATTTATCCTCAGCCTAATACCCTCCCGAATGCAAGAGCGAGCCTTTCTTCTAGATAAAAAGAATCAGCAGCCTGAATATCTGTTTCATACTCCTTCCATATGCATAGGGATTGGGGCTAACAAACTAACCTTTCTTCCAGAGGCTAATTGGATTTCACACAGTTTGGAAGCACCACTAATTCATCAGATATATTAAAATTCAGCTTTAACATTCCTACTGGGTAGCTTGGTTATTGACCTTCCTCCCTCTTGCTTTTTATTCTCTTCTATTTCAAACTTACCCATTTCCAATACTTAAATAAACAGGCACCATTGTGCTGCAGTCCCTTGAGAGCAGCATTTCTTCATGCATGAAGCCTTACAAGCTGCTGGGAACACACAGGCATAAATATTTCTTATTCCACTTAAATAAGCATCACAAATGCTTATTCTAGTAACAATGCATATGGTTCAGGAGCTGGTGTCCCTACTCAGATTCAGTCACATTATAACCAAATAGTCCAAGTTGGCATAAAGCACTCATGATCAGCCTGCTTTGGTTTTCAGCCTAATTAAGAGGATCCGCATTTTTCATCAACAAAAAGTGTAAAAATCCTCTCTTACATTTAAGGAAAAACACTTGATCATCCTGACTTGCTCAGGATTTTCTCTTCTGAAGGTGGAGAAGGAAGGAAAAAATCTCAACAGGAGAGTGGAGGTTGACTGTTTCCATCAGACTGTGTAGGTAGGCCTAAATGTTCTCTAAATGTTCCCTTAAATGTTCAATAGTAGGCTTTAACGTTCTCTGGGAATATAAAACAAAGCCGAGGCCTCTGAATAATGTTTTGAGGAATGGAAATATCTCTGCGTATTTCTTTTGAGAGGTGAGATTACAGGCCCTGAAACCCAGATGATAGAGGTGACTTTTCCCACCTTTCGCGATGGTTCACTGCAGACACAGCAGTGGGGGGACAGCACAGCCATGGTCCGGCCAGATTTTCACTTGGATGTCTGGTGGCCCAGAGGAGCAGAGATGGAAGAGCAGGTGACAGAATACTCTTATTGCTGGGTAGCTCAGAGAAGAGCTCCCCAAAGTGCGATTGCACATCCCTATGTGGCACGGGCCGGGCACACAGAAATGCTCTGGATCCATTTTGGAATGTCAACATCTGCACTTTTAGTGCTCATCTTCCTATTGCTTATCAATTTTAAGCAGTATTTTTTCATGAAAGCGGATAAGTAATTCTCTTTCTGTGAATGCAAATGTGGAATCTATTGAGTGGGTGCGTGCATACTTTAAAGAAATAATTGAATCCAAACATCTCTTATTTTTAAATCCAGGAAACCAGAATCTAATATAATGTAAATCAATTCAGTCTCTGCTTTGGGCTTGCAGTCTTCAGACTGTTAAAAGGAAAAATGTATTAAGTGCTGTGCTTTCCAATATCAACATATTTATTTTCCATCACATCCCCTTAACCCTTCTGTCTTCTGAAATCTTTTTCTTTCCGGATGTGTGGTGAAGAGCTTAGTCCCCATGTTTATTAATTCCCACATTCACTCTGATGTGTGACCTTGCTGAATCCTCCTCTGGACAGGTCTGTGTGTGTTTTGTTTCTGTACAGCGCTCTATTGATTGCAAACAGCCAGCTGATACACCATAAAGCACAGTTGCCTTTGTGATTTAGGATTTTGACTTCTCAGACCTGAAATAAACATATCACTGCCAATGCGACTTGGAGTACAGGTGCTGGAGTATAAATAAGTCCATCAGATTTCTGGTTTGCGTTAAAACAGAGTTTAAACAGATTTTAGATACATTCTCAGCTCAGTTAACCCTTGGTATCCCTCCAGCTGCCAGTCTGACTTCCTCAACTCCACCTAGCACCTTGTGCTGACAGAGAAGGGACAAGAGCAGGCAACTAAGATACATTAATTGTCTTTAGCTAACAGATGGTTGGATGTGTTTAATTTTAAGGTATTTATCAAAGCAACTTAGAAAAAAAAAGTCTATCTTAATTCAGTCCTGTTCTTTATATGTGTATGGCATACAAATTGTCTTCTATGGCTTTTTCCAAAGCTACTTCTGAAGAGAGTTTTCCCACTGTTCTGACCTCTGGAAGCCTACAAGCTGAAGAAGTATGATGATTTAAAGCATGGAAATGCCTATCTGTTTTCTTTGACCATAACCATTACATTTGCAGAAACTTAGGGACTAAATGCTGCCAGCATCACTTCTAGTTCTGCTCTCTGAATTCTTAAAGGGGAGAGGTATTGCAGAGACAACAGCTCCCAAAGTCGTTAGGACTAAGGCAGAGGGCTAAAAACAGGATATATTTTCTGAACTGATAACGAGATTTGTCTGAAAGGTGAAGAAGGCAGTTCAGTTCACCCTCTTGGGGATGGCCCTTCTGCAGGTGGTGAAAGGGAACAAAAGGTGATCCAAACACGCCTTCAAAGCACAGGAGGTTCTGCACTGGTGGGTGATTTAGACTAAGGCTTAAGTCTTCAGGTGTTTTATTTCTAATTATTTTAATGATTTTATTTATTAACAAATTACAGTTTCTAAATACTGCTGCTGCCTCCCGGAGGATGGTAGGAACAGCCTGTTACTCAAAGCTGTGCTGGTGTAGATCCTGTGTGTTACTGCTCCTCTTCCAGGTGAACTCAGAATATCACAGATATTTCAGCACCCTGCGAGCTCACATCCAGAGACATGTGTGAGGCGAGCTCCATTTTGTCAAAATCCTGAAAAATGCTTAGTTCTACAAGTGCTGTATCAAAATGAAGAAGGCGGCTCAGCAGCTCTCACAAGACTGTACTTTCCTTTCTGCAATTAAAATTGCTGCAGCAGACACTAATGGACTGTCACTGCAGAAATCCCCTCTTGGAAATCTGAGCTACATTGTCCTCTCAGGGAAGGTTTTTCTAATATAAGCAAAGAAGGATTTCATTTAACAAGGAAAGAAACCACACTTAATGAAAACCTAAGGAATTGCAAACAGTTTTGTACTCCCTCAAATCTCTGTTAATCTCTACCAACTTCTATTTATTCCGTGATATATATTATAAAGTTTTGTAAAAAGATCAAACCTTGGCACAAAGAAAAATGTTACCATCAACTCTATTAGAAATAATGACTTAGTAAGAAATAAATTTGTGCCTCATCGACTGGAGTGTGAAGAAATAATTTCCTTCATTGGTATTGCTTAAGCTACAGGAACTGGAGAGCAAACATTTCATGCAGGATGATCCTTTCTAAATCAATATTGTCCTTTGAATCCTGAGTTTCAAATTAAATATTATCCTCCTTTAAACAAAGGCCTGCTTGAAAATCAATGTTATTTATTTTGACTACTGTAGTGTTATTCGCAAGTTTAATTTTTGTTATAAATAAAAAAAAGCTTGTCAACTTGTAAATAGAAAAAGGAAAAAATCCTTCTATTTTGCTGATTTCTGGTGTCATTGCTAAGGGTGTATGATGATAACAGTCACAAAAAAATTCACCATTTCCAGGTAGCAGAACTAGTTCTTGCACTAGCTGATTATTATCAGATTTTGTCTTGTGCTTTAATAAATTTATAGCTAAAAGTAAAATGCAGCATTTTAAAGCAATGATTTTCAGGTCATCATCTGGGGTAAATCTTTTGTCAATATGAACTTTCTTTCAGGGTTCCAGGTGACTTACTTAATATAATTAGAATAGTAGATTAGAGTAAGCTAAAGCATAATATGGACTTTCAAAAAGACTTGTACTATTTTTATTTATTTATGAATAATAAATAAAAAACATGAGAAAAAAGACTTCTGATGAGTGGAGAGAAGACTTATAATGTTATTCAGGAGTCACTAAAAACCTCTACAAAAATTAATGCGGGTAGAGATTTTGCTTTGCTCGTCAAGAACAACCCTTAAATATTCCATACTGGGTAATAAGGTCTCAAACCTCTTATCCCAGCAGAGCAGCCCATGGTCCCAGTTCTTGGCTTTCTGTCCTTCAGGGATGAGCATATCTAGGCCTTTCTCCTGGTGGTTTTTGTTTCCTGTGCACCCTTCGACAGTCTGGCTCTGGTGCTGTCAGATCCAGCAGTTAAGTCACATGTTTTCACAAAGAAAGTTTACTCCAGCGGCTTCCTGCGGACACCAGTCCATATGGGACATGTTTCAGGGACACACAGCAATAATCAAGGACTGGGATTTAATAAACAAAAGGTAAAGAGAAAATACCACACACGTGGTGAACATATGCAACGCAGCTACCACTGCATAATACGTGCAGTTATTTCTGAATTTTGCGATGTTTTGCACTATTTAAGGAAAGTGGGGTTGGGTTTTGGCTGTCTTTTCTACTGTGTTGTGGTGAGTTCTTAATGGTGGAAGGTAAAGCAGGAAACAAAAGGGGAACAAATAAAGCAAATACAGAAGTTATTGTTTCCTGAGTATTAGGAGCTCAACAAGTAGATTATCTAACTCATTAGCAGCCTCCAGTGCTCATCCAACCAGCTGTTGATGACTATAAAACACACCTGCTACCTGAAAGAACAGCAGCAAAATTAATTGCAAGTATCTCTGCTTGATATGCAATCAGTTTTCTGTCCTTGTGCATGTTGGGAGTTTTCCATTATATTTGGAGCCTTGATCTGAAGGTTTTTGTGATGGCCTGGACTTTCTTTTTGCTTTTGGTGGCTGCGAGGAGACAGGGACAAAATACACACTTCAACTTATGACCTGGAGACCACAAAAGCAAAGCACCCGTGGGTTCTTTCTGATTTCATGTAAAAGGCTGGAAAATTTTTGAATCCTTATGTTGTGATTCAGCTTTGCACTATGTTTAACTGAGCAGTGATTTCTGTAGTGAAGGGTGAGCTAAGGAACCCACGAGTGAGTCTTTGCTGTGGCATAACTACTGTGCTTAGCATTCAGATGGGAACTTGTGTATTGAGCCAAACCCAATTATTTGCAAATGAACCAGTGCCACGCATCCTCAGGGGGAGGACTGTAATACCAAGTGCTGGTTTAAAATGTCATCTTTTCTTCGGGAGAATTCTCCATGGATTAACTATTAACTATTTCCAATCTAATTTGAGGCAAACAGAAATAGGAATTCACTGAAGTTAGCAAAGAAAATTCCAACTTTGATCAAAACCATAGCAGATTTCAGCTTGCTCCATTTTGAAAGTTATGGCGATGTGAAAAGCAAGCTTTTCACTAATATTTGGCATTGTAACCAGTGCTGGCGCTCGTTGGCAGTGCTTTAATTATACATTATATTAACCAGTGTGAAATACTGAGCCTTATTAAGATAGCCAAAAGCCTTCTTTATAGTTGATTTATTAGAGCTTGAAATTAACTTTTCACAGTCCAGCTTGAAGAGATCAGTAGATATGGAAATTCAGCTCTGCCTGCAGTAAGTTTCCTCAGTTATCTCCAGTGCTCTCTCCAGTCCCTTGCAGTTCATCCACCCTCTGTAGAGACCCCAGACAGGGCAAGGCACTGAGTGTTAACATCAGCTCTCACCCTCATACCCCCATTATAAATGTCAGTGCCAATCTTGTGGTCACTTGAAATGGTTTCCTGAAGAAATGGAACTTAAAAAAAAACACCTCAGGCTCTCCCAGGTGTTCAGACGTGTGGCTGGTGTGTCATACCAGGCTGGCTGATTCTGGAGATGTTCCACTCTGGTGTGTTTGCAGATGAACATTTTTGCTCCTCCTGACAGGATACTTGGTCAGTATATGGCTGGGATGTCAGGTTATTGTTAAATATTGCTAAAAGCAGTCCATCATCTGTAGAGCAATAAGGAAAACTGCAGATCTCTGCCAGCTGAATATGGGGATTAGCTCCCGGCATGATGGCATCTTACACTTTTCTCCTGCTGGAATGCTTCCCACAACCTGCCTGCATTTTCAGATTCCTGAACTCCCAGATATCAGTTCTCTGATTAAATCAGTGGATCTGAAGCTCCCACATCTTGTGCTTTGCTTCTACTTGATGCTGCAAAGCAAGACACAGTCTGGAGCTTCAGGTACTGCAAGAAGTGATTCCCTTGTATTTAGAATGGCAAAAAAGGAGAAGGTGGCACTCAGAGCCCCTGGCTGGTGTGACTGTGTCTTCTGTTTAACTCAAAGAGCTTTCTACATCCTACTCCTGTGGTGTCCCCGGAGAGGGGTTGTAGTATTAGGTGGCTGAAAGCTACTGCTTTTCCTTTCCCAACTGAGCTGTCCAAGGGCAAAGCTCCCAACACTCGCAGCTGCTGCAACCTCCCCTCCCTGGCTTCTCGTGCCTTTCCCACCCAGTAACTTCCTTCCCTACATCTCAGCCTTCTGCAGGGTGTGCAGCAAGGGACGGTGCTTTATCATCCCATGTCTGGGTGGCAAAAGCAGGGAGAAGCTGGCACAACATCTGGAGTAAATCCGTGCATTTAAATGGTGCTTGTGTGGGAAAGATGTCCAGTCTTTGGGTCCCTCCATCAACAGCACAGATAAACTTTTTGACTTTAAAATTTATCATCAGGATCGCTCAGGAGGAGTCACATCTCTGCACCTGTGCTGTGCCCAGTAGGTTTTTGCCTTCTTAATGGTTCTTTGAGCTTTTAGGCTCTGTTGGTACTAAGACACTTCCCAGCACGCGCAGTGGTGTCATAGCCTTGCCTATGGACGTGGCAGGGAGGGAACTTCTGCTTCTTATTTTAGAAGTA
This sequence comes from Cephalopterus ornatus, assembly GCA_013396775.1. NCBI lineage: Eukaryota > Metazoa > Chordata > Aves > Passeriformes > Cotingidae > Cephalopterus > Cephalopterus ornatus. The sequence goes on from VZRE01000482.1 coordinate 43,926, forward strand.
GCTGTGTCATTCATTGGGGTGATTTAGTGTATTCTGTCAGCTCCTGAATGGATGGGAAATGCCACCCCTCATAGAATGTGCAAGGTAGTTGTTTGAGTTTTTTCTCTCTTTTTTTTTTTTTCCTTTTAATTACACTGTCACACTTGACTTGCCCAGATGGGCACCAGCCTTATGGAAAGTAGGACCAAATTAGCATGGGATGGGGGGAAGAGCAGGGAGGCAGCTCCCTTCTGTTTAAATTAAAACTGAGCCACGTCAGAATGTTGCCAATTAAAAATAAAATGAATGACTTTGCTCTCTCTGTAGGTGACCTGTCTCCATGATTTCTTCGGGGATGATGATGTGTTTATCGCCTGTGGTCCAGAAAAATTCCGCTATGCACAGGATGACTTTTCTCTGGATGAAAGCGGTAACATCAAACGCACACTGTGGTTTTATTTGATTTCCATTCAGTTGCTTGTATCAGATAATAATGCTGCATGCTTCTGTTCTGGTTTTTAAGACCCAGTACACGGAATTTAACATCCTTTTGTGATACTTATCCAGTCAGCAGATATTATAATCAGGCAAATACTGGCTGAGGTAGCCCAAGTCAGAATAAATTAACTCCTACTCAATTTGACATTTATTGCAAGTGTATCCTTTCGATTTTCTCCAGTTACAGTCAGAGAGACATTTTTCCTGAGAACTAAACCTCCCTATGTAGACAAGTAAACACTAAAAAAATGGGAAAAGGCAACGGTTTAAAAAAATAGTCACACTTCCACTGCTTTCTTCTGCTGATTCAAAGAGCAGGGCAATAATTTCCTTTTGGAGGGAGACACAACTGTGACAGCACCATTATTTGTCCCTGTTACAAGTGCAAGCACAAGTCTGTAATAATGTGAGTCTCTATGATCAATTAAGCCATGAAATCTTTAATTTCACAGAATATACGGAGCTTGCTCGTAGGACTTACCACCCACCCCACCTGGCAACTGTATCCACCAAGAGCACAGGCTGCCTGCAGGTGCCCAGTGAGTGCAGCAAGAGGAAATTAATGTCATTTGGACCATTTAAACTCTAAAATGTGTCCTCCAAGCATTTTTAGGTTCATTTCCCAAAGCTCTAGGTATCCTGTATAAGGAACACGAGCCCCATGCTCTCCTATCTGCTACAAACTGGCTTGGCATTGAGGACCAAAGAGAACTTTTGCTTGTATGCCAGGAAGTCAAGCAGCCTCTAACCTTCAAACTCTATGTTTTTATGATTCCTTTGCAAGCCTGATTTTATTCAACACTGGTACTTCTGACCTGTGTACGCCAAATGAACTCATTTTGATGGTCTTGGATAATCAAAAGAGAGTTTTCCAAGGCTCAGCTGAGACTTTGTAGGCAGAGAATAAACCCTGTGTCAGGCTGGGGAAGCAATCTGTAACCTGAGCTTCATATTTTTTTTAACACTCAGCAGTTGAGTCAGCTCCAGAGGGAGTTCCACGCTGTAAAACAGTTTGGATGCAATCCTAGCAGAACAACTTGATGGGAAGTCCAGCTCTCTGCCTACACTCCTGGTTACTACTCGCTTTTCCATTGTGGATTTCTCTCACACAAAAAGGCCAAGCCTGCTGTTGTGAAGGCACCAAGTACCTGCAGCTCCCAGAGGTATTTTGAGGGGAGCAGGGGTGCCCTGCACCTCTCAGGAAGCAGATGAGGAGCTGTTAGCCAGCCACATTTTCCCATTATACAGCCATCATCCTTCCTTGTTACGAGTCAGATGCTGCAAGGAGAACTGTAAATCCTGAGGTTTTGCAGATGAATGTCACTTACTAAAATCTCCTCTGTCATGGGGAACTTTTTCCTTGCCTGTTTGGATGACACGCACCAGGGTTGCCAGTTATTATGTTCACCCTGGCAGGACATCAGGAAACAAAATGAGAAATAGCATAAGAGAGGATTATGTCATCTTTTTCCTCCTGACTGCCCACCACAGCTTCCACCCTCTAATCCCTGCTGCTGAGCACCTTCCAGATGACATTGCTCTGTCCAATTTGTCCCCGCTGGTTTCAAGATCAGCCCATGGAAATGTCACACCCTGGTGATAGGAGACCTGTTTACACCTACTTCAGCACAGTCAGGTCTCCACCTTCAGAGCCTTTTTTTCCAGATGTGCAAAGGCTCAGTGATTGCTTTTGGTGTACTGACACTTGCCAAGGGCTGAGCTGGAGGAATTCCTCAGAGTCAGCCTTTTTGTGCTAGAAAATGCAAAGCTGGGTTTCTTTTCAAGGAAGTACTCCCCTGGGAAAAAAAGAAATTTGGAAGTTCTTACAAGGAGCTAATATGAAGCATTTTTAGTTTTTCTGTATATTTTTTCAGTGAGTAATTCAGGTGAACACAGCTGCCTGACATCCCTGTTTTATGGGACACCCGTCTGATTGACAGATTTGGTGCCTATGGCCAGGCAAGCGAGTTGTGCTCCAAGATCCAAATGTTGCACTGCTTTTTGTTAATATGCAAGAGCCTTGAAAAATATAATTTCTGCAGTGACTGAAGAGGATTTTTCCTCATGTTTTGTCTCAGCTGGTTAACACAGTGGGTGGCTATTTCATAGTGTCTCATCAAACTCTATATTCTTTAGTATCAAGGAGGGATAGTCTATCTTCCATGCATCTCCCCACCCCCCAGCATCAATACTGCTCTTCATGTATAAAAAATTGGGGATATATTAGTGCTGAAGCTCTACAAGCCTTTCTATGACATCATATGTGAGAAGTCAAGTACTTCTGAAAAAAACCCCAAATAAACAACACACACACAAATTTTTCTATCCCTGATTTACAGTTTCCAAAATCATTTATCAGGGGAGAAAATAAACTCGTTGTAGGTTTAATTATTGCCATGCAGTATCCCTGGAGCTCAAGGCATCCTCTCCTCATATTCTTGTACTTCATGACCCAACAGCAAACTCTCTTGCAAACCATCCGGAAGGAGAAGAGAGGAACTCTTGGTTGTCTGAGAATGAGGAAAGCCTGGGGAAAAATTTAAGGCAATTGCATTTTCATAGATATACTGATATATAATTAAATAACACATCCATTTAGGTCAGACAGCTTGTTTTCAGTTGACTAGTTATTTATCTGGTATGTGCTGCCTTAGTTGATTCCCACTGGGGAATCCAATCAAGAGGGTCCTCGGTGCAGGCCATGCATGCAGAGCTGAGCTCAACTTTTCCATTAAAAACTGTCTGTATGAACAGACATGTAATTCATGTAATTCACATCTGTAAAAAATGCACATTTTCACATCCTGGTGAGGACAAGCTGTTGCAGGAGATGAGGTGAGACGCGTTAACATTTGACAAAAAGAAAATTCCCTTTTTATTGTCTTCTTCTTAACTGGGTTAAGTTAATAACTTGAGGGGTGGAAAGTTCTTTTTCTGTTAGCTCTCAATGTAAATAAAACCTGGTTTTGAAGATCTGGCATGCCTGAAATCCTGGGACACACAGGGGTCTGTTAGCATTTCAGTTCCTTTCTGCAGGACCCTGTAGATCATGTTTACATTTCCCCCTCTTCCTGGTGTATTTATTTTTCAAGAAAACACAGTTGGGGTTCTCATCTGCTCAGGTCTTCAAGTACATAAATCTGCTGGGCTTGTTTATACAAACCTTTCTGAAAGGAATGAGTGGCCAGGACTGAGGATGTGTTTTGTAGAACCATTTTGTCTTCTTTCCTTTCTGCATCTGAAAAGCTGCAACTTGTTGAGACAGAAGAGGCTGATTCAGGCTGGGTGAAAGTCTCCTGGGGCAGATGTCCCATCTGCCACCTGGAGACTTTACACCATGCCACGAGCTGTTTCCTGGCTTCCTGCACCTTCATAAGTTGCAGTCACCATTCCTCTTCCTAAATCTTCATGGAAGGGTTACAACGAATTAACTGGGTTTTTTGGCCTGATTCATGCCTCAATGTTGACCGTTTTCACTGTGCTCACTAGTCAGTGAGAACCATGGCAAGGGCAAGGGCAGAAAATGTTTGGTAGGACACAGGTATGGAGACAGGCCCTGCTAGAGCCACCCTGACACCTACACTGTCTCAGCATCTCCTCCAGAGGAGCTGAGCTGTCCTCTTTTCCCTCCCCTTAAAAAGTCTCCTTTCTGCTCTAGACAAAATGTGCTGATGCCAGCCTTTTTCGCTTTCCCTTGATATTTGCTCTTTGGAGACAAAGCCCTGAGCTGCCCAGGGGTGTTTCATACTTGCTGGCCGTGGGCAGTGAGGGCAGCAGGGACCTAACCACGGTTGCTGTGTGTTCCCCCAGAGTGCCGGGTGATGAAGGGGAGCCCTGCAGCTGCCACGGGCAGTAAGTCCTCTCCCACTCCTCAGAAGAGCTCCGCAAAGAGCCCAGGGCCCATGCGCCGGAGCAAGTCTCCAGCCGATTCAGGTAACCATCAAGATGGTGAGTGACTGTTTCTTGGTGTCTGAATATTGACTGGGCTCAGGGGGAAGACACATACTGTGTGTGCTTGCATAGGAAACCCTGGTGTTTTTCTGAAAACAGGAAGCTGGTGCTACAGGGGCACTTAGTAAATGTTGGAAAGGAATCCTCTGGTTGGTTAAGTGCAGTTGTGGCTTGAGGTCGTACCACCCACAGTATCACAGCCTCCTTCCCTAACAGCATTTTAAAAGATGTTTCCATTTCACAGCCAGGAAATCAAGGCCCACAGTGCTCCCAGATGTTCTCTATAGATACAGACTGATTCAGAATAACCTCCTGTGCAAAGCTAATGGTAATTATTGTATAGGTCAGAAGTGGCTCCTTCTAATCATTATTTAAAGAAGACCAGTGATCTTGCAACTGGAGAACTGGTGATGGGTTTATTGATGTGATACTGAGACAGTCACTCAGTAATAAAAGAGAAGGAAAAATGGAAATTTGCTGCCGCGGCTTGCACCACTTGAAAAGCCTCCCTCCTCCTTCAGTAGACCCTGGACTGGTGGTGTGACACACCTGGAGAGCTGCAGAGCCTACCAATTGAAGTCTGGGCTGCACACTGCAGTAATTCCAGTAACTGATAGTTTTTAGAGGCATGGCAAGTTCCTACAGTCATGATGAGCCTCTAGTGTGTCATCTGCTTGCCTGTTCTGTTCCAAAAGAGAACCAGACACGGCCTTTCACTAAAATGGCCAGATCACAAAAAAAGGACACCAGGATTCCAGGAGAGCATCATATCTTGAGCTCAAGTGACCCACAGCATTAACACAGGTGATATAAAACAGAAATTACTTTTTACCCTCATCCTAACACAAAACATATTTCATGGGAACACCACACAACAGCTGACCATCAGTAGATACTGGATTATTGGATATAAAATTCTCTTGACAGTAATCAGAAGGATTTTCCCCAGGAAGCAGTTCAATTTTTTAGAGTCTCTTGGTTGGTTCTTTAGCTACTTAAAGAGACAGTGTGAAATTGCTTGGCACTTGCCAAAACTCTGTAATTTTAAAAAAGTTATTTCTCTGTAAGGGGATTTTGCATTCATGAAGTCTTTCTTCAATATGCCAGCGTTGGTTGTTCTTAAACTCAGGCTTGCTATTATCTAAAAAGCTTTTATAATCCCAAATGCCTGGTAAAGTTCTGTGGGTACATTGAAGGCACGGTGGAAATTATGTTGCTGATTTAAAAAATCCCAAACTCATGTTCAATGATCTGGGAGTCAGCTCGTGCATGAGTTGTGAAACAGCGTTTAAACCTTCTCCATAAGCATCAAGTACTAATTACCACCAGAACTAGACTTTATTGCATGAACATATAATCTAATGTGAAATGGCAACTATTGTGTTCCTGATTTTAACTGAGTGACTTACAGGAACAGAATGGTGAGTCATCTGATGAGGTTTAATGAACACAGTGAGCAGAGCTTCTCAGAGGGAGATTAAAATAACCAGAAATGCTGAACAATAGCCAGTTCCTGGAGTTAAGGCCAGTAATGAAGGACAAATCAGGTTTCTTTAATCCATTCAGACAAGGGTCTTTCATACTTTCCTGTAATTTCAATACAGGAACAAATAGCAGCCTGTCCTGTTTAATAAGAATGAAAAAAACTGAACTCTTTCAGCACTGGAAGATGGAAGACTTGTTTACCCAGGACAGAGAGAAAAAAGAATACAATTTTGTATTCTTGAATTTATAATAAATTAAGTAGATTTACACGTCATTTAAGAATCAATATTTACACTTGGGTGGATTTTGAAGTCATCACATTAAAAAAGGCAAGGAATGCTGAATGAAGCCTGATTAATAAAAGATTATCTGACATTTTTCACCCCCTCACAGAATTCTCACCCATTTAATTTGTGAAACTGTTTAGAAGTAGTTTTACTTCAAATATATTATTTTCTTTTGCTATGTGTTTGCTCTCCTACCCATTCACACCTTTTATCTTTGCTGTCTTTCTCTCTGCTATGGTGATATCAGATATATTGTCATATCAGAACCTTTAGTTTCCTTGGTTCTGTGTTGTTAGTTTATATTCTCTGCAGTTCTTCTCTAAGCAGGTTTCTGTACCCTTTTTTCCCACCAAGGTCTCTAAGGCCATTGTGACATATCTGGGCACTGATACCAATGCAGATTCAGAGGTAAATCTCCATGCTGCTTGAGTGAAAGAATTCCGAACCCTCCTTATTACAACAACAGTTCTGCAGCTACAGAAAAAGATGTTATTTTCTTTCACTTCTCATCCTAATTATTGCATTCCCCCACTAAAGCATATGGAAGATGGTACATTATTTATTCAGCAGCAAAAATGAGAATGCAGTGGAGTTCCATGTGGACAGTGGTTGCATGCATTGCCTACAGAGGCAGCTGAGGCTTAAATCAGGTTTATATGAACTGTGATAAATTCTTTGGCTGTCTTCTTACAGCAGTCCCAGTAGCAAACTACTTAAGTGGTCAGGTGCCATTCCAAAATAACATGGATTAATTTGGAGTAACAGAGAATCCATAACCAAAATATTTTGTTAAAAAGCATCAGGACAAAAGGCCACGCACAGAAGTACAGCAGCACAGAGAGTGCCAGCTCCCAGCTGCAGCGATCTGAGTTCACTGGCTGAATTGTCCCTTCTGCCAGAGGGAATTTGCCTCCTGCCTAGATGTGTCATGGCCTCACTGTGAAAAGCTCAGTTTCCCCTAGGCAGCCAGAGCTCTTCAGCTCCAAGGATGTCCGAAAAGTGAGGTAGCTAATCCATAGGAACTTGTTAAACACTGTTTTCTTGATGCAGTATCTTCTTCCTTATTTACCGTACAGTCATTTAAATGAACGAATCAATGAGAATTGAGTGAATTAATGAAAATTAAATGAATGAATGAAGAACAAAGAAATGTCTTGCTATAAGCAGGTGGCAACAGACCCCAGTCCTTATATTCCCAAGGGGAATCCTTTCTTCCTTCCCTCATTAATTCCCAACCCATATATATATATATATATATATATATATATATATATATGTACACCTTCTCTGATTTGACCCAACTATTCCTTCAGACTCTGTGTTGATCATCCCATCATGGGACTGTTTTCACCTCTTGGTTCAGTTTAACTGGAAGGCCCTGGCTGCTTTGCCAGCAGTTCCCACTGGGCTTCCAAAATATCCTCTACTTTCCAACCTCTTTGGTACCGGAGCTATGACATAGCCTTTCATCTGTGTCCTCCACCCACCTCTCACATCATGTTGCTTCCAGCAAAGTGCACTGAGGAAAATACAGCAGGATTTTACTTCTCTCCCTCCAATAATATATCCAAGTGCCTTTCTCTGTCTCCCAAATATTACCCGAGAAATCTGAACTAGTTTCTCCTGTGTCAGGTGTGAATTGAGATTGGGAAGGGATTGGTGTCTCTGTCTGGCCTTAGGTGAGCTTGGGTTGTTGTGTTTCAGTACAAACTGAATATGCAAGAAAGACACAGGCAAACTAGAGGAAACGCTTTTCTCTAGAAACTGCTTTGGGAGCAAAAGTTGAAGGAAATGGACTGATCCAGGTTAGAGAAAGGGAAAATTGAGAAGGGACAATGTAACACTCTCCGAATGCATTTGAAGTATTGAAAACAGGATAAGGATCAATTTTCCTATGTGCCTGTCAGAGACAGGACAAGACATTGGTTTAATCTTTAATAAGAAATATATAGATGAGATATTAGGAATACTTTTCAATTATAAGTAACTTAATTACTGCATCAGGTCTCTCAGGGAGCCTGTGAGCCCCTGTCAGACTTTGTGCAGTTAAAAAAAAAATCTCTACCAGGGATGGCCCAAATACATTTGATCCCAATTTAGAGCACAAAACCGGAGTTACAAAGCTTCTATGGAATTTCCAGACTCGATTTTAATTTCTATGGAGTCAGCTTTGCTAAAATACATAGCTTAGAGCAGTGAAAACCATCCCTCTCCCAAGATGACAGAGGAAAACTGTGCATAAGGAGGGAAGTCTCTGTGCTGCTGCTATGGTCCATGAGATTTAAATGGAATAGGATCAGCATGAAGTTTGGCAGAATTTCTTTAACAGACTGCTCCAATAAGGAGTCAAACAGAGGAAAAGACAGAGCTGAAGCTCTGGAGAGAAATACAAGGGAGAAAATAATGGTGTCATTTGCCATTATTTCTTTGTTATAAAAATGTATCTTACAATAACTCACATTCCAAGAAGGGTTCAGTTTTATAACATGTGCTGTGATAAGAGAGTTAATGATTTTTAAAACCAGTCCTTTGCAGGAGAGAGCCACAGGTACCTGAACTGAAATTTGAAAATGTCTTTGCCCAGTTTTGCCTTGATTTGGCTCAAGGAGAATATGAACAGGGCTCTGAGGCACTGCTGCAGGACCTTAATTTCTCAGTCCTCTAATGGGAAGGTTTGGATAGAGGGACAAAAGCACATTCACAAGGCAGCAGCAATTAGCAAAACAGACACAGAATGTCAGTCTGTCCTGACTGCGGAGCTGGCTCCCCGGGGTCATTATATATGAATGTGTTAAAAAGGCAGCAGATGTCTTTGGGATTGCACACGAGAGAGAGCAGCTTGTTCTCTTGCTTGTGCTATGAATGTTCTGCTCACTGACAGTCCACAGTGCACATCCAGGGAGAGATCCCCTCACGGAACCTGGTAAGAAGAGGATACCAGCTCTGCAGAGCTGAGTGCTTGGAAGTTTGGAGGTGCCTGAGTGAGGGATGCCCATGCAATCTGAATTCTTCCACTCCTGAACAAACAGTACAATGGAGCCTTTTTTTTCCCAGGGCTCCTCTGTCCTGGAGTGCAGGAGTGCTTGTGCTCATTAAACGAGCTGCTATTTCTGCCTTTGCTTTCTGCTGTCCTTGTTCTGCTTGTTCCCTCTCTTTAATTTCTTGGTGATGCTTCAAACCCTGACCTGAAGACAAACCTATCCATGTATTTCATGGTTCTTTCTCTCACTCTTGTGGTGTATGAGCATGTGCTCCTCGAACTAGGAACTCATCTGCTGGATCCTGGGAACCCCAATCAAGGAAGGAGTATTAACCTTATTTTACAGATTGATAGAAATAGGTATCTCCATACCTTTTGAGCACTCACTGTGATCCCTGGGCCCTGCTTTTCCCAGTTCTCTTTGTTGATAGAAATGGGGGTTCAAAAGGTGGACCTCACTAACTTCATTTACAGGTCTTGGTGCTCATCATCACTGGAAATTCAGATCCAGAGTCCCAGTCATCCAGGCAAGCCTGAGCAACACTCACAGAACAATTGCATATGGGAATTTTGGCTAAAAGGGGTCCTACAGGAAGGCTGAAGAGGGACTTCTGACAAGACCATGGAGTGATAGGACAAGGGGGAATGGCTTTGAGCTGAAGGAGGGTAGTTTTAGGTATTAGGAAGAAATTAGGGTGGTGAGGCCCTGGCACAGGCTGCCCAGAGAAGCTGTGGCTGCTTCATCCCTGGAAGTGTCCAAGGCCAGGTTGGACGGGGCTTGGAGCAACCTGGGCTAGTGGAAGGTGTCCCTGCCCATGGCAGAGGGGTGGGATGAGATTCTTTGACTCTGTGATCCCAAAATATCTGTGGGAGAAGGAGACAGAGAATCAAGCTTTTCCGGATTGAAGGATGTGTTATATGCACAAAGGGCCTTTAAGGTAGATTGGGCTTGCAAAGCAAATACAGTGACATAAATAAGACAATAAGACACAGACAATAACATGGTGGAAAAAACCCAAAAGAATTCAAATAAAAACTGGTTATAAAGAATGGTTCCCAATAGCTGAGTGTAGGTGAGATCCCGAGCTACACTAAGCCATCAACAGATTTTAGTGGAGCAGAGGCATTATACACCACCTGGGATCTGCTCTTTGCCTCTTGTTATTTTTTTGCATTTCAGTTCAAAAGAAATGCGGGCAAGTTTGCTTATGAACACTATTCTTCATTAGCAGACATAAAGAAAATTAAACTGGGCTTCTTAATTGTTGCTCCTGCTGCAAAATTGTGCTGTATCTGTAATGATATCCATCCATCTCATTCGATTTCTGATTTGGATGTCACATCTGTTTTTTCGTTGATGCTCATAAAATATTAATATCCCTGCTGTAGCACTTAAAAGTCTCATTGTATTAGGGAATTTCTATCCTTCCCTGCAGCAATTACATCCATTTGCTGCACACTGACTGCTGTTCTTCCAGTCTTCCTCTTTGGGGAAGGGAAATTTGGGTTCTTTGTAGAGTTGTTAGGTGGCATTCTTCATCTTAGGAAGATCAGTGACAATTGCAAATAAATAAAGAAAGAGGCTTTTTAGGCATTGGAGAAGGATTCTAGATAATACAGATTGTATTAGTAAGTATTCTATCCCAGGTTTTCTTTAATAGGAAACACAAAGTCACTAGGTGAAATAAAACATAAAAGAGATCCAAGTTCTTTTTTACTGAATTGCCTTCATTATATGGCATATAGTTAGAGAATTCTACTTTTTTTCCCCAGCAGCCTCGAGGGCAGCTCACTTTGTAGAACTGGAGCACAGTGAAGTGCCACGGCACAGTGCAGGGACTGGCCTGTAACAGTCTCTGGGTTTCCATAACTAGTTTTTTTCCCCCTACCAATAAAGAATGGTCTGAGTGGAATGGGGAGGTGAAGGGTCACTCTCTTCCCCAATTATCTATAAACCATTATTTCTACCACCTTTCAAGAAATATCCATTTCCTCAGTGAGGTGCATTTGCAATGGGAAAAAAAGCTGTGTGTGATGAATAACCTCCTCTTCCCAATAGAGGAGGAAACGCATAGAAATGAAGACAGAGGACCCACATCACCACGAATCTGTTGAGTCTGAGCTGCTATCCTGTGCTGGTAGCTCCTCCTTTGTCCTGAGGCTTAGACCGCATGTTTCTCTACACTTATTTGAACTCACTTGTACGATCTCTGCATTTGGGCCAGTGATACTACAAACCTGAGCTTCCACCCCCTCTTTCTCACAAGCAGGTAACAGAGAAGAGGAATCAGGCTCTCTTAGGCATTAAAAGAAGAGTTGTGCTGCTTTTGTTCTTAAAAATATGGCACGCATATATAATCTTACTGTATGATATTTATACACTTCTTCAGTCTCCTCCAGACACTCAAGTACTTGCTGTACTTGCTTATTTTTAAGTACCCCATTTGCACATTCAGCTAGTACAACTGAAAGCCTAAATCCTGTGTGCTGAAATCATCCAGCCTCCTCTGTGCATGCCTTAACAGTTAGAGAAATGATATTAGAGGGATACTGGGCACTTTGAGAGCAGGACAGCCAGCCTGGAGTATTACATGCTCACTTTCTTTGTGGAAACATCAGCACAACTCAAAATCCTTTCCTTAAGGGCAGGGATTTATATATTTATCTGGAGGGTTGGCAACACTACAGCCATTTAAGGAAATGACAATCAAAGTATTTGAGGTTTAGTTTTGTGGTTTGTGCTGAATACATAAACATCTGGAGTAGGTTTTGAAAATGTCACTCTGTATGTATTGGGATATGTAGTTTAATGCTAATAAGGCCTCCAGCCTGCTGCTGCTTGGATTGCAAAAAGAAAAGGCCAGAAAGGACAATATCCTTGGACACAGCCAGCATGAGTCTGAATTCCCTTCCCTTGAGTAAGGCTACTTGTGCTGATGGAGCTTTGTGTTTAACCCCCTGGTAACAAGAGGATCTGTATCCCTGCAGTGGACACCTGACCTGTGAATGACCAAATTCACTATGTGTAAGCATGTCCTTAGGAAACACGTGTTGTGACACCTGGCAATTATTAAAGACATTAGCTTACCCCAGTGAACATCAGCGATAGGAAAAAATTGATTTATCCTTATTCCATTTTGTTTCCCTTCATTTTTTCTGCATAATATGCTGCTTACTTTGATTCCGTTTTAGTACAATTAATGCATAATAGCTTGCTCTGACATAGACCCATGCCCTTCACTTTTGACTAAAACCCAGGCCTGTGAAAGCCTCAATGAACAGTCATTCCGAAAGCCATTTGGTTTTAATGAATAACATTTTTTTTTAAATTGAGAATAACTACGATTTTTTTGTTACAAAGCAACATGAACAAACAAATCAACCCAAAAGGCCAGAATTTGATCTTTGCAAAGATCTTTGCAAAGGATTGTTTCTTGATGTAATTCTCCTGTTCCTCCCCTGATAGACCATGTCCACTTCTCTGGTGCAGGCAGTGGAGGAAGAGCAGAGACATGTCATGTCACCCCTCTGCTTCCACCACAGCTTCAGAATGGCTCTTTGGTCATTTAATCCCACCCACAGCTGCTACACCCAAGGCATTCCAGGCTGCTGTTTGTCCAATTTGTAATCATCTAACATTTCTTTCCTAGGATTCAGGATATCTTCAGTCTCTGGTTTTCACATGCCCTTAAACTGTTTGAGAACACGGAAATTGTCTTTCTGTTTTTGTGATGATGTGTATCTTGGATCAATTTGGTGAATGTTTGCTGTGTAAAATACTGCTCCTTCTATTTATTTTCTATTCCACTGTATTTTGCAGTCAATTACCCCGAGTAGCTGAAAGCCTTGAGTTAGGTTAATAGCCATGGTATTTGTTTGGCTTTTTCCTCCTGCCTAGCATGAGTAAACTGTAGTGTTTCTGTGTTAAATGTTTGGAGATCTTCCATCTCCCCAAAGGAGAAAGATCTTCCCCTTGCTTGTCTGATTTCTAGCTTCTGTCTTGTTTTCTGTCAGCAAACGGGACCTCAAGCAGTCAGCTGTCCACACCCAAATCCAAGCAGTCCCCGATCTCCACACCCACCAGCCCAGGGAGCCTCCGTAAGCACAAGGTATTACGTTTCTTATACCTTACTACATCTGTTTCTGCCTTAGTTCACCCAGAATTTTGTGACATTTAAGCCATGGCTGGAAGCACAACTGATGTTGAAATGGTGGAGTCTGGCCCTTTACCTGAAAGGGCTTTCGCTTCGGACTCTGCAAGATGGTGAGCAACAAATCATTGGCCTCTTTCCTCTATGGAGTTATTAATGTGTGCTGGAGAGCATCCAGATGGATGAGAAGAGAGAACTTAACCCTTAGCTTGTATCGCTATTCGAAAAAGTTATTGATGGATATGGTTTCATATAAATCCTCCTGTCTTGAAAAGCCTCAGGTGTTGGCAAATCTGGTCCATTAAACAGCAGAAGTAATGTAAATGTTACTGAAGCTCTAAGACATCACTTTAATGATGCTCCTCAAGAATTTATTGTTTTTAAATTATTTAAGGCCATGCTCTATTTTACAGGAACCAGGTAATTTTTTGCAGCTGGTGTGCTAATTGTGATCTGGAAGAGTAGCTGGTTTTCCTGGTCACAAACAGTGTGTCTAACAGGTAGCACAGCATCCTGGTAAAGATCTGTAAACCAGTGCTGCTCATAGATAATTCATGTATTGATTTATTTAAAAGGTACAGCAGCTGTCACAGCTTTTTCAGTTCCTGTTGTTCAGTGTCATTCTGTGCTGAGCTCAGACTTCAATTTCCACAGGCCTTTGCATTTCTGGAATAGCCATAGTGCTGCTTCCACCAGCCTTCACTTGACAGGAACTTGGACATAAATGTAGGTGTGAGAGGAGGTCGAGGGGATTTCTCTTTAGTAATCAGAATGCACCTCTCATCCTCAGACTGACTTTGAAAATATTGACTTGAAATTCTGGAAGAGTAATTTAAAAATTCTGGTAGTGCTGAGGTTTTGCAGTCAGCAGCCACATGGAATCTGCTGTGGGCTAAAGTGAATGGGCTGGACTCATTTTGGTTAACAAAGGGGTAGCTGAATTCTAATGAAATCTGTTTTCCTCAGGACTTCACTCTGATCTCAGCTGCTCAGTCTAGGTCTGAGGAAATGAACTAATTTTAGCATAATGTGTCCGGCTTTATTATTAATTTACAACTGAGAACAGAATCTGGCCCATGGTCTGAATTCAACAATTGCTTGTGTATATTCAGCAGGAGTAATGCTGTAAACTGCATCCTCTGCTTCAGCAACAAGGACCTAAAATGCTTTCCAAACACTAAAATCCCATTTAGAACTTTGGAGACGAGGATTTGCTTCCTGGCAAAGACAAGTAAAACTCACCTTTTTGATGTTTTATGTATGCTTTCAACTGGCTGGTTTATGATCTTTTCCAACGAAGCCCCGAGAACATTTGTAATAGAGGGTTATGGCTGAGGGCAAAGCCAATCCAGTATGATTTTCTCCACTAAGTTAAGCCAATCAGCAAACATGAACATAGCATTTTAGATTACCAGAATATTCATGCATCATTGTCTTTCTCCCAGGAGCAATTTCCTGCTTATGATGAAATCACTTCTTTTTTTCCCCTTAAAGCTCAAATGGTAAATGCTTAAGTTGAGTACACCACAAATTCCTATTTTACCTCTTCTTACATCAAGATTTCTGTGGATTTCCTTCCTAATTATTTGGGGTTTAATTCATTTTGCTCTCAGGTAATATACCTGTGTGTGGGTCAGAGTCCAAACAGGTCCCAGGAGAGCGTTAGCCCTTGAGCTGGTTTGTGTTTCTAATTCCATGCAGAACTTTGAGGAAGTGGAATAAGAGGGTTGTCCAAGAAAGGGGCCCTGGAAAAGCTTTACGTTCAGTATCTGATCCAAAAATAACCTTGGGATTGTTTTCTTAACATTTCTTGTTGATTAGAAATTACTTAATATAAGGAATAAATCATGGAATGTGATTTTCCTAGAGATCTGTCCTGAAGGTAGCTGTCAAATTAAGGTGAGGCTCTTTACTGTGGACTTAGGTTCATAGAGACCTGTTCAAGGCAAGGTCCTGCTTTCCCATGCATGTGCTAAAATGGGCACACTGATCCAGAAACAATAAAACAGTCACTTCTCAAACTGATCCCTGAACAGACATCTTTCTTCTGGCACCAGGATGCTCTTGTTCCACTGTGTGAGTATCAAGTCTTGCTTTTAGCCGTGAGCTGCCTGCTCAGCCCAGTCCAGTACCCAGTGCGCGAGTCTTCCAGCCTGTCCCTGTGAACTGCACGGAGCCGGGCCGCTCAGCTGCTGCCTTACGCGCGGCCCAAGGTGGAAACTCATTGTGAGAGTTAACATTTTCTTCTTTCTCCTTACAGGACTTGTATCTGCCTCTGTCTTTGGATGACTCTGATTCCCTCGGAGACTCCATGTAGAGCAACACGGAGCTAAATGTCCATATTGCAAGCATTGTCTAAGATACAGTGAAGTACTTCTGCCAAAATAAGCAGATAGGTGACTGGTGCTTTCAAAATCAAAAGGACACACAGTTATATGTCTTTTTTTTTTTTTTTTTCCTGTGATTTATCCTCTGTGCCACAAATCAACACCTGCCAGTCTATAGAGATAGAGGGATACCATTCATCTAAGTTACAGGGATGCAAAATGGACATTGTGATAAAATTCGGGGCATTTCTGTGCATTTCCCATTTTCTTCTCTTATTTCCTCTTCTGCTGCAGCTATGTAATTTTTCTAGTGATAGTAAAGTAGCTCCCCTGGAAGTGTGCAAATGGATCCCTTGCTGACCAGTTTGCAAGCTCAAGTAGAGCAAATGATGTTTTCCACCTGTCCAAACTGCCAGCATTTGCCAGCTCACCTGTTCCTCATTTACAGCCCAAATTTAGCACCTGCATACTAACCAGTATTGGTTTTATTTTTGGAGGGCAGGAAGGGAAATGACTTACTAATTTGATGCTTAATACGCCAGCAGAGGCTTGGCTGAAATTAGGAATGGCTGTGTAAGATGGTAAGTAAGGTTAGTACAATAATTCAAATTATTCAAATATTGGGATTAAAAAAAAAAAAAGGCAAAAAACCATAAATCAGCTGAGTTATCTGGAGCGGAACACCTTCCACAAACAATCCAAGGGTACTGCTAGCTGGTAGGAAATGTTTATACCTCCCCTATGGTATCTCTCTATCTCTGTTTGTAATAGTAATGCCTTGTGAACAGCCAACACTGAAAACACTGTGAGAATTTGTTTTCAGGTTTGACACCCTATAGGTCACTTTTTATAGCAAAAAATCAATACACTTTTTATAAAGGAAAACCTTGTATCTGTGTTTTGGGAGTAAGGATTCAAGCTCCTTCTTTTTTATAAAAGCTGGTAATTTTCTTTTGTTTAAAAAACACGTTCAGAAAAAAAAAAGTACAAAAAAACCAACCACAACTGCAGAACAATAATAACAGCAACTCAGCTTAGAAATCTTGTCATCACTGCCAAAACAGACACATGTAGGGGAAAACAAAAGGTCAATTCAAAATATTGAATGTTTTGATAGTTTTTGTAATGTTTAAGACTACATATTTGGTTTTTTACACTTCAGTATTCCTAACTATGGCCAGATTCTCTACTTATATAACAAATTGAATTTTGTGGTGTTAAACCCCCCCCCATATTTTAAGAAACTCTTGTATCTGATAAAAACAAACTTGCTGTGTTTAGAGAAACCTTTTGCTTTTATTAATCAGTAGTGACTCCTACAGAATGCAAAGTTCATCTCTTCACACAGGGCTGGTGGTTTTTACTACACTGAAGCTTTGTCATAGGCCAGCTGGCATTGCCTCCCTTCCTCATGGAATAAGCTTTGATGAGACTGATTATTACAGAACTTTACCTAAATGAAATCTGTGCAATCAAATCTTTCTTTGTTGCTCTATTTGCCTTTTTTTTTCTCAACATAGACACCTGTTCCTATTGCCTTGCAACCCCTTATGATTAGAACGAATTACACTGTTGTGATGTTTGATGCTACATGAATGCTGAGTTGTTCCCAAAGCCACTCCACGTTTTGTTTGCTTGCATTGCTGGTATGAAACAATCTGTGCAGGCTGCATCTTTAGAGGTTCACGTGATCTTACATAGAACTTAAAAAAGGGATTTATCAGAGAGAGGTCAGGATTGGGAATTATCAAGGGGTCAGAGTTATCATGCACCAAATTTGCACCCAGTAGTCTTAGTGCATGATCATTTATACCCAGAGTTTTGCACCAGAAATCATTTGTTCTCACTAATAGCTTCATTTAATTTAATAACTCTCTGACTGCACAACTGCTAAATGATCGTTTTACCTATTGTAAATAGAATTCTGGGGTTAGTTTAAAGGCTAAGGGCTCGTGTAGAAGGATGGTGGTGTGGACAAAGCATAGGTGCAGAAGTCAGGACACCTTTCAGCCCTTGGCATTGCTCAATTTAGTGTCTGAATGGGAGCAGGTCTCTTAGTAACCCTGTGCCTCAATCTGTCTGTCTGTCCCTGCAGGGATAACACTGTTCTACCTCACTGGGGGTTGTGAGGCCAAATGTTGGTTAAGATTTGTAAAATGCTTTCAGATCCTCTAACAGAAGGTGCTGAAGTATTCTGGGTGCAGATTTGGTTATGGGTGCTAATTTTTGGCTGTTTAATCCTGTGAGTGCTACTGTAGACACTGGCCATGAGCAAATAGGACTTTTTAAACATTAGGATGTCAAAGGCCACGGTTACACTAACAGTATTACTCATCAGAGCTTTTGTATTAGGAAAAGCTTTAGTGGGACAGATAATCTGATATGCTTTTGTCCTCTCCTCTGTTTTGTTGATGGAAATCTGAATCTCTCCCTGAGTCTCTGCCTTTCCAGGGACCCTGACTAGTAGCCATGGATTGGACTCCAGTGAAAGGTGCTGTTCATGACACAGGCCATTCCTGTCATAGTCAGGGTTAGCATGTCCTGCCACCTTTCCTCAGCTAACCCAAGAGACCAGCCATGAAAAAATCACATCTAGGTCCTCTTGATGTTCAGTGCAGGACACTCACTGTAGATCCACCTGGAAACCTAAATCTTTGCTATCCTGAACCGCTTTTAGCAGCCTGAACTGCTGGAGCTGGTGGTAAGGAGTAGGAACGGAGTCTCAGATGTGCTTTCATCCAGTATCTGTGAGTGCAGTTTGTGTAAGATAAAGCAGGATCCTGAGGCATGAATGATCCCTTGGGTGGACGCTTGTTGAAGTAGCTGTTGAGAAGTGGTTCCTTTCCTTCCTGCCACACGTAGTGTTTGGTTATTTGAGGATGCTCTTCCTGGTGGAGCATGCTAAGGAATCACTGAGATCTTCTTCCTGAGCTGCACCTAGTGACACCTCTAAAGCCTGATCCTGCAAGTTCTCCTTTGTGAGTGGAGGTTTGTTTGCATGAGGATCATCCTGTGGTGGGGCTGAGCCTAAAAATTCCTTCAGAGAATTAGGGGGACCTTGAAAAGGCCTAAAAGAATAATAATAAAAAAAATTGTTCAGTGGGAAAAATAGCCATTCAAACCAGCAGAAACCACAAAGAAAACAGGGTATGACGTCAAGCTCCCAAGTTTTAATAAGCAATTTTCTAGGTAGAAATGCCTGGGCAGTAGAAGTCAGTGAGCATTTCAGCTGTAGCATAGAGTTAAGTCTGTATTAATGCCAATATTGCATGAGTTCTTGTACAGAAATGCATGTGGAATGTTACATACATTCAAAACTAGTTATCTTTGGCTTTGTAGGATCCCTAACATAGATTTGAATACAAAGAGAAGCAGTGCACAGGCATCAGACCTTAGTTATTTAAATATAAGGACAGCCCTGATTCAGGAAAGAAGTTAAAGCCACGCTGAAATTTTAGCACGTGCTTTACTCCTGTTGATTTTTCATGAGATTAATCTTAGGTTTGCTCAGAAAGCTTTCCTGAACTGCAGTGAGTTAGTAAGTGCTTTCAATATACTATAGCAATTCCAGACCCTGTGAGATTCTGGAGCAGATTATACTAATTCCGCTGTATACTCCAGAGTTTACCTTTTATAATTTTTTTCTACTTTTACAAGCACATAAAACTCCACAGGACATGAGGATTTGCCATATTAATTCTGCTATAAAAACCCTGTCTAATTTGCCTCATGAGGCTGCCTTTAGTGTTTTCAGAGACTAATTGAATCACTAAAACTATATTGTTTTAAAACAATACAGTATTTTAAAACAAATTGGAGAGACTCTTGAAGTAGTAGGGCTTTGTTTCTTTGAAATCTGCCTTTATTCAGTGTATTATAGCAAATTTGCATACACACTAAAGATACCTGTTTCAAATACCCAGTCATTAGGAAGGAATTGGAGCAATCCTCCAAGCCTTGACTGATGTGTTTAGAATTCATACATTCAGGTGATGATCTTGACTGTAGAAGATCAGGGCAATGCAACAAAATCTTCAGCCTTGGGATTTTTATCACTTGTAAAGCATTTATAATCCTGAAGCTTCTGAGTTAAAGCCTCAAATGTTACAAGACTTGGAGCTAGTTCAGTACCACCAGCTAAAAAGTCAGACAAGACCCTACACCTTGAAGTAATTTTGCAAGAGCTTGGTAATGGGATTTTACCTTGGTTTGCTCCGTGGTGGGAGCTGGAAGTAGCTTTTGCCTACCATTGTCTGTGTTTCCTATATCTGCACATTATTTACAATCTTCTCAGGAGCTAGAAACACTAATTGTGTTACTTTCATAGGCAATAGAAAAAGAATTCTGCTTAGAAAACAACTTCCACATCTCTTTCATCCTTAGCTAGCACACACATATGCATGCAAAAAAAAATCACACACTCAGTCTAGCTGCTATTTCTCTCTCATTTGCTTGTTCAGTGCTTTTGAAGGGGAAAAAAGAGGAGGTAGGACCAAAAATTGTGGCAAACAGCAAAACAATGTTACACCCAGGCATTTCCAATAGCAAATAATGGCATTAAAGTGTTAGTTTCTCCTTATCAATATGGATACTGATGACATTTTCTGGGATGCCTTGTCTTTGCTTCTTCACTCCTTTGAGGTCGGGCGTTGCTCTTCTTGTGGCTTCCCGGAACACCTTGTGGAGGTGCTGTGGAATGCCATGCTGAATCCCTACACAGACACTCTTCCAGAGCCAGCCATCCCTGGAAGTGACATCCTCTCTGCAGGGGCACAGTGTGGACTTCACAGCATGAGCACTGAGAGCACAGGAGTGATTTTGTCATCGACTTCAGTGGCAGCCCACAGACGTGCAAAGGTATCAGAGAGTTCTCTTACTATAGTAGAGGCAGAATCATTTTTAGAAAGAGGAATGAAATATAGCCAAGTAAATTAGATATAAAATTAGTCTAGAAGGTGTCTCCTCAAGCTAAGACAATCCACAACCAGAGAAAAGCTATATAAAGGTGTGTTCGCCACACACAAGGTGCTGATCACGACCACAACAAAACACCTTTTTTCACGTGGTGACTTAGGCTCCAAGTTATTTTTCTGGTTGCTGATGGAAGCAGGCTGGGACAGTATTTGGGACTGGTGAAGTTCTTTGTAAAAGCAAATGGATGGCACAAGATGAAAATCTTTTTCTATGTATCTGAAGAGTCAGGTCAGTCCATGCAACAGGACAAGTGCTTTACACAAGATTCCTAGAAGAGATGCAGCTGAAACACCACCTTGGTGTAATGAGACCAAGAAGGTTAAGACTTTAAGTGCCTTCTGACATGCTTTGGGCTTCAGAAGCAGAACTGTACATGTGCCCAGCAAGGCCTCAGGGACAATGGCCTTGACAAAAGGGGACAGGGCAGGCTTTGATTCTTGAGGTATTTAGCCCACCTTGCATTTATTCAACCAGCTCTGGAAAATTGCTGTCTCCAGAATCACAGATTTCTTCTCCCTGATGCCTCTGTCCCATCTGTATGAATCTGAGCAGACCTCTCCACAGTATCTCAGGAAATGTTAAAGCTGAGTCTTGTGTCTCAGAGAGCAGCTGCTCCTCACTGTGGAGTGAACTGGGCTGGGTTCTGCAACACTGGTTATCGATTCTGCCATTCAGATATTCTTCACCCTCCTTCTTTCCTCCTGGCTTGAGAGTTGGTGTCTCATTCTGGGTGCCTCCAGGTGAAAGGCTGGGGCCAGTAACACGTGTGGACCCCTCATTTTATTTTGTTTCCTCTGGAACAGATCTATAGTCATTTGATATTTGTCTGCAGGTCTGAGGCCACGCTGACTGAAAACCATGTTTTAATAAGGAAAGAGGAGGTGTACAGAGAATACAAGTAGGTGGATAGAAAGGTTTTTTCCAGCAATGCCACTGGACAGCTCTCTGATGGAATCCCAGCTGCAGAGCAGGGTCTGACTGTTTCATCTGCAGGTGAGAATGTGGAGCTCTGGGGTCATAGACCCTATACATCCCTCAGGACACTGTTTAGAGAAGGTTAAAAATACTGACACCTGCTTTTGGCCAACAGATGAGCTCCTGAGCAAATCAGAATCAAACCTAGTGGATTCAGCAGTGGGATTTCAGAGCCACTGGGATTTCAGAGCTGTTAGTCTTTGGCATAACTCTGGACAGATCACTTTTCCTTGTGCCATGGTGTGCCAGTGCATGAAGGGCTGATCATAACACTGCCATTTGTAAGGTGCTTTGAGATAAGCTGATACGAAGAGATTGGTTTTAATATTTATTCATTACTTAGTGAAGTCTGAGCACCTTATAGAAGCAAACTATGGTCCATTGTCTTTGGAAAATCTCTTGAGAAACTCTGTCTCTCTCAAAACTGCTGTAAAAATGCCTCATTATTTTAGTAATGGTGAAAGACAGACACCTCATTTTTAGTTCCCCACAAAAACCCATGGATGAGCCAGCAACATCCCTGGGAGCAAGGCCATATCCACATCCAGCAGCCCCTTTCTCTCATCTGGAGTTGCCGCCTCTGGCCTGAATACAGACCCTGCTACCCCTCTTTTTGTTCCATGTACATATAAGTATCTGGAGCAATACACATTACCGTTCAAAATATGGGCTTTGTGCTTGTAAACAGTGAGTAAGTCTAATTATTTCAGTGGCTTTCTATCAAGAAAACAGTGGGACCGTTGTTGAAACCCTTCTAGTTTGGAAATTATTCATGGCTACATGGGAGAGAGCTGCCTTCCAGTTACCTTGCTTAGTGCACTTACTTGAACTCACCTGTTCTGGCTCTTGCTCTTTATCTCAATGAACTGTGACTCAGGACTCTCGAGCCAGTTCAGATTTTCCCTTGGTCTGACAGTTTATCCCTCGAACAAATGAAGAAGGAGTATGCTGAAAGGGAATTAACAAATCTTCGCAGTAATTAGTCTGTCAGCTGAAAAAAGAAAGTTGGCATCATTAGGGAAAGATGCTGTGGTGGCCATTGTCAAGGGAAACAAAGGGAAAGGGCTTGTTTCTTAGGGGAATGGTGGGGGACATTTTTTAGGAGGTAGTTACTGAGTGGTGGAATGAGCTTGAACTGAACAGAAAATCAAATGGCAGAGAAAGCATGAGGCAGGGCACTGGCAAATCAGTGCCATTGATGTGTGGGAATAATGAAAGAAAAAAGCCAAGAAGTTCTAGGGACAAACAAAAAGCGGGGGGGTTGGGGCTAATTGAGGATCTACGGCTTGGTGTGGGCAGAAGGGGCTCCTGGCTACTTGTTAAGACAGCCCTTGCCCCTGCAGGTACCTAAGCCAGGCTTCAGGCTAATCTGCCACAGCAGTGTGTCCCACTCCCAAAGGCAGAAATAAGGTCACCTTTGGCTGCAGGCAGGAGAACTTGGCTTGAAGTTCCTCCTCTGCTCCTGTTTAACTCTCCTGCCAGCATGTGTCATCCCTAAAATGGAGAAGGAAGATCCAGACCTCTGCTGAATGACAGCACCAACCTGTGGTTTGGTTTTAGTTATGTTTTTCTGTATCAGATCAGATACAGCAATGATCAACATGCCCTGGCTTGGAGAGGACAGGCCTGGCACACCAGGGAATTGCAGGGCATCTCTGGGCCTCCTGTCCCTTCCCATGGAGCTCAACAAACTCTGGGAAAAGTAGTAACCCACTTGCACCAGGGTGAAAAGCCAAGACAGGCTACTGGAGGAGGTTTTGTTGATTTGCTGTGTGGGCAGAGGGGTTGATGATCGTCTTATCCAGGAAATCACCAGCTGTGTGTGAGAGCTGCAGCAGTCAACACAGCCATGGGAAGTCTGTGCTGGACAAGGGGGTCTGTATTTAACACTGGTTTTCTCATAAAATCCTTTTTTCTATATCCATTTGAGTTCAGTGAATTTAATCCTAAAACACAAAATAACTGACATATCTGAACACTTTTTTTTTTTTTTCTGTTTGGTCTCAGATTTTGTTTCCATTGCACAGAGATTGCATCTCTTTGTTTCTGTAGATTCTCAGATGCTCAATATAACACAAGTGAAACCCAACACACCTAATCCTCTTCTTTAAACAGACGGAACTTCCTCTGTAATTAAGGGAGATGAATCCATTTGGTCCAAGGTTGGTCTCCTTTTTCAGAGATGGATTACTGTTGATAATTCTTGTGTGACTGATTACTTGAGTGCAGATCCAGTTTCCTGGGTGACAGCTGCAGCCTTTGCAGAGAAAACCTCACTGACCCCAGCTCTAAAGTGATCTCTTGTATGAACCTCGAATAGCAAGTTATAAATGGGAGATATTTTGTGTAGTATTATAGTTAATGATAAAGCTGAAAGAGTTTGTTGCAATATCTTAAAAGTTTTAGAATTGAAAATTAAACAAGGAACCTCAGCAAATCAGGGTCTCCTCCATATTTTCTGGTTTTCTAAAGAGTGTTGGCTTTATCTCACTTTACTCTCGCTTCAGTCTACCAATAGACATGCCCTGAGACTATCAGGGTTATGGAACTAGAAGCCACATTTCTATTTCTACCACTATTTTTCTATTTTACTCTAGTCCCAGCTAGCACCAAGCAAAATAGAGATTTATGGTTGGCTTGGTTTTTAGAGAAAAGTATTACCAAATGTCTTGAAATGAAGAGGAAGGTTCAGTTCATTTTGGGTGACTCATTTAAACTCAAGGCTGCTTTTGATTTTTATCTAAGCTGGTTCTTCCATCTCTATTTGCAAGAGTTATATATAGGAAATCAAGATAAATTTGAGTCACATTTGAATACTGGGGTTGTTGCAGAGCACAGTGATTCATCTGGCACATGCGGAATGAAACACGTTGGTGGCACTTGGTCAGAGTGGACCCGAACCAAACCCTGGTTCTGAAACCCCAGGTTCTGGAAAACCCATGCACAGGGTCAAAAGGGAAATATCTGCAATGGACCAATAGACCCCGAGCTGGGGTCCAGGCCCAGTTCTTGAAACGATGAATTTTACCTTCAGAGAATCCCTGTGGAACCTTTAGTGGGGTTTATTTTTGTTGTTTGGGTTTTGGGGTTATGTTTGGGGAATTCGTTGTTCTTTCTTCAATTCCAGCATAGCTGCTTTTCTCCATCTGTTTCCAACCATTGCAGAGCAGGGATGGATGGCCTTGCAATTCACTTCCCTTAGCAGGAGGCAGCTGAAATCTAGTGATATTCTGTCTCCCTCTCATGCTGACCATTGAGGGGCTGCAGTACACAGATCTTTTTTTCCTTTTTCTCCCCCTCTTTATGACAGAAGAGCTTTTTCCAGATTTAGTGTGATGTCTAACGATGCGTCTGCTTAAAAAGAAGAATGTCTAGGGAATTAATTGCACTGCTAACTGGTTTTTATAGATATGGTGAAGCAAGTGTTGAATGTAAGAACAAGAAAGCCTGTGAGTTATAATTACATGCTGACTTCTAACATGTGAAATTGTTGTTAGTTTGCTTCTTATTTAAATGATGGGTGATCCAAGCAGCTTTATCACCGTGTACAGCTGCGATTATCAGTTAGAAGACACCCAGAGTCTTTTGGAAAGAGGAAACCTGTCTAGCCAAATCTCTTCTATTCTCTGATGTGACAACACATTCCCCTCCATCATAGTCTGGATTTTGTGACACTGTCTAGCCTGGAAGCATAGGAAAGGAGTATCAGCCTGCTGACTTTGCTGTTCCTAGCCTTTGCCTATTTTCTCAAACACAAATCCTATCCCAAACTAGGGTGAGCAGCTCCCATCTCATCAGCCTGGGTTACTCAAGCTGCTTTTCTCTGAGAAGCAGGCACTGCCTTTGCTCGTGGCCCTGCGGCTCTTGGGGCTGCACACCTGCCAACAGGTTGTGTTGAGGGAGGGAGAAATGCAGCTGAATCAGAACTTGATCATAGATTACTGTCTTAGGTCATTCATCGAGTTTATATGATTTCATCATTAACAACAAAGCTGCAATATAATATAACTGAGAGGCCACAACGTATTTTCTATTGTTGTTCAGTGGGTGGGGGTTGGAGGGGCAGCTGGGTTTAAAGTTTAGCTGGTATACTTTAAACTCTGTGTACATAACCTTGGAGGACACGAGGGTGGTGAGGGTTTGGTTGTTATTTTGTTGGGGTTGGTAAACTTCAGTATGTTTTTGTTTAAATAATAAGGTATTTAATTAATGACATTGTACAAAGAGCTATTAATTTAAATGGTGTTTTTGTTCTCCTAAGCCAGATCTTTTAACCTTTCTTTTTGGCAAGCCTGCAGCAAAGCTGATCATGTTGACTTTTGTACCTTGGGGGAGTGTGTGGAAGGGGAGGGGAAATGCTTTTCTCTTCAGACAGATAATGTTGCCCATAGTTAACCTTCTGCTTGGATATA
The DNA here is from genome assembly GCA_013396775.1 of Cephalopterus ornatus. NCBI lineage: Eukaryota > Metazoa > Chordata > Aves > Passeriformes > Cotingidae > Cephalopterus > Cephalopterus ornatus. The sequence goes on from VZRE01000482.1 coordinate 69,945, forward strand.
TACCTTGAATTCCCTTTATGCTGAATTTTTATGTGAAGGTCTCTCAAAGGGACAGAACAAGCAGAGGTTATTCCAACAGATCTCAACTGTATCATCTTGTAATATATTGCAGCTTTATGCCAATGATTCCTTGCTTACCTGTACACAGTCCATGCATGTTTTGAACTAATTTTGCATTCTCCATTTGTGGTGAGTTATTTAGCATTTTAACCACCTTTTGTGCCATTCAACTTGTACAGAAAACATTTTTATTGACGTTTTAAAGGGAGGGGGAAGAAAATAAAAAGACCCCTTCTGCTCCCTAGTTGTAGGTAGAACTCAGTTACTTAGCAAACAGATGTAGATGAGTGGTTGTAGTGTTAGAAATGTTAGCTTGCTCGTGAACAAGCTCTTGAGAGTAAATGCATGGTCCTGTACCTCTCTTTTCTTAATTAGCTCTTCCTTTCCTCCTGGAAAGATTCTCTCTCTCTCCCTCTCTCTTACTCTGTCTTTGTCTCTCTCGTGGTTGTAAAGTACAGATTTGGGCAGAAATAAAACGATATACGACGAGGTTTGAAAAGCAGTTCTCAACAGGTTCTCTCGGGTAACGTGTTTCTCACAGCGCCTTGCCTTGGCAAGTTGATTAGGACTCTTTACTTTCGAGGTAAAACAGGTGGAGATCAGCCGTCCGTTGCCTCTGCTTGAACCGTGGAACAAGTTAAACCTTTGGAAGTTTGTGGCTCTGACGAGGTCTGGCTGATCCTTTGCAGCTGAGGCAAGAGGCACGTGGTGCATCGGCCGTGGCCTCCTCACCTGGTTGTGGCTGTACCTGGGACTCATCCCACGGCCCCTGATTTGCAGAGTTTGCACACGCTTTTTGATTTTCCTGGATACACAGCGCGAGGGGGTGGGGGGTGGAATATAGGGGTTATGTTGTTAGGGGCTCTGTAGACAACTCCTTCTCCACACTCCCAAGCTCTGAGTCGAGTACACAGGGCTTCTTGTTTATTAGCTGTGGTTCTGTTGGCAATGGAGGACAGAAAACAGTCAAATTCTTGGAAAAGATGGGGTCACTCACAAAGACGGATTTTGTAAGAAATGGACTTGAAAAAACCCCACAAAGCCCTGCCACAAAACCACAAAGTGTACCTAGATCCACACATCTATTCCCCCAAGCCTCTTCTCCCTTTACAGAATTTCCTTTTGTTAGAAGATTTGACTTTCTAGGAAAAAATTCCATTTTTGTGAGGTGTTGTGAACTGTTTTTACTACTTGTAATAACCATCCCAGGTCTGAGTATTCTTGTAATGCAATGCCATGCAGCAGAGAACCTGTCCACTTTATAGCTTTGCTCTCAATATTTGTTACTCATTGTTTTCTCATCTAAATGTACATTTGCAAGATGTGTGTAATGTCATTTTCAAAAAATAAAATTTGGTTTCAATATTTAGGCCGATAAAAACCTTTCTGATGCTTTTATTTGGCAAGTGTACGTTGACTATGACTTATGAATTATAGCAGTACTTGTTCATCTTGATTCATCAATGTTCCCAAATCAGTCCCACTTGTATAAATGCAGAAAAGAAAATGATTGCAGAGGAAATCTGATGGCCCTGAATTAATTAAGACTCCCATCTGCCTAACTGAAGGAGCCCAACATGTATTAGACCCATCCTTTTGCCCAAAGGGATGAGCTCGCTGTTGGTCCCACTCTGGGATATAGGGGCAAGTAGGGGCTGCTCTTTCCCTAAATGAGCACTGCAGTTAAAACTGTGGATTCAAAGCAGCAAATCTGGCCCCCAGCTGAACTCTGTCCTGGCACCCAGGGCCTGGGCAAGGCCTGTGCTGTCTCACATGGGCTCTGGGAAGTTTGGTGAGGCTTGTGAGCTGCACTGTGTTTGTTGTGCCTTCCCACACTGGCCTGAAAAAGGTCCAAGTTCTCCTTTCACAGTTACCCTGTCAGAACCACAATGAAGACAAAAGCATTCTCCCCTGAAATCCCTGAAAAATGATAATAAGGCTTCGACCTCCTCATTTAATTACACAGTACAAGCCACTTTGCTGTTTGTTTCTGCTTCACATCTGCAGAATTAGAAGTGAGTATGGTGAGTCAGCTCTGGCCATCCCTGCTGTAGACTGGGCTGCGGTGAAAGAGCTCGGATCCTTCCCAAGGTTTCACGCTTGGATGGAGCCCTTTCTCCTTTTTCCCCTGTGGCCATCACATGTCAGCCCAGAGAGGGCTGTCCTCTTTGCCCCCTGGTCCAGAGGAGGTGCTGTGCCAACTGGCAAACAGCATGAGGGCTACCAACACATTGCCCCACTCGGCCAAGTGCTGGCACCCGCTCGAGATGATCACACCATGCTTGGCCAGGCCAGAGCAGCACAGACAGTGGAGTTCTGTTTGCAGTGAAAGACCACACTGAAAAAAATTCCTGTTCCCAGAATAAAACCAGTAGAAAGAAAACAGTCTCAGAACAGCCTTTATCCAAATGTGCATGGACTGAAACTGAAGCAAATGTTATCAGAAAAGCAGAACGAGTGCTTTGGAAAACACTCTGCCTGTGCCTTTATGCACCCCAAGAGCCAACACTGGTGTCTTTTCTAGGGGTTATGTGTTAGATGAGGTCAATTAAAAACTTAGGAGGTAGTGCTCCTGCCCGTGCAAAACATTCTGAAAATGTCAGATTTAAAACCTTCAACCTGCTGTGTGCAGCTATTGCAGCAATTCCAGGGACTCCAGAGAGGGTTCAGAGGAAACCTAGATGGTGGTAGTGTGGCACCTGCAACCAGCACTGCAAAGCACTGGAAATGATGCTGCTGTCTTAGCAGGGATCACACTGACACATATGAAATCGCTCCGGACTTGCTGTCGTGCCAATGAGAGCAAAGACTCAGTTTGCGCAGCCCAGCCCTCCTGCTGCATCAGCCTGGATCTCCACAGAAATGCACATACAGTACCCTGGGACACATCGTTCCGTCAGAGCAGCAAAACAGTGTTTGCTCCCAAAAGCTCCCCGTTCAAGTGTGTTGGCCCTGTGTGGTGTCAGTTGTTTGGGCTGAAATGAAAGTTCTGGCCTGGTTGGAAACCCTGTGGCTGGCCCCTTGACCTAAAGGCCATTTCTTGTGCTCAGCCGTTCTCGCTGTACAATCGGGTTCCAACCAAAGAAAACACACTTTGTGCCTGTCAGGCTTGTCGGCTGCAAATGATCCGAGTGTTTTGTGGCCGCTGGCTGGAATTGCAGCTCAAAATACGGCAGCCAGACCCATGTGGAACAGGACATTGATGAGGCTCTCTCAGCTTAACTCCATGAAATGCCGAATAGGGTTGTAGCTTCAACTCTAGGTTTATGCAGTGATGCTTAATCTGATATTTTCTGTAAATAAAACAACTTTAAAAGTCAACAAATCAGGTAATTTATGTGCTTTCTTCTGCGGTCTGAGCTCTGCACCTTGTTCTCCACCTGCTCCCTCATCCCAACCTCTCTCGAACACACCATAACTTCAAAGGTACAGTTCTCCATGAAAGTATCACCTTCACCATAAGGCAGCCCTTGCACACCTGCAAACAGATGTGACTCTCCAGATGTTCACTGACAAAGATCCATAGTACAGCTATTTGTTTGGTTTTTTTAAAGAATCAAATCAGAAAGGTTTAATTTTACAGCCCACAAAGTGTGTGAGAATGATGACTTGCAATTGTAGGTACTCAGCCCTCTATTTGCAATCTGGTTACTATGAGTAATGCTGCCCTGGGCTCTGTATGGCGCATCAAACAACTGGACTCCTTGTCTTTGTAAGATTATCAACTGTTTGTATGTGTAAGGGAGCAGGAGTAGTGTTTTATGGATTATGACTTCAATTACCATAAACACACCTTTGCCACTGAAAATTACAATAATAATTCATTGTTAATCTGCATTCTTTATTCTCAAGTAGGTCTACTGAACTTAAAAGTTCCCATCAATGTTTGGCATAAATCAGTTGACCCTGAGATCGCAGAAACATTCCAGTTCCTGAGGACTGTGAGTCTGCTGCTCCCTGACCTCCACGTATTAAATGATGCAAAGATTTTGTTTCCATTTATGCTGCTTCTCTGGGGTTACCTGGAGGGTAATGAGGCACTGAGTGCCCCTAACTCCACTAATGTATCTGGGAGTGAAGAGCAGGAAAGATCTTAAAAAATATGTTTATCTTTGGATTGTATAAGCAGTGAACAGGAACACAGTCACAGTGATGTGAGCCTGAAACCAGCGGGACAATCAGAGCCTGCAAAGCCTTCAGGGAAGCACATCTCTGCGGAAACACAGTGCTGGCCTGGCAGTGGCATCCCCTCCCTGCTCCTGTCCAAACTCCAATGTCTGGGCCACCAGCTGCAGCTGGGTTTCACTGCAATGATGCATCATTGGGAAGAAGCCCCTTCTCCCAAGGACGGACAAGTACCTTCTCTCTCCCCTGCTTCACCTAGGTCAGAGTCCACCAGGCAGGTTATTAGTGTGGTGCAAGGTAACAGTAAATGTGAGACCAGGAAAGGATGCTAAATAAGACAAATCCACTGCTTCTTTGTGCTGGGAATTCATTTATTTTAAGCACAGGTCTTCCCACAGTTGGTGCACCCAAACGAGTGCTGGATTTGAGCTGTTCCTTCTGGTAACTGTGCTCCTGCCATGATGTGTGCATGTGTCATCATCTAATTTAAGTGTTCAGAGTGTGTTTTTAGCACCCACGTACAAGCACAGGAAGTGCCATTGAGCTGGTTAAACCTCTGTTCTGCTAGTCACTGTGAGAGAGTGACAGTCAGGGAGTGACAGCCGGGACAGCAACTGGAGTTGAGGAGAGAAAGGTGATTTCCGAAGGTCCCTGGCAACACGTCAGTTCGGTGGCCCAGACTGCCACTCACCACACTGAGGTTTCACAGCAGCTTTACTGCTTCAGCTGGGATGTGGAGCCAACACATAGGAGGATTTTAGATCACTGGAAATGGTGTTCAGCCACCTGTGTTCAGATCTTGGGCTTCTTGAGCCCAAGGCAACAAGTCAGGAGTTTGACCACTCTCTCAGCTGCTCCCTTTCACTGTCTGCCATCAAACCTTATGATTTCAAAAGCTTCTCTCAGAGCTTGTCACCACAGGCTGGCTGCGTGCTGCTGTCTAGACAACACCCCAGGCGGTGTTTGTCCATCTTCTAAAACAGAGATGTCCAAATGATGCAAGAATTCACAACCATGGGGAGTTTCTCTGGAGAGCTACGAAAACATGTCAGTGGGAGAAACACTCCAGTGGCACCACTTAAATTGTATCAGTGCCTTATCAGTCCCATTAGGCTGAACTGCATCTTTAGCTGCCTTAAAAGCTTATTCATAAGCTTTTAATATTCTATGAGATGTAACTAAGAGCCTACTGTCCTGGTTTCGGCTGGGACAGAGTTAATTTTCTTCCTGGTAGCACCAGCTACTGGTGTTGTGGTTTGGAATCAGTATGAGAATAAGGTTGATAACACTGATGTTTTCAGTCATTGCAAAGTAGTGTTTATACTCAGTCTTTTCAGCTTCTCAGACCCTGCCAGCAAGGAGGCTGGAGGGGCACAAGAGACAGGCAGGGGACACAGGACAGATGACCCCAAGTGACCCAGGGGATATTCCAGACCATATGGAGTCATGCTTAGCATATAAACTGGGGAAAAGCTGTGCAGGGACTGTGTCTTGGGAACTGGCTGGGCACTGGATAGCCAGTGGTGAGCAATTGCACTTGTTTTGTACACTGTAGCACTTTCAAAAATTATTACTATCATCATTATTATCATAATAGTTATTTTCTTCCATTTCAACCCCAATAAATTGTCTTCACCTCAGCCCATGAGTTCTCACTTTCTCCCTCCTGACCCTCTCCCCATCCCAGTGGGAAGGCAGTGAGTGAGTGGGGCTGAGTTGCCAGCTGGGGTTAAGCCAGGCCACCTGCAAACATCACACAGCACAGGGATCTGAGCTGTGCAGCACAACAGCACTAGCTGGGGTCCTGAAAGCGGCACAGCTCCCTTGCTCTGTGCCTTTGGGAACAGGACAGCATCATTGTGAGACTGCCACAGCTCTTGGAAGTGATCAGTAGAACAACCAGAAAGACCTTCCTCCTACAGGTACCGTTAAGGTCTTCAATGGTTAGCAGAACAGGGGAACTCAGTTGCTCTTTTAAGGGACAGGAGAGGACCAAGACACCATTCTCTGACATGTATGGCCCCAGCTTTGCTGAAAAATAAGGCAGCAAAGCCAATCTAAGCTTGAATTAGCACAATGCAGCATCCTGGCTGTAATAACCAGAAAAATTCCCACTGAGGATGCACACACAGCCAAATCTGCAATCAGTCTGATTTAGCATCAATGACAGTTCTTCCTGCACAGCCTAGAAAGGTGACCAGCACCTGCAGCAGGATGCAGCAATAAACCCTTCATTTTAAATCCACAGATGACCAGCCTGGCCTCTGGAGAATGATGCACTAGTGCAACCAGGGAAGGAAATCTCAGGATTACGCTGTTCTGTCACAAATTGTCCATGCTTTAATTAAGAAGTCCTCATCAGGGAGGAAGATAACTATGAGATACATGAGGGGAGGAACACAGTTGATCTGTAATGAAATCAGCTCTCAAATGAGGTCGCCCACCCATGCACTGCTGTGCACACGCAGTGGGGAGATGAGCCAAGCACAGAGGGATGAGGCCAAGCTTTTGTAGGCTGCAAATGAATAGGTTGTGCTTTGGGTGGGGAGGGGACCGGAAAGGGGGGGAGAGGGAAACGCAGTTACGTGCTAGAGAACTTGAGGACAAGGGCAAATGTGTCCTCCCGTGCCCTGCTCACAGCTCCTCCTAAAGGACAGTTTCCTTATCCTGGTGTCTCATGACAAAGTCCCACAGAACAGGCTCCCAGGCACACATGGGCCAGTGCAGCATCCTTTCGTGGCTTATCCCATTAAAACAGAAACTAAAGAACATCTTTCTGTCCCCTTGACACAGATTTAGATGTATAAAAACAAGCCTGCCCTTAATATCCTTAAAATCTTTAAATCTAAATGACTTGAAATACTCTGCTGCTGGTCAGAAAAGTAGATCATCTGTGACTTTTTAAAGGTCAGCCACCAGCACTAGGAAAAGAGTATTTAGAGCAGTAGGCTGCAACTCAGGAGACTTTCAACTCCTGATGCAGCCACAGGTTTCTGTGTCACCTGGGGAGTCACCTCGGGCCACAAACAAAATACAAGTTTTGTCTTTGGGCAAGTGCCTAAAGTGGGCTTAAAATTTCTTTGGATTCTAGCTGCCAGCAGGATTAATAATCACTACTTCAGACTCCATGTAAAGAGTTTCACCTGGGAAACTGGAATAGCTGCTAAGAGTTACATGCGTGAGAAATCAGCAGCACTGCGAGAACAGAGCTGGGACCTGAAACTGCAAGAAGCCCTGGAAGTGTCCAAGGCCAGGTTGTCATTATATGATCAAGTGTCCAGGGTGAAACCTCCTGGGCTCCAAAGCAGACGTGGACTGCAGTGAGCATTGCTAGGGCATATGTCCTAACTGGGAAAACTAAAGCTTGGTGCAGTGGGGTTCTGTCTGGGAGTGCAGTGCTGCTCCCACACTTGTCCCTGCAACAGCAGCATCTCACAGACCATGAATGACAGGGCAAATGTGACCCAAGCCCTGTTCAACTCCTCCTAACATTAAACAAGGTTTAAGGCTGTGTGAGAGGGGCAGCACTCCTGGAGGCCTTGGCTGCTCAGATGGAGAAAGGAAAACTGTTAAGCCCAAGTGCTTTTCTCATGACCCTGAGACAGGAATGGCTTTATCCAAATCCCACCAAGAAACAAGAGTGCTACAGGCAATGTTTTAAATATTAATGTTTACACAACACATGGAATACAAATGCCAATTCAAAGAGAAGGGAACTCCTGTCTCTGTGGGCTCCTTGGGGAGTTTTTTTTTATGTGTGTTTTTCAGCGTGACTGACAGCTGCCCACACAGACGGGGTCCCGAGTGCCCCCAAAACACCCACCCTGCTGCCACTACACAGGCCCTTGCTGCCAGAGAAACAGAGAGAAGCTGGGGAACAACTGGCCTCAGCCATGGGAACACAGGGAAACAGGACTACTGACCCACAGGTGGCTGAGGGAGAGGAGCCAACTCCTTCCCCAACCCCTTCCCCAGCACTGTGCCCTCCTGCCCTCCGGACACTGTGTGAACACCAGACCCAGGCTGAGAGAACTCAAGGGCCCCACAGTGGGGGTGCCCCCAGCCCCTCACAAGGCAGGCAATGGCAGTGCCCAAGGAACCCCCATTAGGGAGAGGTGAAACCTCAGGGCTCAGTGCCAGAGCCTGGCAGTGCCCCAAGGATGCCGGGTGCTCGCCGGCACATGGCCAGCAGGCAGATGGCAGCGGGCCTGTCCTACACCTCCCTTGCCTTGCTCTGCCTACCTACCCCAGCCCCACAGTCGATATCCCAGCCCTGCAGTGATTCCAGCTCCAGCCCCACAAGCTTGATTTCGCTGCCAGCTCTGCATCTTCCCAACACTGCTGGGTGAAGCTGTTCCTGGTTCTCACAGCAGGAGCTTGGTTGTGGCTCCAGCTCTATGAGGTTTCAGCTCCAGCCTTACAGTAATTCCAGCTCCAACCCTAAAGTCACTATCCAAGCCCCATAGGGGTTTAACCCCCACTGCTACCCATCTTCATGTCTCCACCAGCTCTGCTGCCTCAGCTCCAGTTTCCCAGCTTCCTACTGCTTCTGGCTAAAAGCTGCTCCTGGTTCTCACTGCACCCCTGGGGCTGTTGATAAAGCCGTGAAACAGTCACTGTCATCACCCAAATATCTCTATGAGCTGTCACTCCCTTCCAAATGGGGTCCCCACTTTGGGGGATAACAGGACCTGATGCCAACACCCCACCTTCCCCTCCTGGGTCTCACCTCCCCACTTTCCCACGGTACCCCCCACAGGTGGCATCAGGAGCTGGGAACAGTCACTCAGCCCCTGGCTCCTCATCCCAAAAGGTGCCCTTGGGCTGGTTCTGAGCCCCAGGAACAGCCCTGAGACCTCCACTCCCATCTTGTGCTTGGTACCATTGGGTGAGCTGAAACCTTCTCAGGCAGCTCCTGCAGCCCCCAAGCTGCAGCTCTATCCCCTTCCCCACGGGATTTATTTCAGCTCCACTCGGATTTGGGTCTGGCTCCAGTCCCAGGGGCTTTATGTTCACTCCTGGTCCAGAGTGGGTGTTTCAGCCTCAGCCCTACAACCTTTATTTAATAAACATCATATATCAAGTAAATGGAATTTAAAAAAAATAGAACAAAAATACAATAATGCAATAGTATAAAAATATATTGACACAATGAAGTGAGAATAACATTAGAATAACATAACAATAACTGAAGAAAGCAATAGTATAAAACAAAACTAAACTAAAATAAAAATAATAAAACAAACAAACAGCTTTGTTGCCTTTTTTTTTTTATTATTACTTTAAGCCCCAGTGCCTCCAAGGGCCATATCCCACCTCGCTTGCATTGCCTTGCCTATCCCTCCCTTGCCATTCCTTGCTTTGCCTTCCCTACACACTCCTTGTTTTGCCTTGTTTGCTCCTCCCTTATCTTGCCTTGCCTTGCCTACCACTCTCTTGCCTTGCTTTGCCTTTTCTACCACTTCCTTACCTTGCCTTGCCTTCCCCCTTTTGCCTTTCCTACCTTTCCTTTGTCTTTCCTACATTTCCCTTGCCTTTCCTACCTTTCACTTGCCTTCCCTTCCCCTCCCTTGGCTTTCCTTCCCTTTCCCTTCCTTGCCTTTCCTACCCCTCCATTGCCTTTCTACCTTTCCCTTGCCTTTCCTACCTTTCACTTTTCCTTCCGTTTCCCTCCCTTGCCTTTCCTTCCCCTCCGTTGCCTTTCCTGTCTTTCTCTCACCTTTCCTTCCCCTCCCCTGCCTTTCCTACCTTTCCATTCCCTTTCCCCCCTTTCCTACCTTCCCTCCCCTCCCTTGCCTTTCCTTCCCTTCCCTTTCCCCCCTTTCCCTTCCCCTCCCTCGCCTTTCCCACCCCTCCATCGCTGGCCGATGTCGCCACCTCGCGGCCTCGGGGGCCCGGCCCCGCTTTGGGGGGATCACAGACATCGGGAAAACCCGAGCCTGTTCCCTCGGGCTGCCTCTGCTCGGGAGCCGCGTTCCCCTGCCCCTCCTCAGCCTCCTCCCGCACCGTGACCAGCCTGCCTGAAAAATAACTCCCGCTCCAACCCCTGCTGCTCCAGGGAATCTAAGCCATGGCACTGCTGCCTTGTCTGTCCCTACAACAAATCGTTGTTGTCTCTGAGCTGTAGAACTGGGCTTTTTTTTATGATTTCTCAAGGTTTAGAAATTTTTTTGATTGTGGTTAAGGTGGTTCAGGGATAAATCCTGCCCTGTACACTTCAGCTGCTCTGGCAGCTGTGGCCAGGGGTAAAGCACAGCCCCTTCTGTGCCCTGTTACAGTCTTCCTTTAACTTAGTCCTGTACTGGTTCACTGCCAGCAAACCATCAGGCTGTGACTGATCCCTTAGTCCAAGTCCTCCTGTCATTTATGCTATGGAAGAAAGCATGAAGGAACCTATGATCAAAATCCCAAGATGCAAGAGATGAGTGATCCAGGTTCAAAATGCTGTTGTTGAGCAGAATCAGCTGGATACATAGGTCTGAAAGTTTTTGGTGAATCTTGGTTAGCTTTCAGATTCTACCTCCTGGGCTCTTTTCTGTTCAAAACTGCTTAAATTAGAAAGAGTAGAGTAAACATGTAGGATTTAAGTAGAATCTCTGTTGGAAACCACCTAATGTTTTATTAATAAATGGCCCCATAAAATTGAGTCAATAATAGATGAATGTAGCTCTGGTGGGACACAAGACCTGGTAGTGGACTGTGTGTACAAGGTGATGGGCAGACTGCAGGCATCTGTGATAGTCATGAGTGGGGCAAAGCCATCTGGACACCTTGCAGTGATGACTCTCTGACAGGCATGAGAACAGCTATTGGAGCAAAGCAACCTGGACCTGATTGAACTGAAACCAAAAAACCCCTTGATGTGAAGAAGAGCTTGCTATCACATCCTTCTAGTGAAGAGTGTTTCCATAAGAGTAGCTCTCTTGGGTCAGGGCTGGGTGGGAAGAGAGGAGCAATTCTTGGTTCTAGACGGTTTGGATGCTGCAAGTGCTGAATGAAACAAATGAGGTACTTTGGACCACAGCCTGGTCAAATTCTGCTGCTACCACCAGCTTTGGGTGTTGTCCAGGTTTGTAATGGTCTCGCCTGCATTTGCCTTGTTCAGATCTCCAAGATATGGGAGCACCAGCAGAGCTGAACCAGATGTAAATGAAAAATGTGCCACATTTATCACTTGTGATGAAAGGTCAAGTTGCTCCCAAAGGAAAAGCTTCTTGTCTGATCACCACAGGTCATTTATTCTATTCCCTGTTGCCTGGGGAAGCTGTGGTTGCCCCATCCCTGGAAGTGTCCAAGGCCAGGTTGGATGGGGCTTGGAGCAACGTGGTCTAATGGAAGATGTCCCTGCACATGGTAGGGGATTAGAACTAGAGGAGCTTTAAGGTCCCTTCCAACCCAAACCATTCCATGATTCTGTGATTCTTGCAGCCACAATTAATGCTGATTCCCACTAGTGTCCTTTTTTGGGACACCTCTAAACCTCTTCAATAACTCTTCAGAAGTGCTGTCCATTGCCTGGGTAAGCCCTTGGCTGCTCTGTGCATGCTGCTGTTAAACCTGGTGATGGCCCCAAGGGAAAGCAGACCCAGAGGGCACTGCCTGGGACCAAGAAGCCCCTCAATCTCTTTGGCAGCCACGTAACAAACTGCAGGGATGCAGCACAGAGCTGGGTGCTCTCTGCAGCTGTGAGTGACTGCATGGCTGGCACAGGCTGTGTGTTGCAGCCTCTGCTGCTGGGGTGAAGAGTGGTGCCTGTGGCTGGACTCGAGGGCTGTTGGAATTGCTGCTGGGTGCAGGGTTGTGCAGACAGCAAAGTGTCCCATGTACGGGAGGGCATGGATTTATGGAGGTATGGATGGGCTCTGAGCACAAGGTGCTGAACCTACAGACGTGGGGTATATAAGATGTAATGCCTCGCGAAGCAACAATATCTGTTGTTTATTGCTTTGTGGTGTGTCTTTACACCCAGTGACAGCTCTGGGCTCTGCTCTGCCTGATGAGGGTGTGGGATGAGGGAGGTTTGGAAAGCAGCACCTTCAGAGCAGTGGAGAGTGTGGTGGGGCACTGCTCAGGGGATGTTCACAGGCTGTGCAAGAGAGCAGTGAGGAAAATGGGGACATTGGGAGATGCAGCAAAGCCATGGNTGCTGTCGGGCGAAGCGCAGATCAAACTCCTGAGAACCGCCGTCTCCGTGCACCCGATGCTCGATAAATTATCCCCAAAGCCGCGCCCCTCCCCCCCCGGGACGGGCCGAGCGNGTGAGGAAAATGGGGACATTGGGAGATGCAGCAAAGCCATGGATGTAAAGCAGCCTAGAGGAGCTTTTGGTGATGCGTGTCCTGCTCAGGACACCTCCAGCAAGGAAGCTAAGGGCTGCAGGGATCATCCAAGGGTTTCAGGTGCGATGTTGTAAGGTTAAACTGTCCATAATAAGTGAGATCTCTTTTCACTGTTTGGGTAAGCATGTCTCTCTGAGTGCTGGGCCATAAGCCCCACTGAAATACAAGGTTTTTCTGCCATGGCTCTGCAGTGACACCAGAGCTGTCTGGTTGCCATTGGTTGCCATCCCTGTGGCTCATCTTGCTGCCTGTCCAAAGGAATTCCTGCTTCTGACAAGACTTCCAGCAAGAGCTCCTCTTCAGCCCAGACAAATCCCATACAATTCTTGAATTATGTCACTCACACCAAACGGTGATATGGTTTTGTTCCACCTTGGATCAAAGCAAAGGCAGATACTGTGACAATACATTTTATAAGTTGGGAATATTTATTATCAGCTCGCAGAGTGGAATTTTGTCGTACTCATGTGGGGTTTTTCATGTTCTTCCCTCATCTGTGCAAATGAATCACAGCATGTGTGTAATATACAGGCAGGCATCAGTTTTTTATTATGGTTTAAACTCCAGTCTACTTACTCAATCATGAATTGGAAACATGTGGCCTTAGTATGTAGGACCTTTTTACTCATGAAATTTTAAAACTGTAGTGGAGGCTGCCAGGGCCTTTCAGTCCAAATTTCAGTGTGTCTTCAAAAGGAATTGGGGTAAATGAGCAAACAGTCCTGCAGCAAACTTTGCAGTACAGAAATTTATGATACTACTTAATCATCTTCAGGGTATTTTGTGAATGTAACTCATCCCTTGAGATTTAAACTCCTCTAGGCAAATAGGAGATTTGCTCAATAGCAATGTTTAGGAGAAGGAATGGACCTATCTGTAAACTTATGACTAGTTATGCGTAAATGAAGATTAAATGGAAGAAGCAAACCGGGGACAATATTTAAAACTCCTGGTATAGATGAAATTTTGTAATGCATTTTGAAATGGTTCCTGTTAAAAAATTGGCCTACATTTACTAAAGTATGAATAAAAGCCACATAATGGTAAAATAAGAGTGTTATTGTCCTCAAATGAGAAAAATTTCAAGTCAAATTAATCCAGATGTTTAGGATTTCCTCAAAAGGAAATTGAAGCTGAGCAAAGAATGGAGAGAAGTTTGTTTTGCCGAAACCATTTCTTATTGAGAATTTCTTTATGTCCTACATTTCACTTTGCCACAGCCCAGAAAAATGTATCATTTTCTAGGCACGAAGCCACCTCTGGGTTCTGCTGCATCGCCTGCCCCATCCAGCTGCATCCCATGAAAGCTGTGTGGGACTCTTCTGGGCTGATGTGTCGGGAGGGACAGAGGCAGAGGCATTGACACTGGTGGCTTTACGCAAGTGAGGAACACTGTGCAGCCTAATAAGGAATGTAACTTTTTTTTTCGTGATGCACATTAATCTGCTCTGTTTTCCCTGCAAAAAAAATCCCCCTCCTGCAACTCTTGCCAAACAGCCTGGCTTCTTCTCCTCCTTTAAAAGTTCGTTCACGGTTGCAGCCGCACTCACAGCTAACAGGCAGCTTGTCTGACAGGGGTACACACGGCTCTGCGTTTTGGGTCCCTGTGACATCCCTGGAAGGGTCATCCTGACACCACCCCTGCCGGAGACGAGATCGTGGTACAGTCCGGAGAATTCCAGGTTAAGTCTTTGAGGGATCAGAGTTTTGCAGGAGCCAGTTTGGAGTTTGATGTGCCCGGAGCAAGGTCTGACCTCATCCAGGTGAGTGCCAGGGGCAACCTGAAAACTGCTGTTCACCAGATTTGCACCTTTATCACCGGGATGAAAACTCTCTGTGTCACCAGGAACGGGTGTTTCAGCCAGCGCAGTAAGAAAACGATCTTGATTACTTTTTGATTTTGTTTAATGAACATTTCTTTCAGAAAGTCACATCTCAACTCTATACTAACTCTGAGCCAAGCTTTGTTACAGGATTTATTGCCAAAGCATGGGTGCTCTCCTTTCTTCTGGGATAACCAGGCTCACACTAGTCTTCTCTCTACAGGCATCATTAACAGTTATTCCAAATAAAGGGGCCAGACTGATAAAATGTGATTTGATCTTTGCACTTAAAATTCCATTTGCCATACTGTCTCTGATCTTCCAAAATACTGTCAGTTCTCGCTATGGATTCTTTCGTTGTGAAATTCAAACAGCAATTGTACTTTTTTTGGTTGTTTTGTTTCTTGTGAAGGAGAGATTTTTCTACTGTGTCTAAAATAACTGGTAAGTGGATATATAAAATAATGGAGTGGTCTGATAAGGAGTTAACCATTAATTTGCAATCTTTTTTTTTTTAACTGACTTTTATGAAAAGGCAGAATGGAGAGATGCTGGAATCTGAAGAAAGTTGTTTCCTGTGGTTCCAGCACAAAAGCTTGGCTTGAACTAATCAAGTGACAATGCTGTTGGCATTTTTTTCAGAGCTTGTTATACATAATTTAACTGGATTAATGGTAATTGTAAACATTGGCATCTAGCGTACTAAATTACTTTAAAAAAACCAGTAAAATTCAAACTGTAGTTAGTTGAAAAAGTGTCTGATCTTGAGACTACAGTGGAAGCCACTGCAGGTAGGTGTTTTTGAAGCATGCAGTCACCTGTGCACTTTGGAAATTCCAGTCTGCCTGTATGTCCTTAAAAAGGTGTCCCGTGGCCACTTTGTGTCTTCACGGAAGAGAAAGTTTGTATCAGTTTAGCTGGAGGATCAAGCTGTGCTAAGGTTGGATCCTGTGAGACACACACAGGATTCTCCCATTTCACTAGAGACACAAAGTGCAACATAAAATAAACAAGTGGCAACTGCCGTCCTGAAACAGAAGCGACCACCCCGAGTTCTTGCTTCCGAGACCTGTCGGAAAACGGGCACACGCTCATGGAGCTGGTGCATAGTTGTTCGGAAAAGCATTTTAATCTTGCTTGCCAGCTGCAGGTACATGCAGTGGTGTTGGTCTGTAGTGCCATCTGCTCACCCTGTACCATCACCCTGCTGCTCTTGGGATCAGAGACCCTCACAGTCCGGATGTGCAGAGGGTTTTGAACTTCTGAGCGCTGGCCAAGACCTAGCAAGGGACTCGAGCATCTGCACTGGCAACAGAGGCAAAACACTGGGGCCTTAAGGATGAGAAAGAGTATAAAAAATTGTCTCAAGCTACTGCTTAATGTCTAAAATGTGAAGCGCGTCATGTGCCTATAGCTCGTGGACTTTGTGTGCCCTTAACTTAGTACCTGATCAGCAGAACAGAGCTGGTGGCTGCCAAACAAGTTTGTGCCTCTGGCTGAGCCCCTCAGGGTCTTGATGCAAGAGACCTTCCAGCAGTTTACTTGTTACGTGTGGACAGGACCAGGAGCCACACAAAACATAGCTGTAAAAACCTTGTTTGGTTGAAGGCAGTGGGGCAGCATGTGCTGCTTTTTGAGAGCAGAAGCCTCTGTCTGGGAGCACTGGCTGAGCAGTAACTGTGTGTTTGGTGTGGGCAGAGACCTGTGGAGCTCCCCTCTGGGGACCAACGTGGGCAGGGGTGCATGGCAGGGGAAGATGAGCCTGGTCCTTGTGGCATTTAGTTGAATTGAAGGAAAGGAGCCACGGGGTTTTTATCTCTGATCGCAATGATCTCTAAAAATTTTAGCATTTAGCATTTAGTTGAAGGTTTCACCTGGAAACCAATCAGTCTGCTCTGCTGCTATCTCCACTCCTTTTTAAATCTTTGCCTTTGCCCAAGGGGAGAGAAAAAATGTCAAAAAGCTGTTTCACAGACAACAACATCGGGATAAACTCTCACAGGAAAGGCAAGGAGAGGAGAGGGGGAGTCAAGCCAGTGTTTACCATCTCTGAGTGCTTTCTGCCAGGACTTTGTGTAGTTTTAACCACTCAGCAGTGTACCACTGAGCAATCACATGCATGTTGATTTTGCTCAGTTCTCAAGCTGAAAAGATCCCACATGCCCCTGACCATCAGCCCTACAAATCTGGGCTGCTTCTGCTCACGCCAGATGGAGTTGTTCGCCCTTGGGCACAGTCACCTGCAAGGGGAGCTTTTGTCAGCTGCTGTTTGTCCCACCTGCCAGCCCCAGCACCCTCAGCTCCTGCCCCTGGATGCTGGAACAGCCAGACTTCTTGCTGTGGGATGGGGGGCTGCAGCTCATGGATGGCCAGCACCTCACACCCCAAAGGGCTGCAGAGCATCAGCCACGACTCCTGTACTCCTATCCTGAAGGGTCAGAATGGTGAGATAGAGAGGTTGGGAGAGAGAACAAAGCATGAAAATCAATGACAGGTTCCTGGTAGAGCTCTTGCTTCACTCCTGGGATTAGGGAATGGAAGGCTTGGTCCTGAACCAGCACCCACCCTCTGCACCGTCTTGCGTGGGCTCTACAGTGTAATCTGCATTCTGCCTCACAGCTCAGGTGCTGGAGAAACTCCCTGGGTCCCAGTGAGACTCGAAAGAAAAGCCTGGTTAAGCCCCTTGATGTTGCAATGCAAGTGTTGTAATTAACCGTGTTGTAGAAAGCTTTGGTTTATAGCCAGATGATTCTGCCTGGCCTTGATGCCATCTCTGGAAGCAAACAAGTCGTGGCCAGTCCTGTTTCTCACGTCCAGTTACTCTCCCCCACATTCCTTCACAGAAGTGATAGGATATGGGCAGATACTCTCAGACAAAAATGTGTGTTTGCCTCCCTCAATTTTGAGTGTAGCAAAACTGCACAGCAGAATAATGTTGGCACCTTCCTGTTTCTATAAAAAGGCAAATACTTGCGTCTCCTTCCCATAGCTAATTCTTGAGCTGAGCTAAAAGAGAAATCTTTACATGCCTATTAAAGTACTAAGTTACAGAGGCCATAAAACAGTCGAATTAACCTTATTTTGTTGAAAAATAAAAAAAACTGGATGAAAGAAGGGCTAATGCTGCACAGTCATGGTATCCTCATACTTTTATATTGGCTCTTATGCAGAGGAAGAAAGGACACTCAGTCCAGCATTAAAGCTTCCCAGGGAAGTTAGTGTATTGTTTAAAGAATTTGAATGAGTAAATTTCTCCAGAAGAGATGCTTCTGCTGCAGCAGTAGCAGTGGAACCACCAAGATCACAAAACCACCGAGTATGTGAAGTGGAAACTTTTCAACTGCTTTAGGTTTCCCTGCACTCTTAATATAGATTTGCAAAATCACTGCTTTGTAAAGGACCTGTGATCATTCTGCACAGGAAGAGAGGGTAATAACCTTTTCCAGATGGAGCTCTGGAAATGCCTTTAATTGGCAGTTTTACAGTTTTCTGGTTTTACAGAAAACTAGTTCAGAGTAATTTAAATCTTCAGGCTGCAGGGCTGCTTTTTGGAGACACTTACTGACTTGATTGCTCTGAAGTAAACTACGTGTTTGGAGAAGGAGATGTTTGGGAAAATACTAAACTATGTTTGCAAACAGTGAAATACTTGAGTCTTTGTTTTGCTCTCATAGTCCAAACAGTGGCTTTGAGATTTGGGGAGAAGTCAGTTTTGAAAGAGCAGAGTTTAGAGCTGAGAAGTTTTTATGTCTTGTCAAGATGGACCCACAACTGCAGGTACAAAAGAGAAACTTGAAAACCTGGTATTGGTGGTTATTACTGGTAAGGAGACTGCTTGCATGAAACAAAAGCAAGCTTGGTATCTGCAAATAGGCAATAATCTTAAAACTAGTTTTATAGAATCACAGAATGTTTTGGGTTGGAAGTGACCTTAAAGCTCCTCTAGTTCCAACCCCCTGCCACGGGCAGGGACACCTTAAACTAGACCAGATTGCTCCAAGCCCCATCCAACCTGGTCTTGGACACTTCCAGGGATGGGGCAGCCACAGCTTCTCTGGGCAACCTGTGCCAGGGCCTCTCCACTCTCACAGCCAAGAATTTCTTCCTAATATCCAATCTAAATCTCATGTCATTCAACTTAAAACCAGTCCTCCTTGTCCTCACTCTCTGCCTGTGTACAAAGTCGCTTTCCCTCTTTTTTGTAAGCTCTCTTTAGGTACTAAAAGGCTGCAATAATGTCTCCCCATACTCTTCTCTTCTCCTGCCTGAACTGCCCCAGCTCTCTCAGCCTGGGATGCCACCCCAGAGCGTGGCATATGTTCTGTACATCCTTTCTGGCATCCTTCCATGGTCTTCCCAAATGGGGGCTCCTAACCCAGCAGGAATGTGGTCCTGAGGCTGGGGTGTGCCTGGACTTGTGCAGCTTGATTTCAGGATCCACCTCTGGAAAAGCAGTTTTGTGTTCAGAGCTCTGTCCAACTGTGACCTTAAATCCTGGCTGGAAATGCACTTTGTCCTTGTAGTCCTGGTGCTGTGCGTGGAAATTCCTTTGAGTTTTGCAGCTGGAACAGAAAAGTGGGGTGTATGATAAAATGCTAAGTGTTACAACACACCAAGTCTCCTCCTTGCAGAGGAGTTTCATCTGGCACCAAGGGCTCTCTGCAGCTGCTTGGCAGCGTTCGCCTCGGGGACTGAAAGTGCTGGGTTTGGTTAAGGCAAAACTGGTCCCGCTGTTCCTGAACCCCTCTGGCTGGAATGGGAGTGGGAGGGATGCTTGGCACACACACAGGCTCGCTGTGGGGGTGCGCTCAGCTTAACAGCTGCAATAACTGCCCGCCCTCAGTTTTTACCCTGCGTGCCACTCAGTTACACAGAGTTGAAAGCAGGGGCCGAGAGGACATGACTTTTGTTCAGTTTTGTGTGCTTATTGCATGAATCCAGTGGAAGTGAGGGTGTAGTTTTCCCTCACGTGCCTCTCTGGACAGTAAGCCAGCGTTGTTTGTTGTGGATCTTCTGTGTAGCAGCTGGGAAAGAGAAAAGTTAAGAAAGGAAAATGTGAGCATAAAGAAAAGCTGTTAAATAACTTAAGTAACACTTGAATCTCATCTTAATGCTCTGGTGAGGACCTGGATTTCAAGTGAATGTCCCTTTAATTTATGGCTGCTTGTAAGGCCAGGAGTTGGTATTTGCTGCTGTGTTGAATGTGATTTAGTCATGCTCTGGCTGGCTCTGACAGGGGAAGCATCTCTGAGTATAAACTGTAAGTAAAAATGAAATTATTCCATGGTCAGGCTCAGGAGGGGACTCTGCACCAGCTCAGCTTCAGTCTTCCACTGAAACCCTTTTTCCAGTCAAAATAGGAAACTTGCTCTGGAGAAACAGAGGATCAGAGAAAGACTTCAGAGGTTCAAAGCTGAGAGATGTGGGACCTCCTGCACTTCTGCAGACAGCACAGGTGCTGTAGGAACCTTGGGGGCAGCTGTGGGGTTGGTGTTCTGTCTGGAGACAAGACATGCTGGGGAGCTCAGCTCAGAGGCTGGAAAAGACTAAAAGCAAAACTGTGATTGTGTGTACCGAGGGAA
Source organism: Cephalopterus ornatus (assembly GCA_013396775.1). Lineage (NCBI taxonomy): Eukaryota > Metazoa > Chordata > Aves > Passeriformes > Cotingidae > Cephalopterus > Cephalopterus ornatus. Next base: position 89,874 of record VZRE01000482.1, read on the forward strand.
TAAACCAAAAATATAAGAATGGCTGACCTGTAGAACTTTTCAGGGTTGGTTGTTTCCCCTCCTCCTCTTTCTTCTGTCCCTCCCCTAGAGTGGTCCCTTTCTCTCTGCAGAGCAGTCAGAGTGTCTCTGAGCTGGGGTATGGTATTTTTAGGACTGTGTTTCTTAGCCCTCATTGCACTGTGCTCAGCTCATTCTGTATCACATGGCAGTGCAGGGAGCCCTGGACAGAGTGGCTGCCAAGCCCTGCACGGTGTTTCCTCAGTTCTGTGCTCTAGGAGTGTCAGCTGAGCCAAGGTAAAGCTGTTGGGTGTGGAGCAGGGGGAGCTGTGCTGCTGTGCACCATGACTTGGAGGAAGGAGGAGGGAGCATGGATCTTATTTTGGGAGCTTCAGCGATCAACTGAGGGTCAAAAATTGGGAGGTGCTTCAAAAATAAATCTTGGAACGGGAGCCAAGTGCCTGCTCTCTGCCTCAGGCCATGTGCTGGTAGGTCAACACCCCAGGAGAGGAGGGCTCAGCTGTGGTCCTCCATCCTCAGTGCTCAAAGCATCTGGCTGTTGCATAGAAACTGCACTGACACTTTTGACTACGGACTTTCCAACAAGAAAGATATACTTTTGTTATGTTTAAAAAGGGCAGTTTTGGGTTCCTGCGAAAGTGGGTTCCTGCAAAAGTGGTCTCCTGCTGGGTTTTCAGATGGGGATGGGACTTCAGCTCCAGAGCTCAGTGTCTCCTGGGTGGATGGGAAGCAGCCAGGCTGGGCAGCTCCAGGAGTCTGAGTCCCTAAGACATACACTCCACTGTGTGCTCTGGATGGCACAGGGAACGTGGAGAGGGGCAGGTTAAGAGCCTGGCAGGAGAAGCCTCCTCTTTGTGAGTGTTCGTCTTGGTGAGTGCTGCCCCGTGCAGCCCAGGGTGAGCAGACTGCAGCCTGATTTCATGGGCTGTGCTTTATCACCATGTTCTGTGCAGCACCATGACACTGGCTGTTGTGTAATGGGGTGTTAATCCTGGAAGGACTCACGTTCCAGTCCCGCAGGCAGCGAGAGAGAAAGGGCAGGACAATGAGGTCATTGAAGACCTACCTCAATGAATTAGGCAGTGACAGCTGGAAACCTTATCACCCAGGGGCTATTTAAAAAACAAATAGGCTCGGTTTAGACTGTTAGTTAGCTTGTGGGGAATTTTTAATAAGCAAGAATGCCAGTTATCATGAAATAATTTCTATCCCACCCAAATTAGTCAAACTATGTTTTGTGGACCCTGAGCTATCTCTGTATAATTAACAAGTAGTTCTGCACTTGAATTTGAAAAACTGGTTTGTGAGGGGAAGCAAGTCGATTTGCCTTGTCTTGGGAGGCCATCTGCCAAGTGAGATGCCTTGTGACTTTTTTTTTTGAGGGAGAAAATAGTAGAATCATGGAATGGCCTTGGTTAGAAGGGACCTTAAAGACCATCCACTTTCAACCCCTTCCATGTGCAGAGACACCTTCCACTAGATCAGACTGCTCCAAGCCCCATCCAACCTGGCCCTGAACACTTCCAGGGATGGGGCAGCCACAGCTTCTCTGGGCAACTTGTGCCAGGACTTCATCACCCTCACAGGGAAGAATTTCTTCCTAATATTTCATCTAAATCTACTATCTTTCAGTTTGAAGTCATTCCCCCTGGTGCTGTGACTCCATGCTCTTGTGGAATAGCCCTTAAGAAAAAGGAATTTGCTAAAAATGCCATAGTACCAGTGTAGTTTTAAGTGCAGTTTTGTTTTATTGAAACTGGATTACACAGTCAGTAAGGGACTTCATGGTCCACTTCTGGAAGGGAGGGCCATGGCCTGGCTGAAGGAATAGGATTTTTTCCATTGATTCCAGCAGCATGAAGATTTGACTCAAAGTCATGACAGTCCTGATGTATGCAAAATTCATAGCTGGATTTTTGCCCTGAGAATGGACGGAGAATGATCTGGCATTTGAAGATTTGCCTGCTCGAAATACCAGGAATAAACCAGATTTTTGTTCTATCCCTTTGCTGTGTAAGATTCTGCTGGCAGAAATCGGGCCGTGCTTACACTTCTGGGCAGATGGGTGCAAGAATGGCAGAGAGGTAGAAGAGCGCTCCTGAATACTCTCCTCATTCCCATTAGTGAAGGTATTAGAGCAACATTTCTCATCACTGAACTACCATTTGATTTATTGGGAGGGGACAGGTGAGGTGGGAGTGCAGGGGGAGAAAAAGGGAGAAAGAGAGGGTGTTGAAACCATCCCTAAACTACTTAGGCCACAGTAGCTTTCACTCAGAAGAACAAAGACCATGATAAATTTGACATTTCCAAGTGTTGCTCATTACTCTTCTGCCTTCCTCCTTTGAGTTGTGCTCACTTTCACACCTGCAAAGCCTTGGTTTACCTTTCTGCAAATGTGTGAAATCTCATCCAATTCATGCTGCAAATGGTTTAAGGAGCACCAGCTGAGCCCACTGCAGCTGAACACAGCGAGTGGGCTGCCAGGATGATGTGGTGCCTTGCTGCAGAGCAGTTGTGGTGGTTAATTCTTATGGTCTGCCATAGGACAACTTGCATTTGTCTTTATTGCTGTAGATAACTCAAGGAAGGGGACGTAAATCTCTAACCTGTGTCCAGAGGGAAGAGGAGAGGAACTGACACACAAGAGCTTCCAAACAGAGTAAGTTCAGATGCTCTCACCACTCCCTTGCTTGAAGGAGAGATAATATCCCTCGTGTTTTCCAAACTTCGAACTATCCTGAATGATTTCTGTAGTTTATTTCTCAATTGTAAAATGTTTTATAGCAATTTATTTGAGCTCTGGGGCTGTTACCATAAACTTGCTAGGTTAGATAATCAGAACTCCGGGAATTAAGTCCTGAGAGCATTTTTTTTTTTCTTTTTAGTGTTGTGCTTTTAAAAATATTTTAAACTCTCACCAATTATTTGCAAATATTTGTGACTTCTGGGAATTCAGTTCCCTGAAATGTAACGCAAATTTCAAAGACAATAGTACCAGCCAAAATATTGTCACTTAAATTGAGATGGAGAACCATGGAAATCTGGTTTTAGTTTTTTTAGGCATAGGAGTTGGAGTGGATAATTAGAATTTTAGTGGCCAGAAGAAGAATGTAGGGCAGAATGATTGTCCAGCCCTCCACACATGGTGCAGACTGAGAGCCAAGCCCCACCCTGTTACCTTACAAATCAATTAGACAAAGAAAAATGCTGGGATCGTGCCTGGTCTGGGCTGCTTCCTGATAAGAATTCTGTTCAGACAAAAATGTGATCCTTATGTATAGGATCTTTTTGGGGTTTATAGTTTTCTAGTCCACTACTTGAACATAATCTAATTTATAATCTGGATTGGTTTTTTTGTTTTAAATAAATCAGTAATCTCATTTAGAATGAGTTATATGCATTAATGAGTGGTATCATCTATGGACTTTCAGGAGCCTTTGTAATTTGCACAAGCCAATATTCATCTTATCTAGACAGGGAGCTATGCCTTCATCAGTGCAGCTCTTCAGAGATCAGAAGTACCATGAGCTGAAAGAGCAGTGTATCCAGCAGAGACGGCTCTTCGAAGATCCTGAGTTTCCAGCCTCAGATGGATCCCTTTTCTATCAGTCAGCACCACCAAGGAAAGTTGAATGGAAGCGCCCAAAGGTAACTGATGAATGTTTTTTCACTCCTACTGTCTGCTCCAGTAGAGACACCTCCATCAAGAGGTGTCTGAGCAAACCTTTGTTCTGTTGTGGACTTGACACCCTCTTTCTTGGCCGTGTTTCAGTTTGGTTCTGGTGAAACCTTAGCAGCAAGTTTTACCCAGAGAGAGGGGAGAGTTCTCCTTTATTGATCGATATCATCTCCAGTCTCTGCATGGCTGTGCTGAAGTTACTGTGCATTTTGCCTTTGACTTGTGTAAAACCTCAATTACACACCAGGGATTTTGTATTCCAAATGAAGGGCTGTTGTCCGTAAGCAAACAATAATGTTTGTGTCTATTTGTCACTTTTACTGGCATCTTAACATGGAAGTGCTCCCACTGCTTCTGTGCCATTCCAGGTCAGCATATTCCCACTCTTTTGCTTGCTCCACACCAGTGCAGGGGGGCAGTGTCTCTGCCTGTTGTGGGGAACGTCATGAAGGGGCTGATCAGAACTGTCCAGAAAGGCTCAGGCTGTGAGCAAGGATTTGTAAATGGCTGATTTTGCAGGCTTTTAGAGGCTCATGCAGAGTTGAGGGACCCTCCTTTTTAGAACCAGCCCCACATGATTTAGATCAAAAGCAGTAATATAAGACACAAACCCCCTGAAATTTTCTGTGGGGAAAACCTTCTTGCTTGTGGGGAGGGGGAAAACCCAAGAAAGATCCCCCCATTAGAGGACATTTTTCCTGCCCATTGATGCTCTTTTCTTGTGATATCCTTGGAGATTCTCTCCCTCTGCCGGGCTAAAGTGGGGCTGGGGGCAGCTGTGTCCTGCCAAGAGGCAGGAGAAGCTTCTTGCCCCCTGCTATCTCAGCTGGCCCTGGGATGTCCTCAGCCACCTGTCCTGGCTAACTCTTTTCTGAGGCAAACACTGCCTCTGTGTGGTGGTCCTGCTCAGCGTGGGGTGAAAATACCCGGGAATGACAGTCGCTCTGCTCAATGGATATTTTGTCTGTCTTCTTTTTAACTAAACCCCAGGGTTGTCTCATTTTTTTCACTGACCTTGCAAAAGGTATGAAATCCCAAGGACATTTTTGTCAGTGTTAAACAAACAGCAGTGATTCTCCAACCAGTGCAGGCAGGCATGTGGGGAAAGAGTGGATAGGCTTGCTTCAGAGATAAAGTATTCTTTAGTTACTCAGAAAGGAAAATAGTAGTCTGATCCTACAGAACGAGTCTTATCATGTGCTTTCCTGGTTCCCTTAATTGACTCTCTGTTTTATAAGCCCTGGTTTTGCTTTCATCTGCATCTTCTTTTTATGAAAAGGCTGTGATTGCACCCGTATTTTCTGGAAAGACAGAGCTGGTTTGTTTTCAGGAAGACAGCACAGAAAGATACCATGTGACAGGACCACTGAACTGCTTCCCAGGAAACCTCTCTTGTGTCCAGGCCACAGAAGGGACTGTCTTTGATTAACTCAGTGGTGCCAATGGTCGGATACGTGGCTGAAGGTGGAGAACCTGCCTCATGTTCCTCGAAACCCTGTGTGCCATGGGCCCCATTCTCCATTTTCTCACCAATTTTCCAGTGCTCTCAGGTGTGCTTATCACCATGCAAGTGAAAAGTCTGGGAAATATGACCCTGTGTGCTGCAATGATGCAGTGTGTAGGAATAAACAGAGCAAGCATCTCCCCCCTTCCCAAACTGGGAAGTGTGGGATGAGCAGGTTGGTGATTTATCCAATTTACATATGGCACTGTGAGGGACTGAGGTGCCAGAGAACGCAGGAGCTCTGACTTCTGCACATTTACTGGAGGCAGCATCAGCTTTTGTTTGCTTGTAACCAGTGGAAAATGATACATTGTCTCAGAAGCTGAAACATCCTCACGTTTACAAGTGCTGATTTGAACCTTGAAACCTCTTCTGCCTCTCTACCTGTCTGAGAAGATTTTACCCCCCTTTGGAAGGTAGAGGAGGCTCAGGGCATGTCTGCCTGCCTGGGCACTTCCCCTGGGTTACCTTTACAGATTTTGCATTAATGTTTCCACAGGATTTGTAGTCACAGCCCTCCAGAATATTTAACAGTATCCCAGTCCTCATAAATTTTGTGGAATGAGCATCATGAAAAACTTTGCCATCAGGTGTAAGAACACCTGGGTTAAATGCCCCTCAGAGATGATGCTCTTCATAGTTTAATTCCTCTGTCAGTTCCATTGCTGCAGTCTAACCCTGTTTTTTGGTTTGACTGTGAACAAGACCAGAGACATCTGCTTATGTTTGGGACTCGTGTCAGCGTCCAGTGGTGCCGGCAGGGGAGCGAGGTGTCCTGGCACCGCATCAGGGGTTGAGCAGTTGCACGACCATGCACTGCAAGAACAGTTTCGGCGCATGGAGCAGAATGACAGCTCATCACACCCTGGGATATCTGCCAGGATGGGGCCTGGGGAGAATCCAGAGCTGGCGGAGAGTCGACATTAAAGGGGAATGCCATGAGCTGGCATGGCAGAGTGATGTGGACTCCTAGCATACAGTCTAGTGACATTGTTGCCTTCTGTGTGACAAAGTGTTTCGTTTGTAACAGCCCCTGTGTATAGTGACACTGATACTTACCTGGCTTGCCAGATCCCCTCTCCACGCCCCCAGCTCCCTTCTGGAGTGTGGCTCTTGATTTAATGACCCCTTTTTCAGACCTGAACATGCTTTTTAAATCCCTTCAGCCACTTCTTTCCAGTCAAAAATAGTAATGCTATTATATATTATACTAATGACAGTAATGCTCTTGTTTAATCAAAATAAGGGTCCCTCCCCATCTCTCCTCCTCACTCTTCAAGCTTTGTAAGATCTAATTATTGTTCTTCTTGAAAATACCACTTATTCTGCAGAAGTTGCTGTCGTGTGCTGAAACAGCAGAAGTTTGGGCTTCTGTTCCCTTGTCTATGCCCAGAATTGTTCCTGTTTCTCTGTTGTTGGTGGTTATTGACTCCTGTTCAACTGCAGATGAGCACAAGTTGCAAAGCTCTGTGTGCTGTGACATTTGCATTTGTACTGGAAATACTGGCGTACGTGGAACATGCCTGAATCTGACAGGTGAGGAAATGTGCTTCAAAGAGTGGTGATGAGGCTCTGCTGAGCTTTTATGTTTTTATGCTTTTATGTTCCTCAAACATTGATGGGAATACCAAGGCAGTTTCAGGTCGCAGGTTGTGTGATCCAGGCACCAGTGTCTTGCAGCTTGCTTATTCACTGTGCTTCTCTGGGCTGTGTTTGTAGGAGAAAAGGGCTGTTAAAGACTCGGCCTTGCACTGAGATGAAATAAATCCTAACTGGCTTCTTTCCCTTATGTGTCTGTCACATCCTAGACCTTAGCACCGTGGATGTTGTCCTCCACAGGCAGGCCAAGTAACCATAACCCTCAGTGGGTGACTTTCAGACCTGCACTCCATGACTGCTTTGTACACGGCTACTTGAGGATTTTAGGACTTCCTGGATTACTCTAGTGGTCATTTTAACAGGCACTTTTGTATGCTGTAATTAGCTGTGATTACACATGACTGCAGCAGCAGAGAGGCTATTTGCCATTGTTACAAAAAGTTTTATGTGCCAGTAAAAGCATGTTTAGCTTATGATCTTCAGCTACAGCTCATTATCTGTGGAAAAGTTTTAAGTCAGCTGTTTCTTTGCTAAAGGTTTGAATATGGTTGCAGGGCACCTTAATTTTTATAGCAGACCTTAAGCCTTGCAGACTCAAAAGTGGTATAAAAGGTCATAGGCAAAGTAGGCTCTGACCTAAGTTTAAACCCTTCACCTTAAAGAAATAGGAAAGGTATTAAGAGCTGAACTCTGGGAAGCAGTCTGCCCTGGAATATAATCGGAGAGATTGAAGGGAAGGTTTCTGTACACATCAATCATGTTCTCCAGCTTAAAATTGTAGTCCTTCAGATATGATGCAAACTTCTGTGTGTTGCAAGTAGATGAGGGGGGAACAACAGGTAGATAGGAAACTGTCAGAACAAAATTCCTAAATGATGGCAGAGGATTTTTCCTTTCCTCATTCATTATGTACACGATGAACTGTGTACCCTGAGCCTCCTACAAATGGAGTCTGGCACTGCTGCTTGTTTGAGCTGAGTTGTTCCAGCATCCTTGTTGCTTGATCCTGCTGAGCCGAGCTGCAGCCATCTGTCCCTCTCGTGCAGGTGTCGAGCTGCAGAGGAGGAGTAGCTGCTTGCCAAGGGCAATGGAAGTAAGGACAGGCTGCTCCTGGGGAGGAAGGCGTTAAATCCACCCCAGCTGTGGGAACTCGGATGTTGGCACAGCTCACATGCATGTGGCAGCACAAAAACATGCTCTTCACACCGGTTGCCTTAGCAACTGCACATTCAGATAGCAGGATTGGCAGTGGGATCTTGCAGAAAATGATGCAGTTGCAATTAAGTCGAATTGTTTTCATGTTGATGGAATTAATTTTGAGCTAGGAAGGAAGGGGAGAGGTGATGGGTGTGCAGAAGTGATATTACAATGAGCTGCCACCCATTTGAGATCCTGGTGTAGGCAAGTCTCCATCATGCTGTGTGTTTCTTTGGCATTTGGCTTCTTAACCTTGTTTGGGGTTTTTTTGAGAGACTAAAAATCTGCCTCAAGAGCTTTATTTGTTTAGTGAGAGTAGATCTAGCAGGGTAATCTTCTGTACATCTCAGCTGCCACAGCTGTTGGATCCTGGTGATCCCCAGACTGGAACTGTAGGGTTTACAATGGCCCTGGGGAACTGGGCTACTGGGAGGAGGTGGCGTAAAGTGGAGGGCAAGGTCTTTCAAATCCAGGTCAAAACAAGTCTTGGTCTTACTGTATGGCTGTAATTCTGGATCAGGTGGATTAGCAACCTGCTTGCTTGTTGTTTTATTTGGTGGAATCAGTTGATTTGGACCATTTCCACCAGCAGTTGGAAATGTAATGTCATATTCAAGAGGAGTGGTTTGCCACTTGGTTTTGCACTGGAGTGACGAGACAGAAGTGGCCAGCTAAGATTTAGTACATGAGATACACAGTTCATCGAAATTCAAAACATTATAAAGCACTCAGCAGCACCCTGGTGTGTCTTAAGTTGTAAGTGTCTTCAGACCAATGTTTCCCAGGCCTTTAAAGTCCAGCAACACTTAACCAATCATTGATTGAAATGGTTCAGATACCTGGTTTTATTCACTACTAGTTACAAGGTCCCGAGCTTGTCTCTAGTTGCAATTTAGAACTGATTTTCAAGCCAACTGAGTGCTGATGGCAAGTCTGGGCAGTGCAGCCCTTTGTTTAAGGGTCGTGGTTGATGTGAATGACCAGGTAGGTAAGTGTGGGCTGCTAAAAGCATAATGGAAAGTGCGGTTTCAGATGTTTTTTTCTGCTCCTGGAAAAAAGCATAATTATAAACCATCTGCCAATATTTTGAAGGGGATATTGCGAAATCTAAATGTAATTTAAATAACAGTGCTAATAACTCAAATACATGTAGTACGTACTGATCTACAGAGATGAAAAAAGTAACTGGAATCCATTGGAATCATAGTTCTCATTCTACAAACCAGGAAAGTAAGTTCTCATAGAGAGGATCATGATAGATTAAATCTCTCATTATTACTAATAATACACTAATATGATCCTGTAATAATTTTAAAATTAATAATAGTCTTGGCTGCTCCAAGTAATCGACCTTTTTGAGGAGCAAACATATTTTGAAAAAATGGAGGGGAGGAATGGTGGTTTTTTTTTTCTTTAGTGGGGGGAGGACGAATACTGAAACTGAAATGTTTCTTGAATTTTTTCTTGGAGGCAAGGAAACACTTTCCAGCTGTAAAGGGCCTCCCCTTATTGGTTTCGTTTGGTACTTGGAACAGCATGTTCTGGTGGTGTCTGGCCAAGCAATTCACTGAAAACATCGTGGCCTTTGTCTTGTTTCTTTCCTTCTCCCATTATTATCTTCTCCTAAGGTTTTGAGATTGGTTTTTAATGTTTGGGGGTTTTTTGCCTTGTTTGTTTGTTTTTGTTTATGGGGTTTTTGTTTGTGTTTTTTTGTTTTGTGTGTTTTTTGTTTTTGTTGTTTGTGGGTTTTTTTCGCTTTTTACTGCGCTTGTTCTGAAAAGCAAATGCCTTCTCCCTTTGCAAGAGAACACACTTTTACCTGTTCCTCTCCTCCCTGGCCGCCCTGTTGCTGCTCTTCCATCCTCCTCCTTGTATTATTTGCAAAAAGAACAGAACCAAACTGTCCAGGCAAACCATCCAAACTGCTGCTACTTGTGGTATTGTAACTGATGATCTGGACATTCTGAGGAGAGTCACGCTGGGCTTTTCTTGCCCTTTTCTTCAAGACCTATTTTTAGGACTCTATCAGCACAATTGCCTCGCACGACAAACAAATCTGAAGTGGTGAGGGTACCAGAGCATGTGAGTGCTTCTTGCTCTTCTTATGTTGATTTGAGGGAAAGGAGTTCTTCCTTGAGGAGGAAGAAGGTAAAAGACCGAATGAGTGACATCCTTTTGAGGATGTGCTCAGAGTGGGTGTTAATAGCTCTCATCGAGACGCTGTTGATGCTGTATCTGGGCTGTGTGTGGTGTGCTGCCTCAGAAACCGGGCAGAGGGAGCTGGCAGCCAAAGAGCAGAAGGACAGACCAGAACCGGTGTGTCACCCTGGCAGGTGAAGGTAGTGAGATAAATGCAGCTGTTTCATACAGTCCGTTGGCCTTCTTGGACGAGAAATAGTAAAGGTGGAGTTTTTTGGAGCATGTGTTTGTGGGTTTCACAACTGGGAGTTTTGGTTTTTACGGCTGGCTAAAAAAGGAAGAAGCGAAGAGGAGCATTTTTGCTCCATTAGCCATGTAAAACATGGTTGATAGCTCACAACATCTGAAAGCAGCCTCCTGAGGAAACAGGGAAACTCCGAAGGAGTCTCCTGTGTTTAAGGCTAATATTATTATTCATCTGTTCTTGTTAGGTAATCTTTCATGGAGCCAAAACCTGTGGAAGAGCCTTTATTGCCAGAGTAGAAAAGACAGCTGCCACAAGATATCGCTTGCTGAATATAATAAAAATATGTAATAATCACTTGAGGTCACATTATTTTGATCACAGTGAAAGAGGGTGGGTGCCCAGACTGTGACATTGTGTTAGTTCATGTCCAGCATGACTCTGATCCTTTCACAGTGGCTGTGACATGCTCTGCTGCATGCCCTGCCTCAGCTTCCAGCAGGTGTTCTGATATTGTCAGATAAACTGGAAAATGTGTGTTGACTTTGTCTGCAGGTTTGGCCTATTATTATTCCAAAGTAACCTTTGTCACCAAAACCTCAAAGTAATAATTAACAAGCTTGTCTCTGGAAATTTGTTGTGCATTGGACCCTGCAAGAATCCTGTTACTGGTAAATATTTTCAATTTTATGGCATTTTGCTAAAGAGGATTGTAAAGGTGAAGCGATACAAACTTCACACCCAGTTATAAATTTCACCGATGTCAACCCCCAGGAAACTAAAATCTTGATTCATTTACAATATTATTTCTGTCTGTGACAAGACCAACTCCATTTCTAATACAAATATGAAGACTATATGACGGGCAGGCATGGATGTATTTAGATGGATATATGTACAGGGATGCATGTCCATGACACCGGACAGGGACTTGGGAAGCAGAATGGTGCAGTGGGAAGAAGGGTGAAGCAGTACTTTGGACTTGCATTGTCACCCCAGGGCAAACCTGTGGCATTTTGAAGGCAGTTCAGAGTCCCAGAGTCTGTACTACACAATTTGAGGCATGTTAGCTTTATAAGGGGAATTTAACTTCTTTTCTTCTGTGCTAAGAGCAGTGATGGGAAAATAGTAACATTCCAGATGGACAGTGCAGCCATCTGCTTTTCTAGGAGATGGGTCCAAGAAGTATGGTGAAGTTACTGGACACAGCAGTCACCAAAGGGCTGTAGCAGATGTTTTGTTAAGCCCTTTCTTTCCCAATTGTTTTGTTCCTGTAGGCAGGAAGCGAGCAGAGCTGTGTGTGGTGCCCTGAGGACTCCTCTCACATAGCCAAACAAACAAGTAGGGATCTCTTAACTCCTTTAATCCCATCCCTGCAGTTATTGCTGGCAGTGCCTGGGATTCAGGTCTCGGAGGGTTACCTACAGCTGTGTGACCCTTGTCTGTGTCCTGTTTTCCTAGATGAGAGCCTGCAGTTCAAGTCAAGGCTGAGGTGAGTGCAGTGTGCTGTGGCTCAGACATGCTCTAAATAAGAAGCCCCGAGAACTTTGTGGTATTTCATTCGGATGGGCTCCGTTCCTGTGCTTGAGAAGATCCATCAGAAATAGGATCGGGAATTCTGCTCTGTTCTAGGATTTTGTGTCTCTCTTCACCTTCCTGCAGTGGGCTGGTGACTCCTGCCTCCGGCAACAAGCTTAATTCTGAAGAGACCTTGATTGTGCTTCTGGGTGTTAAGCAATTTGAAAAATGCAAGTGTGGGAGAACACAGCAATCCAGAACTTGGGAGGGGAGGGCCTCACTTTTTATGAGACGGGTGTTTAATTTAAGAAACTCTATTGAGACTGAAACCGATACTGTTTTGTTCTCCTAAGGACGTTGTTTTAAGAAGCATCCTTTTGTCCCCAATAGGGATTTATGAACTTAGTTTAATTCACTCTTATTCCCCTTTGTCATATAGGCTGGAGCACCTCAATATTAGTATCATGGGTTTTGTGCCCTGGCCTGTTTCAAAGCCCTGGGGTTTTCACTGTGCTCTGTTTATCACCTTGTCTTTCCCCCAGTGTGATAAGTATGGGAGGCACCATGAAAATATTGCTTGGTACGTTTCCATCTTGGTTTCTGACTGGATAAAACATTCCTCTCAAAATATTTTGTCCTTAATGTTTTCAGCTGGGGAAGTTGTGACATATTTCTTCTGAAATTGCCAAAATGATCTCAGAATGGAGCTGTTTGCTCACCCTTATTTTATTAATGCCATAATTTTATTTTTATTTTGCCTGGAAAATCTTGTTAAGATGGAGCTTGCCCAGAAGAGATGAGCAAGGAGCTATAAAGCCTTCAGTCTTCAGCAAATACCCACGTCCAACCTCTCCAGTGCAGTCTGGTGACTGTATGGACCCCATAAGACACCAGCTTGATGGCTCAATCCCATTTCTGATGTCACTTCAGAAGATTCTTTGTTCTTAATTGTGCCCTTCTGTGTTGTCTGTGTCATGAGAGGAAGGAAAAACCCCGGTGGCACCTCACCAGCAGCCCTGCCTCCCTGCTCCAGGAGCTTGTTGAGGAGCTGGGAGTTCAGTGGGTATCCTGTACACAGCTGCATCCTTCCTCTCCCTTGTCTTGCAGGTACCAGGGTGCTGTGAGGCATGAGTTCCTCCTTTTTAAGGTGATATCCTTAGGTACACTTGCCCTTCCACGGGTGTTGCATTGATTTCAGTATGATGAAGCGGCAGTGTTTTGAAAGTGGCAATTTTCACAACAGTATTACTCACCCAAGTCTTCCAGGAATATAATTAAGAGCAAACATTTGTAAATGATATGCGTGCTTGCCAAGTAGACAGCTCTCCAGATGCCAGTATTTTGTTATCTTCTCTCTTGGCAGTTTTTCCAGTTTGTATTTCCCCTCTCTCCAATTGGATGGAGGCTTTCTTACGTTGTTGCGGGTTTTTTTCCCCCAAAGAAAAAAATATTAAACGACCTCGATGTCATTTCTAGAACATAAACAGTACAATTCCAAGGCTCTGAATGTTTCTTTAAAGTTTAAAACGTCAGGTTTGATTTAGTTGGTTCCACCATCAGTAGATGAAAATTGGTTTCTCGGAGAATCAGCTCCTGTTTGCCCTGAGGCGATGTGGTGATGGCAAGGATGACATGGTAAAATTTATTTTGAGGCTGTAAAACAAAAAGCCTGAGGATCACATCCTGAGCCAGCATAAGCCTTCTTACAGTAATTGTTAGTTCATTGATTTAGTCTTCTGAAAAAATTAAATGTCTGAGTTCTCTGAAGGAAAAATTACAGCCTGAATACGCCAGTTGCAAAGGGAATTAAGGTATTGTTCTGTCAACACTTCACCAGGACTGGAAAGCATTCAAAAAATGCTTTCTGTCTGAAGAGCTTTATGCTTTTCTCATTTTATTTTCCTATTTAAGGGGGTATTTGGGATGAGTTAAGTCCTGGAATCTGAGGCTTTGTAAGCCATTCCATCTTACATTCGCAAAGTAATTTGTTTGAATTTCATGCTGTTTCCCTATGATCTAAATGTATGCTTCCTTCAAGATTAATTCTATTTAAAGATTAAATAAATATGTATGCTTTGTTGGCTAAAACAAGCTCTTAAAAATCCTTCACAGGCAGAAGAACCTTTTAGAACTGCTGCCTTGCCTGTATGTGGCATTGTTTCTAACTCAATCATAAAGGCTAAAACATTTTGAATTTGCATGTTTTCCAGTTTTCAGGAAATAAAATGTTCTTCCTCAGGAAAATACACTTTCAATAAGGGCAAATTTTATCTTCCAGATTTTATGCGCTGATCTTCCAGATTTTTCCAGATTTTGGGCCAGTGTTGCAGGGGCCAAAGGCCACCTTGACCTCCTCATGTGCCTCAGGAAATGGAATCACTGCTCTTGGAGATACCCAGAAGCCATCTGGGTGTTCACTGGGCAGCCTTCCCGCACACGGGGGTTGGACAGGGTGGCTCCCAGAGGTCCCCTCCAACCTCAACCATTCTGTTACCAGGGAGAGGAGAGTTAGGCCATGGGGTTTCAGTGCAGAGTCTCCTGGGATGGAGTCAGTGTGGTGTCTGAGATTCCCTTTTTGGGGTGGATAATGGATGTGCATACGGTCCTCTTATTTTCATCCCTGTTTTCTCCTGTTGAGGCCAACTGATCTCATGTGTGCAGTCATCCACATGTGTATATTTACATAATGTGTGTATATTTACATAATACATGGCATGCCTGTATCTGTACCTGCTCTTTGCAGTGGGAAGGCAGACCCTGCTATCTTATCTTCACTTCTCAAATGCAGAATACCTTTAGCCTCTTTAGAGGCTCAGAAACTCACTCCGTAACTCCCACATCTACCTGTTCCACCAGAAATAATATAGCTTTATGCAGGTGCTTATTTCATTGGCTGCAACATTTTGTGTGGAAAACTGGCCCTGGAGAAGAGCTAAACCGGCCTCATTAACTAAAAAGGCCTTTGGGACTGGGCCTATTTAATAAAGACTTTCTGTGCTGTATAAGGCAAGTTGAGGTCTGATTTTCACTTGGAGACAGCACTTTCTAGTCTTATGCAGTGAATAGATAATCCAAATAGGGTTTTTTCCTAAGAATGTACTAAAACTTCATCCTTCAGTGATGGTGAGCATAAAATAGATTAAAATAAATTAAATCTCATTTAGTAGTGAAATCTAACTTGAATTTAACTTGAAATCTAACACTTCGTGTGGTCTGGAAAGAGTTGTGAGGCTGACTGCTGTGACTACTCCTGTGGCTGCCAGTAGTGATTGCAAAAGGTAAGTGAGAGCTTGCTGGGATTCCCAGGATTTCCAAACTGGAACATCAGGAGGGTAATTTCTCAGCGAGGGCAGGGAATCATCTGTTGGCCATCACTGACCTTTGTTCAACTCCTGCTAACTTGATGATTTGCTATATAGACAGTTCTATGAGCCTTTTTTTTTCCTTATATGTGGATATGATCCTCTCCTTGAAGATAAGGAACCCCATATGAACCTTAATGAACTCCCATCCATGCTCATGCACACCCTGATACTTGTACCAGCTTTATTTGAACAGGTGAAGATGCAGGTCTGCTGGCAGTGAGTTTTTTGGTTAAAATGGCTCTGGGTCACATGTTTGCCACATTGGCTTCCTTTTTACCTGACAGTTGAGCAATATCATTTTCTTGGGCTGGCACCAGGCAGATGTGATGTTAGCATTTAACAAAGGAATTTGTCTGAAATGCAGTAGTGAATTCAAATCGGTATATCTACGTCACATTAGGAAAACCAAAAATAAGCTCGATAAATGCAGTGAAAGAGCCATGTAAAGAAACATCATGATATAAATAAGGAAAAAAGTTTCTTCTTGTGTCTTTCCAAGCAAGAAGCCTCTTAAATGTCCGAACAACTTAAACACAGAGATGAAAGTGACTGTGCTTCAACTGGGATAAAATCATGACCAAGTAAACATTCAGACTACCCTGACAGGCTGAATCCTCCCAAGCAGCCAAAGGCTTTTCTCAGTGTATCTGTCTGACTGAATCTGCTCTAGTCTTTGTTTTGGGTTGAAGCAGAAGAAAATTCTGGATCATGATAACAAAAACCTTGACAGTGAGAGATTGGAGTCACTTGCACTTGCCATCAAAGTAAGCAGAGATTCCTCCTGGACTGAACAGACAGGAGGAAAGGGTATCCCCAGCCTTGATATTAAGCAGCCAAGTCATTTTGGCCACAGTGAGGGGGTGCTCTGTGATCTGCCAGTCTGATTAGTGTTGATGGAGGGCACTGAGCAACTAACAATTGGCCATCAGGCTCTGTGTTCCTTTTGGCCTTTTTTCCCTCCAGAGGAAGTGCAGTTCCAGTCACATTGTCTCCAGGTGTGTGTCTGTTCCCCTCTTCCCAGACAGTGCTTCAGCCAGTGTGGTAAATGTGTAGATGTCTCAGTGAAAATACATGTGCCATGGCAAACAGGCAGTTGACTGGGAACTGGATACTCTGGGAAAAGGCTTATCCTTTATCAGATATCAGAGTGCCCACAAGAGAGGGAGATACCAGAAAGCAAGCTTCCTGAACAGATCTGTGAGATGTGGAAGTAGTTCTCTTATTGATTCCTTCTGAAACGTGTGGAGTCGATAACAGAATGTGGGGAAGAAAAGCAAAGGTGAGAACATAGTGAAAGATACAGGACTAGAAAGGAGAGTGTCTGGTTGAAGTGTGAATTAAAGTGAATTCATTAATATAGTGGCAATACTGGGTATCATTTGGCATCTGCCAATCACCCTTGAAAAGTTTACCCTTTAGCACATAATATGGTTCCTTAAATTGGAAAAACTTCCTGAAGCTTTGACATAATTAGAAGGAATGGGTCTTATCCAAAAATTGTACTCATTTTAGTCCTCTAACAGCAATCTGTGCTAGCCAAAATAACCTACATGGAGTTAAGCATGTGCTTGATTGCTTGGCAGATATGACAACTATGACTTTACTTGAGAATCCTACTGTGGAAATCACTGTTGTGGGTTTTTCAGTTTCATCACTCAAAACTGAAGAAACTTCTCTCATGTGCTGATAACTTTATTGTTAAATTAACATCTTTCCAAGATAAGGCTTTAAAAGATGTTTTAGAAGTAGAAGCTAATGTTTGTTTTCAAGATGTGTAAATAAACCGCTTTCTGGTGGTTTCTGTGAATTTATGATTCTATGACCCACCGATTTGGCTGAGTCATAAAAGTGCTTTTTATGCAGCACTAAAGCAGATGCTGCTGTGTCACTTTTGACGCAAAAATTTTATAGCTTAGAATTTGAACTCTCAGACAAGCAGCAGCTTCCCTGAAGTGGGAAGGTAGCTGGTTCTTGAGACTGGATGTGGTAGATGCTGATGTCACTGTCCTGGCTGCAGCTCAAACTCAGTCTGGACAGGGAGTGTCAGGAGTGAGCTGCAGCAGAAGGCTCAGGGAGGGCTTTTTCTAGAGCTGGCGTGAGTGATCTAATAAAGTTCTGGTAGCATGAAAGCTCTGTGGTTCTCTTCAAGGTACTCTGTATTACTAAAAGACCAATACCCTGCTTTACATGTTCTAAGGCTGAACTTTGCCAGAAAGGATGCCCAGACTAGAATTTAGGAGTCTGATGTTTGTCATGCTGGGACAAGACACACTCCATAGACTCTGACTTACATAGGCTCAGCAAAGTTGTGCTGTGCTTGCTTGAACAAAAATTCTATTAAAAAAAAAAAATTCAAATTTGATATTGCTCAAGTCATCTCTTTGTTTAAGAAGCTTGTGTCTCATGCTCAGGGTTTTATATAACTCACAGTTCCTCTTTTCATGTTATGAAGCAAACATCTCGTCCAGGAAGGTGTGGCACGGATCACAATTCCAGAAGTGTATCTGCAAGGTGTCACTGTCTACTCCTTGCACTGTTATCCCAGACATTAATTTTTTTTTGCTTTAAGGAAAGAAATGGGAGAACACCTCAAGGTGCTGTCTGAAAAAGATGAGGAGACTGAGAGGAGAGGATGAGGGATTTTTATCCTTAAGAAAGTGTCTGAGATGAATGCTGTGATTAGCAGATACTGGAAACTAGGCTGAACCCAAACCCTGCTGGAAAAGGGAGGTGGAAAGGAATAACCTATTGCTAAAGGGCTTTGTGCTCTTTAATGTGGTGGTTTAAACTTATGCTTTTTAACCTTCGAATTGCTACTGCGCAAGGAAGAAATACCTCCTTTCAAGTAAAATAAATTATCTCCCAGACTAACCTGAATTTTCACTCCAGACAATGTTTCTTAGAGGACTTCACTTCAGTTCTGCCACACAATGCCCAGTGTAATAACAAAAATAATAGGTGACTTTGCTGAAATCTGCTCAATACTCTTTTTTTAAACATCATATTCCCTTCCTCATAAAAGGCAGTGATGGAGAATTCCATCTGCATCAGTTGCCAGTCCCCTGAGGCACAGCATAAGGTCAGACTGGACAAGCCTAGGAAGGTCATGGCCACTGAGCCAAAGTGATGCTTGTTATCAGGCAAAGGAAATTGCTGCCTCCCCACACAGAGCCGGGCTGTCAGGAGCACAGAGCTGGGAACTGGTTATTCTGCACTGGGCCGGTGCTGAATATTTCAATGCGGTGGAAAGTTGTGTGTGAGTTAATCCAACCTCCTTTTCTTATTGTTTTTATTTCCTGTCTTAGGAAACTAGTCCAAGAATTTGATAGAAAAACATGTTTTGGGGAAGCAATAAAAAAATGTAGCTAAATAGTGGGTGGTCATTTAGTCTGATGAACTGTGAGTGGACTTACAGCCCATGTCTGACCTCAGGCACATTGGTGTGTGCCTGGAAGTGGTATCAGGGAGTCGCTCTGAACTGACTGTCTTTGACCTTGGCTATCCCCTGTTACTTGCACTTAATGCAGAGACATTTCCCCTGCTTTGGTATTTTGCTCTTTGCAGAAATAGAGTTAGACTGGTTTATACCACCTGTCTCTCAAAAGAACCATACACTCAGTTTTTCCCTAAACTGCCTCTGACTCCTTTCCTTTACACTGGAGGAAAAAAAGGCCAGTTAGTCTGAGATCTCTGGCCTGCTGACATCCCTGTTTGGAGCTAATTAGCCCTCTTAAATAAATGGTTAGTGCACACACAGAGGCTCATGTGCAGTGAGTCTGATGTGTCTGAGGCTCTTCCCCATGTGCGCTGTCTCCTCATTCTGTCATTGTAATATTTAATAATGATTTTTATCTCATTTGTGATTGATTTTATTAAATACAAAGGAACGTATTTGTTATGTCCCTATTCCTGCTGGTGGGCAGCATTTTACAAGAAAACTTTGGGTTAGTGACCCAAAAAAAAGATATCTTTTCTGATGGAAACAACTCCTTTTCCCCAGAAATTTAAATTTATACATTTGTAACCAATTAACATGATACTTTGATTAAATTTTTCTCCCCAACTTATGCCACAATTGTTGTAGCTTTGGAATAGCAGAGAGTGAAGTTTCCCAGAGGTTGTTACCTTTGTTTATATGATGAGTAGAGAGACAGACCTCTCTCCAGTGTTACAGCACTATGGGAGTGGCAAGGGGATGTCTGTACATTGCCCTTTGAAAGAACTCGTGTTCAGGTTCCAGGTAATTTGGACACTTTGCTGAGAGGACATGGCTGCTGCCTGAGGTGAATCCTGCCCTAAGAATGGCATCTCCGGTTGCTGCTCATGAGGAGAAGTCACACAAATTGTGGTACTGAGTTTAGAGAAGGGAATAGGTACGAGCGGAAGGAGGCAGGAGACAAAGGCTGTTGTCTCCTAAGTTCAGTGAGAAAAAAACTCAAAGCAGCTCTCCTCTAAAAGTGTTATGGATGTGCTGCAGTTCTGGAGAACGTTGATCTAAAACTTCACAACCTAAAATATTGTGGCAAGAGACGGTCTGATGTACTTGTTGGAGGGTTCTGGGGGAACAGAAAATCTTTCGTTGTAGTCTTGAGTGATCCCTGGGATGTGGTGACAGAGGACTCAGGGCAGGGCTTCAGTAAACACTTAGTTATGAGGTTCAGGAAAAGGTCAGCCCCACGGCACATCATCTGAACCCTTTCCAGCCCCCGTCAGCATTCTGGATGGGAATGAGCTGTAGCGCTCCAAGGGTCAGGTGAAACCTAGAGGCAGCCAAGATACACACCATGTTGCCCAATGTTTGGGAGTTTTTCTTCCAAAACGTTGATTCAGATCCCCCCCAGATACATAGGCATAGGCAGGGCAAGGCTGAAACCCATGGCCTTTGCTGAGTATTAGTCACCACTCGCCCCACGCTGAAAATGGAGGGGAATAAAAAAAAGAACACTATAAAAATGTCTGTGATGCATTTGGTTTTGTAATGAGATTTATTGGAGAGGGAGGAGGAGGAAGAAGCATTTCTCAATCCCCAAATAGCTGGGTTTTCTTTTATATAAGACTGGAGCACAGTGGCAAACTGTTCCCCATGTTTATGTACAGTTCCATTTCTTTTTAAGCACTTTTTGGCATTATCTTGCTCTTAGGTACAAAGTTTCCAGAGAAATTACATTTCCTGAGCTCAGGGTATACAGACAGAAATCTGAGGGCTAAACCTGCCTTTTGTGTTAGGTGGTGTTACATTGTGTTACACGGTGTTACAGCACTGATAAAAGTCCCTTCTTGATCTCAGCAAAGGTTCTTTCAGTCAGTCACATCCGACCCCGGGTTTCCTTGGGTGGAGGTTTCTCTGAGAACTGTCCCCTGAGGGGTTACAGCTCTGCCACAGGGCAAGATTCGAACTTAACACTTCTCTTTTTTTCACTCCATACGCAGACTTTTTTTCAGACATAACAAGGTTACAAAGGACTTCTTGCATGCACTGGAATATCTAGCGTGGTTGGGCTCAGTTATTTGGCTTCTTAGGGGTAAATGCAAATGCCTTGGCACACAGCCTGGTCTGGAGAGGGTTTCTGTAACCATGCCAGCACAGCTGGGCTTTATTATATGATAGACAATCTTGTCTACCTCTTCAGCTACGCAACCACGAGGTAAGTGCTGTCTTTGCTGCCTTCCTTTAGATGAGGTTGGCTCATAGTCAGCTGCAGCCAAAGCGGAATTTTTGCATCCATGTTCAGAAAGAATTGCCTTTCCCCTTGCTTCGCCTCACACTGATCTCTCTACAGGAGCTCACTCAGGATGATGTGAGGATGGGAGAAGACAAGAAAATGGAAACAATTCTCAGCTCTGACAGAATTCAAACTGCTATAAACAATATTAAGGGAACTGTGTACTGGGTTTAAGTAGATCAGTCTGATAGAATCATGGAGAGTGCCTGTCTCTATAGGTCTTGTGTGCAAGCAAAGGTGGATTATTTTTCACATTAGGGCTGGGTTCTTCAAAAGATACTGGAGAAAATAAGCTCTAAATGCTTCTGAATCCTTTAAAAATCTGAGTTGCAAGTAGTGTTTGCTATTTTTTCTTCTTCTCTTTCCCTGAAGCTCTGTTTTTCTGGCTGAGCAAGCTGACAGACCCTAATCTGTTTAAAAATAATCTTTTCCTTTTCTCAGGTCTCAGAGATCTCTCATAATGTTTTACAGTGCAGGTTCATTTAACATCTGTGAAAACACACAGAAAATTAATTAACCCTTTAAATGTCTTTCTTCCTATTAATAACTGATATTGCATAAGTTTTAGTTCATTGATATTGGTAAGACATATGTCAAGAGGTGCATCTTTAGAGCTAAGGGCAACTTTCTCCTTTAGCTAAATTTCTGTAAGATTCGAAGTAGCCACAGAAACCTGAAGTTAATGCTTACAGTTAATCAGTTATCTGCTGTATTTTCTGTGATGCTTCTGGTCTCAAATAAAACCCATGCTTTCTTTTTTCTTTTTTTTTTCTTTTCTTTTTTTCTTATTTTTTCTTTTTTTTTCTTTTTCTGTTTCTTTTCCTTTTCCTTTTTTTCTTTTTTTTTTCCCCCTTTTATCTTAAATAATCATGACAGAGCAACACACAAACCATTTCATAACTCCTGTGACATGGGTGTTTGTCATCTCCCGTGGTTCACAATGCTCTGCAATTTCCTTTGGGGAGATAGATTGAAGTAAAAAGTTAAGTTGCCATTTTCCGTATTTGTACTGCAGTCCAAACATTTTTGTATCTCAGTGAAATTCCTGACTGCAATTTATCAGACCCAAGCAGATGACTGTTAGTCTGATGGCCTGGACTATGTTATAAGACTGTATTGTGTCAGATACCCTGATATGTACCACCTTGATTTCCTTCCAGCCTACAGTAGGACAGATCTTACAGTATTGATAGGGAGCAGTAGATGTGATAGAGTTTGATTTTCCTAAGACAGTTTCTGATACATTTCTCCAAAGTATGAACATTTGGATTAATTCAAACTTTTGTAATGGTGAAATAAATGACTTGGAGTACTCTCAAATTGGCCTTGTGTCGATGGAGTCCTACAGGAATCTCCCCTTATCTGGTACTCTTTAGTATTTTCATTATTACTTGCATGAGGGTCTAGGGAGGCATGTATGGGAATACTGTAAGACAGACTGGGATAGCATTGCAAGCCACTTGACAGGGTTGAGAATTGGGAAAATAATGTGGAATAAATAGGGTAGAATTCAGCATCACTTCATCAATGGACCCAAGCGCAGTGCTTTGGTACTAAGCGACTTCATGGCTCACTTAGAGAAAAAGAATGAATAGGCAGTAAGTCCATAGAACAGGATCAGAGGGTGGATCACAGTCTGAACACAAGTTAAATATGAGAAGTTCAAGTGAAAAAGAGAAAAATGCCTCCCCCTGCTTCAGCAAGGAAGAGCATCGAGCTCTACTCAGTGCTGCCATAGCCTCACCTGGAGCACAGCACCTGGATTTGGGCACCACATGAAGCTAGTGACACAAAATGTGAAGAACCAGCTATTAAGACTAGAGAGAAGAGACTTGTTATAGGTTAGTAGATTATCTGAGGAGCTGCTGTAGAAAGGAAAGGTAACTGAGCTCTCCATTCACAGAGGGCTTGTGGAGCAGCTCAGCAATGCAGTTCTAGCTGACTAGGGGAGAAATGTGTGGGCTTTCCCTCATGGGCTGTGTGAAATACAGGTTAGAGGAGTTTCAGTCACAAGTAGGTCAGGGATGGCCAATTTGGGTACTTGCTGGGACTGACCGACCTGTTCACAGTCTCTTCCAATCCTATTTGCTGTTATCCCACTCTGAGTTCTCATCTCCAGTCTGCTCGTTAACCCGTTCATTTACTTACTCCGTTACAAAGAGATGAACCATTTAAAATCATAAAAACGGGGTTTGGGATCCCCTGTATTCCTCACAGCATCTGTGGCTGAATAACAGTGAATGTCAGACATTTCAAGCCTACTCAGGACAGCAAGGATGGGAGGTGACACAAATAGACTTCTGTGATACAAAAGCAAGCCTGGTATGAAAATCAGAGTGCCAGGGTTTTCAGCAGAACCATGAGGCCCTGCAAGCTCTTACCTCACTCTCAGACTCTGTACAGCCCAATTATAGTCCTGCAGATGGTGTTTATTTTATTGTGCACACAAGCAAAGGGAGAACCGGGAAGAGCTCTGCATCTTGGAGTGTGGAATGCTCCCTGCAGGCATAAATAATACAATAACTGCTTTTATTTTCAGTGTTGTATTTGAAATAGTGTAGCTGTTAGACCTTAATGACGTCTAATAAGATCCAGTAACTGTCTTTAAACTTTTTCTTGGAAGTGTGAAGATATTTCTCTTTTTTACAGCATAGATGTCACACGCTGATCCCGAGAAAGAGATTAGGGTTGAACCACTATGTTTGCAATGGAGGTACTTCTGGTGGAACCCAAGGTCCAAGTGTTTTGGTGCTTAGGTAGTAAGAAAGGGAAGGTGTCAGGTCTTCTGAAGTGCTTGAGCCACATCTTACATCAGTGTCTCTTCTTTGTAATTCCTCTGATAGCAACTGGCTTGGTCCTCAACTACCCTGAATTATCACTGCTGGGAGTATTATTGGGAAAGTGATTTTTTCTTTTTAATTATTAATTTTTTTTTTTTAACATGCTTGGGGCAAGCAAAAATGCTTAAAGATCCTCACAAGGACTGCAAAATAATATATTGAAATAGCACATTTCCAATTGTGTTGGGGGAATTGCAGCTTAGATAGCTAAAAGTATTCCTTAGAATTTGCTGTATTCCATAAGTGGTGAAAATCAAAAGGCCCAGAAGACAGCAAACAGCTGATACCAGCCCTAGCTTGTGCCTGAGTGTTATTATGTGTCTCATCTGAGCCACACAGTGACAGTCATCATAGAAGCTGTTATAATGGCTGTAATTAATGACAAAAGGAACCGAGCTGATGTAATTTTCTTATGCTGTTCTTTAGTCCCAGGAGTGCAGGGCTCTTAAGCAGTTTAATAAGGTTTATCAAGCAGGATTCTGAAGAATTTGGTGACTCTGGTGGAAACAGGAAGGTGCTGTTTCTGAGTTTTGCTGTTCCATGTTTGCTTTGGACCCCAGTAGTCAGCAAAGGCTAATCTCATCCATAAGTTTTGGCAATTGGCATGTGCTGCTTTATTTTTTCTCTGAGGACTGTATGAGATGTGAGACACACTTCAACTGAAAAAAGACAGTTTAATGTGGTTATTTTTAGAAGAAAAAAAAAAAGGAAGAGAAGATAATTGTAGTACACAGCAGTGCCTAATTTCTTTCAAAACCAATTAAAGTTTTGGCTTCCTCTAGTGACAAAAAACTTAGGGCAATTTCAACCCTTGTGGCTCCATTTATTGCTTGTTTATTATTCTGACAAAATAACATTTTGAAAGGAAAAACAAACTAGAGATTATTAATGCCGGAGTTGCCTGGAAATGGGACACAAAACTTGAGTCTACCCCAGGTCATGTGGAATGTGTACTACCACTGTGAAGGCCGAGCAGTCCACTGATGTCAGCCCCTGCAACAGGCAACTGGGTTGATTTACATCAGCTGAAGTGTCAGCCCGAAGGTCCTGTTGCCATTCCATATCAGACCATCCAGGGAGACTGAATGGATCTGTCCACGGTCCATGATGCTGATGAGCGTGGTCAATTTTCCTCATATGCACCATTTTTTTATTCAGATTTTTATTAAGGTCTGTTAATAAGCTTTGAAATGTCTCTAAGTGGAGACACATGTAAGAAGCACTGACACGGTAACAGTGTCTTGTGACGATCAGTTACTTGTTTCCCAAGAGGCAATTAAAATTTCAACCATTATTTAATGAGAAAAGTCTCATGCCAAAAATATAATTTTCTTAAAGTGAATGGCAACAGCTCCATGAATTCCATGCCATGAGTTGACTCCAGGTGCCATCAGCTAAACCAGCCCAGCAAAACCAGCCTCCAGCTCAGCACTGAGGTGGTTCTTTACTCTGAGAATAAGCTCATCTGGAACTGATTTGTTACAGTCACATCAGAGGGATGTGGTCTTCACATGCCTGTGGTCTGTAGCCAGGCTTTGATTGCAGTCTTCATATTTTGGGATCATCATCTATTATTACCAAAGAGCAGTGAGAATCCATGAGGTAAGGAGTGCAGCTCCTTATTCTACTGCTCATAGCAAACTGGAAAGCCTGCAGTAAACCTGCAGTCTCTTGCCATTTTGAGATGTGAGGGAGTTATTTATTCTGCATTTCTAATGGCTGGATATAAAATAATTTCCACAGCGTTGAAGTTTAGGGTTATTATACTGTGAAAGCAGAATTTCCTACCACTGCCGTCCTCTCAGCCAGTCAGGAGGAGCAATGACTGAGAGGAGAACATCAAGAGCAATCACTGGGTTGAAACCTGCAGGTTCCATATCAGTTTAGGAGAGGCAGATTACCTGTTTGCTGAAGTGCTGTGTGGGAAATTCTCCCTGGTACTGCAAGGCCACACATGTATCCCTTCAGCAGAACACTGTCTCCAAAGATTTCTTGGTAACAAACACAATTCTGCTGCAAAATACACCCGTGTGGCTTTCCCATGCTCCGTGACACTGGTGCTCCTTTTAGTGCCTTGATCTGCAGGCAAGGGGCAAGATAAGGAGAAGCAGGGAGACATCACAGGAAGATCCAGCTGTGCTTTGTGGGAATCTGCATGTAAATAGAGATGGAGCCAGGAGAGCAGTGGGAAAGGAGGAGTGAGTGGTTCTAATAGGAGCCAGTTGAATGAGAATTATGAGACACAGAGAATGAAAGGTGTGTTTCACAGTCAGGTATTCTCTGCCTCCTTAGGTGCTATGTTGCTGAAGGAGGGTTTCCAGTATGTCAGCCAAGGGCACAGCAATGAAGAAAGGGGTTCAGGTGTCAGTAACACCGTTTCCTGCTGCTTTTCTTGATGGAAAGGACATTGTGATCATTTCTGGAGTGGAGTGTCCAGTAATCTGTGGTTTGTTTTGTCAGGACCTCTGTGAAGACCCCCATCTGTTTGTGAATGGAATCAGCTCCCATGACTTACACCAGGGCACCCTGGGGAACTGCTGGTTTGTGGCTGCATGTTCCTGTCTGGCTCTGAGGAAATGCCTCTGGCAGAAGGTAGGTAATAGATGTGCATGGTACATGTAATAAAGCTAATAAACCTTGGCTGTTTCCCTGCCTATCAGCTAATCTTTTTCCCTCTAGGACTAACAAGTAGTGAATTTTGGTAGATTCAAATCTTCCCTTTCTTTAAAAGTTCATTTCTCATACTGTGAGACCTCCTCACTCCTCAGTCTCATTGAGCACCAAAAAAACAGATGTAACAAAGCTAGAGAGTGCAAGGGGTTCTTTTTATCTCTCTTTGCAGATCAATATGAATTTTACTTTCCTAAGAGTTTCCTTGAAGTAGGACTGTATTTCACTTTGTACCAAATTCACCCTCCTTTTTCACCGCTTCATTTATTTAGGGTTAACTGCTCATGAAGCTGAGTGCCAGGACAGTGCATGCTCCAGGGCAGTCTGCCCTCACAATAAACCTTTACACAGTGCAATTGCTGAACTTTCCCTTCCATGGTTTCTCAGGTGATCCCAGACTTCAGCGAACAAGAATGGGACCCTAAAACCCCAGAGAAATATGCTGGGATTTTCCGCTTCCGTTTCTGGTGCTTTGGAGAATGGATAGAGGTGGTTGTTGATGATCTGCTGCCAACAATGGATGGGAGGTTGATCTACTGCCATTCCAACGTGGAAAATGAGTTCTGGAGTGCGCTGCTGGAGAAAGCCTATGCAAAGTATGACCTGGTTTGTTGTCCTTGTAATCCTCAGTGTTGTCCCTTTTATCCAGCTGTTTGTTTTGTCTTTCAGTTCTATCAGACTTTCCCTAGGTTTTAAGTTTGCTGGTAGTAGAGAACCTAGAAAAGTCTGAAAACTCCTTCTTTAATCTGCATGGAGTGGGTGAATCATACAGGAGTGCAATGCAGTCAACTTCAGCAGCCCAAAGCCTTAGGGATCCTAGCAACCAGGAAAGGTCTTTCTGCAATCTACTGGGGTTTTCTTGTTCTGTTTTGTTTTTGACTTGGTGAGACACAAATATATTACCTACATTCAATTAGTGCACTTGTAACAGCCCCTTGGTATCTGAGAATGTTCTGTGTTGCTTCCAGGCTGGCTGGATCCTATGAAGCCCTTGATGGAGGCAGTGCAGCAGATGCTATTGTGGATTTCACTGGAGCAGTGGCAGAATCTATTGATTTGGCACAGGGCAAATATGGAGAGATTATTTCTGAGCAGATGAAGCTGTTTGAAGACTTGATGAAAGTGCATAGAAGAGGCGGGTTGATCAGCTGCTCCATTGCGGTACGTGCAGAGAGCTGGCTTTTAGGAGTTAATTTCAGTTAAAATCTTCTGGAATAAATACCATTATTAGTGTATTAAGTATGTCCTTCCTTTGCATGTTTTTAAAAGCTTTGTGTGGAAAAATCTACCAAGTTGGCAGTGCTGCCAGCCCACTACAGCTCCGGGAGCCACTAAATACAATCACAAAACTCCAAAGCTGCTTGTGCTGCCACTTTGCTGTGGGTCTGAAATGCTGTTCTTTCTCAATGGTCACACTTGTGTACTGACCCGAGGTTAATCCACCTAGAATGCCCTAATTTACAGGCCAGATGGCAGCATTCACTTTCTTTATTCCTTGGGGGAATCTGTTTAGAGAAAACAGTTCTACTGACACGGAGCTAACTGAGACTCCTTGACCTTAGCTGTGATGGTGCAGCCAGTGTAACACACTGGAGCTGAGCTGAAAGGCTGAACTCACCTGGTTATTCAGGTAGTACCGTTTAGCTAATAACCTTCCCATTAGAATTAACCAGCAAAACTTGCCTACACTGGCCCATGTGAGGCAGGTAACTCAGGTGCCTACATTAGGAATCCAGGACCCTGAAGCTCCCTTAGCAGAGAGGGGATGGCTTCTGTGGTAGCAGCTCCCAAAGGGCTTTATATACTTCACAAACCACAAGCAAGGGTCCTGCACTGCCTCTTGCTATAGGAGGGAAACCAATTACAACCGGGCTTAACTCCTCTTCTGTCTAAGTCTGCAGTGTCAGGCCATGACTGGGTAGTGCTGAAATTCTCACCTTGCCCAAAGCAGTTACTGCACGGGGAGGGTTAACAAACTGCCTGAATGTTTCCTGAAAGACTGCCTTTTGATTCCGAAAAATCCCGGTATGAAGAACTGCTCAAAGACTTTTGTGTCTTTTGAGCAGCAAGGTATTTATTGCAGCGCTGGGAGCAAGTGTGATTCGCATCACCCAAAACTTGCTCAAAGGTGTCACACAAAATCAGGGGTTTTATACAGTTTTCACTCATGATTATTATACATATTCAGATGATTGCAACATCTATCTATACATATTAAATCTATCTATACATATTAATAATAAGCGAAGCGTAGGCGGAGCGTAGGGCGGTGCTTGTCTTGGCTCTCGATTTCGGGGGTACATCCGGCCTTCAGTCTCGAATCTGGGGTCTTCTTCTCATCTTCCTCGGTCTGACCTTTTTACCTTTCCATTGTTCTTGCCCCGCTCACCGAAGCTTGGAAAAAGCCTTGGCTCCAGACCTACTTCACCTATTCAGTTGTCTACCTTCTCTTTGCTTATCCTAATTTATTACCTCTAGGCCTATTGTATACTGTTCCTAACTTTTGGTCCAGTAGGCAGAACAGAACGAGTCTTGGTAGCACAGGTGCAGAAGGTGCTAGGGGAGGAGGCCTAACCTAGTTAACTCTTCTAGGCCTGATTCTTGTTTCACTTTTAAATGATTTTTAAAGTACAGCCTGCAGGGAAGGGATCATTCTCTAGGAGCTGCAGGGTTGGCATTTAGGTTCACTTAGCATCTTCTCCCCATGCCCCCTGCTTCCCATTTAACACTTTAGCTAAGGCTGATATTTTGTGGACTTAGTTAAATCACTTAAACACTGTGCTGTAATTTCCACATCTGTGAAATGAAGGTCATATTGCAATAGTACTTCACTAGTATTAAGTGCTTAACACTAGTTAAGTGCTGCAGCAATAGTGTGGCATGAGTGCTAAATCCATGGTAAAGTGGTGGATCCCAAGGTGTTGATGCATTCAGAAATTCTTGTCAGCATCATGGTAGTCGTGGAATTGTCTAGAACAACAGAAAATCAGCCATGTTTGGAGGTGCTTGAGCACATTTGGCTGTCCCTGGCCGTGCTCTGCGCTGTGCCAGTGCCCTGGTACCAAAGAAGAACATGTGGTAACTCCTGGGAGATTAATTTGAACAAAATCTTCAAGGTCTTTTTCATAAGGTCTGAATTTTTATTTGAAAGAATTCCATTTGATTTGCTCAGACCAACCTGGCGGACCAGACTTCCTGGTGTGAATTGTTGTTGTAAACAGTGTTTCTGGAATGATAGGTTGCTCCCAAATCCTAGGACAGTTCTGTTTCTTAACGTGGACCTGATGAGGAGATGGGCTAAGTACAGGAAGTTATATTTTGAAAAGCAATTAATTAGGCAGTTGCAACGCTTTCTTCCTGCCATTATATGTTTGTCTGTCAAATTAAACACAAATGTTTCTAAACATCGATTACAGAGAGGCCATTCCTATGTTTGTCTGCATTTGTCACTTTTTGATGTACTATACACACAATGAAGCTTGCTAGGTGTAGAATATTTAATGCTCAGGTGGTTTCATTGCTTCCTTACAAACATGTCACCATTTTCCTTGGATCATAAAATAGCCCTGAGCATCAACCATTTAGAAATCTGAATAGACACTGGATGTTTAACTATCTCATTTAAATAAATAAATAAATAAATGCCTTTGGAATGAGGTGGGAAAGGCAGCCCAGCAGTAAGAAAAGCCTGGGGGGTAATAAAGGCAGCAGGAGAAGTTACAGGCTCCCATCCTGTCAAGGACTCTATGTTTGCTTTCAGTTGTGAAAAATGCAAGTGAAAGTGTTACTCTGGAGAAAGCCCAAGCCCATTGGAAATGTCATCCAGTCTCCATGTAACACATGAGCTGATTTTTTAGGAGCTGTTGTTGGTGAAAGGCAAAGAGGGCTTGGTGAGACTCTCACAGTTGCCGGCCCATCTGTCAGTTCCAATTTGATATAAATTTCTCATTCCTCCCTTTTTTTTTTTTTGATTTCTTACCTTTGGGGGACTGAACACTCTTGTATCAGTGCAACACTTGCCTTAGGTGAAGGACCTTGTCTATTTAGACCAGTTAAATTTTGAAATGGGTAAAAATGTCTGAGAAAGTACCATCTGCATAGCATAACTCTGATAAGTCCTTGTTTATATTGAAATATTTATGTATTTATAATAATTATTACTGTATAATGATAAATGATAAATAATAC
This sequence comes from Cephalopterus ornatus, assembly GCA_013396775.1. Lineage (NCBI taxonomy): Eukaryota > Metazoa > Chordata > Aves > Passeriformes > Cotingidae > Cephalopterus > Cephalopterus ornatus. The sequence continues at coordinate 120,561 of VZRE01000482.1, forward strand.
ATTTATATTCGAATATTTACATTAATAGCACCAAGAGTCCATAACTTTTGCTCTCTTTGCCACAGCAAAGGCTTGACTGATCATTAATTAGGTTATTACAAGTTAACATCCAAGGATCTGCGCTGAGTCAAATATTCCTTCCTTGCTGTCCAAGGGAGTGAGCGTCGTCAGGCCCAATGGGTTATAGTCCAATATAGATGAGAGAATCTCTAGCTATGGCTCAGTGCAAGGATGCTCATGCTGGCTCCAGTGAGGGTGTGGAGAAGCCATAAGGCAGGACCATCTGGATTGCTCCTGGCTAAGAAGAAGGGTTATAACACTGGCACAGCTTTATTTTCTCCACTGTCCTGCCTGGTCTGTGTTGCTCAGAAGCATCATTGTGCTGGCTTTGTAAAGGGCCAGTCCTTCAAAGCAACTCCAGCATCTTTGTACGATACTGCTTTTCTGGGTTTAAATTAGGAGATTTGGATGCATTAAATGAAATTGCCGTGTTTTTCAGACCTTGACAATTTTTATGTATTCTTAGATCAGCTTCTGGTCAGGCCCAGGTCATTCAGCAGGACAGTTTATTGCCTGATCACTGCTGGAAACTAGGCTGCTCATGTGAAGCTTATGAGGAGCAAACCCAGCTCCTAAATAAACCTGCAGATCTGCCCGTTGCCAATTAAGAGCGGTACAGGAGAGATTCGACAAATGGATGGAAAGATTTATTGCCTGTGACCTCTATTTTTATCCATCAGCAGTAGTTCTTCCTGGTTATCAAATTGACTCCAACACAGAAACAGCCATGGGACTCATGAGCTCAATTCTTAGGCCCTATGGAGTGTCCAGTTGAGGATACCACTGGACAGCCTGAGCACAGTCACCAATACCCAGAAGAGTAATTTTGTAAAGATTACAAGATTTTGGAAGTCTTTAACTCCTGAGGCCAGAAAGAGACAAAATGGCTGTAGCAGGCCGGATTCCCCTAAGCTCTGGGCTTCTGCCTGCTAGGAATCATCCAGCAGTATCCTGCACAACACCAGGCTAGTAAGCCATCAGTTATGAGCCCCAGTGCTGTTATTTTCCTGGACAGTCAAATCACTTGCCATTTAATTGTCATTCTTCGTGCTCAAGGTGTCCTCTGGCCGTGCCAGTGAGGTGGAGACGGAGATGGGGCTCGTTGTTGGCCATGCCTACTCGGTGACTGCAATTCGGAAGCTGCGCCTCGGAGAACGGCTCGTGTTCTCCTTCAAGGCAGAAAAGCTGTTCATGATCAGGCTGAGGAATCCCTGGGGAAAAAAAGAATGGAGTGGTGCTTGGAGCGACAAGTAAGTGCTGCAAATTCAGTGCCAAAGGAATGAAACTGTACTGGGGCCACTGGACATGAGATACGTGGTTAAACACTGTTCAGACACAGCCATCCTCAGAGACAGCTGAACCTCTGTGCCATCTCCTCCCAAGCAGAGCATTCCCTGAGAAAATGAGCACATGCTGGAGGAGCTTATGGCTTCCTGAACCTTAGTTTGCGGTATACATCATTGTTCTGGCACACTGGCACATGGGCTGAAAAATAGCCCACAATTAAGGAGTTGAGTCAAGAACATGAGGCTTGTTCCCAGCTTCACCACTGAGTTTGTCTGTGACTCAGTTTCTTGTCTGTAATTGCCAGCTGCTGGAGATGCCATAAGTCTTTTATTCTTAGATAATTTAAATGACTGGTGAAAAATGCTGTAAAATTGCTACATTCGTGATTTCTTGAATTATTTTCTAATGAATTTTCATGTGGGCTTACCAGTCCCCTCTGCAAGCAACAGAAATAATCGCTGGAGGGGATATATTTCATCACAGGTGATTTACACATGAAAAACATGTCACAGTTAGTATTAATTTCTTACATCCTATACTTTGGCTAGCAAAAATCTATTACTTTTAAAGAGATTGGTCCAGGTGAATGCAAAGAATGCACAGAAGAGCTACTGTGTCTTTTTTAACTTAAACCCTCGGGCTTCTCCACTGGCCTGTGTGTCTTGGCACAGCTGCCACCCATGCCAGTGGAAGCACTGAGGATTCTGAGGTTGGCCCATGGCTTTTGGCCTCACAGAATTAAACTGACGATTTCCAAATAGGTTAAGAAAATGTCTGTTATAGTAAACAATCTCCCTTCCCTCCTGCCAACCACCTTCAACTTTAACCTCCAAGTACTTTTGGGAAGGGAGTGAGGAATTGTGGCTCTGATTGTCCAATGTAACACATCAGGGAAGGGGCTCACACTGCCTGTTGTTGGATTTCAGATGCATTTCAGGTCTCTGCTGCCCTGCAGTCAGTGGAAGAGGCAGGTGCCTGCAGGGGCCAAGGCAGAGCACTGAGCTCATGTAGACTATGAAGTGTCTGTGCAGTGCAGTGTTCCTCTGGAAACTGGACACTAGGCTTATGCTCCAGCAGTTTCTTCTCAAAGGCTCTCTGGGGAAATCTCAGGCCTGTTTATTAAGGTGGTTAGAAGACAAAGAGAATGCACCGGTCTAAGTGATGCATCTGATAATCTCCTGAGGAGGAGAACCAGGTTTCGTTTGAAGGGCTTTCAGGGAATGGAATCAATCTCCTATGACCTTCCAAAGCAGCTGTTTAAGTGTTTAAGCACCCTAATGGAGGGTGTGATGAAGGAAATCAATAATGTTCTGCTCAGTTGTGCCAATTTCCCATTAATCTTTTCCTCTTTTAGTAGCTTTCAAATCAATTAATGGTTTAAAACTCCTCCTGCAAGACTCACATTTTCTTCCTGAATATCATCTGCTTTTTCAGTACTCCAACGTTACTCTCAAAATAGGGGGCCATGAGAGATTTTTACTTCTAACTTTTTTCCAAATGAGAGCATTTAATTTATTAATCATCTTTGTTGTTCTCTTTATTTTTTTTTTACTTCCTTTTTTTTTTTTCCCTTTCAGTTCTGAGGAGTGGAAGAAAGTCAGCGATTCAGAACGCAAGAGCTTAGGGCTTGTTCTGGAGAATGATGGAGAATTCTGGTGAGTAGCAGAGATGTGAAGGGTTTGGAAACACTAGCTACAGTGAGTAAATCTGCCATTTAATAGCTTCAAAAACAATTTTCCCAAATGGATAAGATTATCCAGTCCTGGCACAAGCTCTGTTTCTTTTAAAGTCTCAAGGGATGAGAGAGAAGAATAGAAAAAGCAGATTAAAAACTAGTGGAGCAAAATCAGTAGCTCTTAGTAAATGTAAGTTTCAAATACCCTCGAAATCTATTACCTATATTTAGGACATTCACTCAGAATCCAGACAACACATGTGCTGGTTTACATGACAAAATTCCAGGTATTGAACACACGGTCAAACCTGTTTACTGACTGCTGTGCCTCTCTCTAGGATTTCTAGGTCAGCCGTGGCTGAGTTATCTATAAATAGAATTGCAGCCAATGAATTTTAGTATTTGTGGTGTTTTCCACCATGGGCACAAAGAGTGTTCTTTATCTACAGAATCTCTAGAACTCTATTAATTTTCTCTTCACTTAAAGCCTAGGTACTTGGTCCAGCAACTTCTTCAGTAGATGTCAATATTGCATCAGGTGTGCTGGCAGCGCTTAGTATGAAAAGCCTTCTGCTGGCTTTGTCAGAACTGGCAACCTCAGAATTTTGTTCTGGGCCATTAATAAGCCAAGGCATGATGGTAGTTCAGAGATCCCAAGCTGTTGGGGGAGGTGAATGTTTTTTAACTGCTCTGCAATCCAGCCTGTTGCTTCAGCAGCCACAGGCTGCAGCAGTGAGATGGTGCTACACAAAAGCTACGTCCAGAGCACAGAGATTTGAGTTGTGCTCGGGGACAGCACAACAGTATGACAATGAGGACTGTAATAATGAGGAGTGTGTCATGCTTTGGTTGCAGGTGATTTATTTTGCCTTTGCAAAATACATGTATTCAAATCCAGCTTTGTGGATACAACCTGTCCTCTAGGCTTAGGAGATGCAACAGAACAGATCCAGTTCTGACCAAACACTTCAAGTGAGATTTCTCTAAATTATGCTCTAACACTGTGTGATTGTGGCTTCATAAGTATTTCCACATGCAGAGCTTTCCAGTGAATCAGTTTGTCTTCTGGGCAGCTGAGCGATGCCTCCTCTTAAACTACTGGAAGATTTTGTGTGTTATTTGGCTCTTTGCATGAGTATCACTGTTTATTTTTAAATAAGCCACTATTTCTTGGTGTCCCATGGAACAGGATGACATTTGAGGACTGGTGTAAGAATTTCACAGATGTGGATGTCTGCCGGATTGTGAATACCTCCTACTTCAGCATCCACAAGACCTGGGAGAAGAAAATGATGCACGGGGCTTGGACAAAAAATTCAGAGCCCCTGCTAAATCGCTCTGGTGGCTGCTTTGATAACAGAGAGACCTTTCTTCAGAATCCCCAGGTGGGAACCCCTGTATTTTGTGAGGCACTGAAGTGTATCCACTTGAGCTGGGGCTTCTGAAGTATCCACCCTATTTAGGAGCTGGCAGTGAGCACCGGACAAAAAACCTGATTGCCAGTGTCTGTCCCCTGGGAGTGTGTTGTGTTTCAGTGATTTCTGTGAAATCTCTCAGTAGAGTTGAGATATTTGTTTGGGACTGATCATGTTTGGGGCTGATGAGTCAAATGTACCAGGATTACTGACGTCCTTCCTGGACTTCTTTTAGTTTTCCAACTGTAGAAAGGCAATAAGTCTGATTTTCCAATGACAGAGCTTCATTCAATTAACACCCTTAAACAGCCTGAGGATTTTATCCACTGTATTTAGTTAGTATTCCTTGGCATCAATCTAAGATTCTGAAAGTATCTGGTCTCTTACCCAAGCTCACCCTCTCATGAGCATTACAGAATTTTCCTTGTCTCATCCTACCTGGTAATTTCAAGCTATTCAGTTTATCCATTCATCCATTCCAACTCCATTTCTCACCTTCCTGCCCTTCACTAAGTGGTTTGTTTTCATGCCAGCACATGCAAATTCAGGCATAATACTTCCATTACTGTCAATGAGAGCTGTGTTAGTTGTTACTTTGAAAATTGACCTTTCTCTCTAGATTAATTAAAGATGTTTTTGTATCTGCTTCTCTGCACTATCAAGGGAGAGGTTTCTGCCTACAGCCCTCTGTTTTCATAGCAGGATACTGGGGCAGTGCAGCCTCTGCTGTTCAGATCAGGAGTGAATCTCAGACTCCCAGCTCATCCTGCCATGCAGGCATAGATGCAGAAGCAGTTCTCCACTGCTCTGTCTACTGTCAGTGTCTCATTCCCAGAGGTGTTCCCCTGTATATGACTCTGGATGTATTCCAAGTGCTTGTCTGAGTCTCATTTGTGAGTGTTCAGCTGCCACAGAAAACAAAATGTACACATTGCAATTCAGTGCAGTGAATGATGCAATGGAAGTCCTTCGTATTCCAGTGCTACCTCTGGGCCAGTTGATTAAAAGGCTCTTCATAGCAACACTGGAACACAGTTGTATTATCTGCCATTATAAATTACTGTGGCACACACCACCATAATCTAGAGATAATTTCTGTCCATCCTTCCTGAGTGACATGCCTGACACTGAGTCCTGTGGAGTTTACCTGTACAGAGAGGGATTGTGACACTTCCAGTCCCTTTTGATACGGGAACTTAAGCCAAATGTAAGTGTATTCCTGACACCTGCTGGCTTTTAGATCATTACCCATTAAGGCAGCTGAAATGTCATCAGAAGAAGGTCACAGTTGCAGAGCTCTCATCAGACCAAGGGAGCTCTCTTGGTTCCTCTTGTTCCCCTCCTATACGTCCATTTGCCCTGGAACACTCTGGGCTACCTGATCAGGTAACACTACATGTGGTTCAACAGGGATAAGAATTAAAATGTGCCTTACTAGGTGTTGCAGCATATTCCCCCTTGTCCTATCACTAGGATTACATTTTCAGTGTCTTTGATACTTTTTGGTTTAAAGATCCTCATTATTAGCATTACTTTTCAGCTGGGAATTGCTGGGAACATCTGTTATATGAAGAACTCTCCTCCCATCCCCAAATATATTTCTATTTGCCTCACTAGATGTGCATGTTTCCTTGGTGATGGCTTTATCCTCAGTATCCTGTGGCACTTTTAACAGCTCACTCTCTTCTCTCTTCTCCTAGTACATCTTTGATGTCAAGAAGACTGAGGACAAAGTGTTGGTTTCGTTACAGCAGGAGGATCGCCGCAAATACAAGAAAGAAGGGAGAGGAGACAGCATCCCAATTGGCTTTGAAATATTCAAGGTAGGCAGCCACCTGCACTCCTGGTGCAGAGTTTGTTCAGTCCTGCTTCACCCTGGCCATGAGCTCTTTGGCAGATAGAGCCACGATTCTCATGGTGTCTGGCTCTCCACTCAACACAAGCTTTGCATGGGCACTGCGCTCAGTCAGCAGAGCTGACATCAGACAGACTATTGCAACTAAACTGAACTTAGTTCAATTCAAACTCTATTTGAACTAAAGGAACATAAGTAATTTTTCCCTTCTGTAAAAGAATTTGAAGTGCTTTTCCTGCCTCCAAGAGAAAGACAAAATAGTATTAATGTTTGAAATACAGAGGGTTTTTTTTCCTCTTTCTCATTGGAAGCTTCTGCCTCCATTTCATCAGCAAATACAGCTAAGTGAATGAGGTTGAAAAGACTGCCATTTTTCTGTTGCCACTTAGAAAAAAGAACGTTTTCAAAAGTTGGAGTAGTGAGCAGGAAATCAATATATGGGAAAAGGAACCACAGGGATTCCAAAGGGTAATTTAATTGCACTCTCAGGGCAAATTGATTAAAATGAAAATACCTGAACTTGAGAAGGAAGGAAGCAAAGAAACAGCTATTTTTCTGATTTTTTTACTGAGGATTTGGATAATCCTATCATCTGCTGCTGCAGTTAGTGGGTCTACATTAATTCTATGGCTCTACTGTAAAAAAATGTCAATTTTTAACAGTCAGTTAGAGCTGCTGACATCTGCATCACACCTATTCATTTGAAAATCACTTGTTAACCACATATATTGAAAAGTGTCATTACAGAAGGTAGCATAATTTACCTTGCCTTGCTCATGCCTGCATATCTAATTTAGAAAGGCTTGGAAAAGAAAATCACACCTTCAGAAAAGTATCAATCTTTACTTCTGTTCAATAATTTTTCTGTTTCAGAAATGTTCTAACCCACCAGGCTCGTTAACATGACTAAAGGCCTTGGGAAGAGAACTGCCAGAAAAGAATGTAGGGCTGCCTTTGCCCTCAAGAGCTGCTCAAGAAATATGTTTATATTTTAACTGTGCTGTGGCAAATACCACTCCCCTGAAGAGGATGTTAGTAGTTGAGCACAGCTTCAAGGCTTAGAACAAAGCATAAATGGTTGTTTTGTGGTTTTTTGTATTCAGAAAAGGGTAACGAAAATACAGGCGTGTGCACCTGGATTGAGAGCCTGCTATGGAAGGCTGGAGTGCCCTCCCCATCCTAGAGAAAGGAGGCAGAGGGATCTCAGCCTGTCTCAGACAGCCAAAGGTCTCCAGCGAACTTGGTGGTTGTTGTTGCTGGAGTCTTGATCTGTCAGGGAGTGCCTCTGAAACATGAAGTCCGAGGGGTTTCTATACCTTCAGAAAGGTTCCTGGCGCTTCCCCCATCTGTGTGGGGGGCTGTTTTTTGCACAGTCATGCTGTTTTACAGAAGCTGGAGGTGCTGGGTTTTGTATAGTCATTTAGGCTTTTGGGGGGTGCTTTGGGGGCACCCCCGCTACGAATGAGGTCTTCTCCTGGCACTGGTGAGTGTGTGCACAAAGGGCCTCCTTTGGCACAGCCTGGACCACAGGACATAAACATCACACCCCAGAGATTCGCCACTCACTAGGGCCTCCACAAATCTAAGTTCCTGGGCTACGGCCTCCTCCCCTCAGCCTTATTTTCAATCCCCCGGCAGGAGGCTTGCACAGCTCGCTAAAGTAGCAATGTTTTAAGGCAAATAAAAGAGTTCAATTCCTCCTAGGCACTGGGGCACCCACTGGGGCTGTCTCTGCCACAGCTGAGACATCCACACAGTGGATGAAAAAATATTTGCTAACTAATTTGCCTTTATTGCATGTTGTGTCTTCCGGCCATGAAAGGCTGTGTGATGCGCAGGGAGAATTCTGCCTGTTAGCACTGCTTTCCCTCCTTCCTGTGGCTGTAGGTGGAGGATAACAGGAGCTATCGGCTGCACAAGCTCACTGTGCAGGAGAGAGCGGCCACGTCTCCGTACATCAACACACGCACTGTCTTCTTGAAGAGGATCCTTCAGCAAGGCCGCTACGTCCTCATCCCTACCACGTACCACCCGGGCATCACCACAAAGTTTATCCTGCGGCTCTTCACAGATGTGCCATCAAAACTCAGGTAGGCTGCACCCACAGCTACAGGAGGTCTTTCCTAGCCCTCACTGCTGCACTCCTTTGGAAGTGGTTGCCTGGTTGTCCTCAAACACCCCCGACTCACTAATTCGTATTGCACCAGAACCAGCTCAGGGCTTGAGATGGTCAGGTCACCTCTGGGAATCTCCAGATTACTGGGATTTGTACATGGTCAGGACATTTTTAGTTAGGGACCTCATGAACAATTCAGTTTGAGTCTTTTGAAGTTTTAGTTCGGCTTTTGCAGTGGCCTCACTTGTAGGTCAGAACACTGAGCACTGGTGTTCATGTTTACAGCTAATATTGTTTGTTTCTGGGACCATATCCTTTGAAACCAGTGCTTGCTGTGAGGGTAGAACCAGTGTTTTGTGAAATCAGGCCCTATGAATTTTTTTCTTGCTATGATACTATCTTCAATGATTTAAAGGGTGGGGGTTTTTTTCACCCCTTTTTCTGCCATGCAAAAGATAACACAAATTTGCTTTAGTTTGGTTTGCTCCATTTTTATTTCTTACATCGGTCACTTCTCCACCACAGAATTCCAAAATGGCAGATGAGGAAAAAGTACAAATCTCATGTTCTAAAAATGCTAAATTTCCACAACAATTGATTGTTTACTTGCTGTTCTTCTGCTTCAGTTGCTTTTCCCATGATTTTTCAGGGAGCTGAAGGCAGATAAGCCTAAAATGACATGTTGGAGTCTTCTTTGTGGCTATCCACGCAGAGTCACCCAAATCAAAGTTCACTCTGCAGAGGGTTTACAGAAGCAAGACAGATCGGGCGGTAAGTGGAAAGTGAGCCTGCAAGAGTGGAAGGGGCTTTTCGGTCCTCTAAAGATGATTTAGGTTGATACATAAGCAGTCAGAAATTATCCAAACAAACTGAGGATTTAAGGGTTTTTTTTTAAAATAATGTTGTAAAATCTACTCCAGAGAAGAGATCAGATGAATATGGGGATGCAAAACAAGCAAGTGTTATGTGTCATCTCTGCTGGTCCAGATGGGCAGGAGTAGCCAGACCCTCCTGAGGAGTTAATTGTGGGGATTAGTAAGAAATTCTTCTTTCAGGTTTTTTTTTCTAAATGGAAAATATCCAGGGAGACAACTGGATGGTACAGACTCACATAGTGTGTTACACTTACCTCACAGTGTTATTCATGGCTTTCAGAAAACATTGTTATTCATCACCTCAAGCTTAATAGCACTTCAGGGAGGACTTTATGGTTTTCAAACAACCATTTTCAGCTGGTTAAACTAGACTAGGGAGAGGTTAAATGCCTCATACATGACTATGTAACTGTCAAAGGAAGTGTCCTGAAGGACACTAAACTGGCTTTGATGTTGAGCTAATTGGGAAACTTGTCCAGTTGTCAGTTCCTTTTTTATTTTCTTCTACTCTCTGTCAGCCTTCACTTTCCATGGCCAATGCAGTGAGAAAAGGTAGATACATCCAGCACAGAGTGGTTGGTAGGGAGAAAGAAAAGGAGCAAAGATATTAAAATGAAACTGGATGAGGAAACGACAGAGGTTCTTGAAACATCTGCTATGTTTGCTCCAGGTGACTCTTCCCTCTCTTCAGTTTCAGATATAGAGCTCTGTTGCAGTAACTTCACGGGGTAGAGAGGCATTAGACTTAGACCTGCAGTACAGTTCATCTTCTGTCTCACAGAGCAGCTGTAAAATTTCTCCCACATGCTGGCTGCAATTTTACTCCAGTCCCCTTTTTGTAGTTATTCCTGGCACCCACTGCGTGGTGACTGAATGTACTTTTCACTGGAAAAGCCACTGTCTGTCAAGTGTGGTTGTCTCTTTGGAAAGAGATGCAGAAAATGGATTCAGTTCATTTTTCTTGGTAATTTTCTTGAAAAACAAGATCCACCAACACCTCAACCAAGCAAGCTGAGGTTTGGCTCCCTGTTCTCAGTCAGGCAGGGTGGATGGGTGAGACTGAAGAGGCTTTATGTGACAAGAGTACCAGAGCAGTGCATTGGAAAGAGGCAACCTGTTCTTGTTCCTGCCCTGTGATGGACATTTTCATTTTTAGGAATGGTTTTTTTTGCTTTTAAAATTCCTTAAACGTTTTTCTCTGATGTTCTCTTCAGTAAAAGGACAAAAGCCAATTTTCCACCCTTAGCATTTCACAGTCTTTAGCACAATTACAGCATTGACAAGATCCAATTAGAACCAATTGCCTGCAGGTGCCAAAGACCAGGCTTCAACTCAGAGCATTGTTAGATTTGGTGCATCATGACTCAGACCCTCAGGAATATACACACAGTGTGTAATAGATATTTTAACAACAGCATAGCCCAAAGACCTTTAGGATCCAGTACTACCACACATGGTCAGGTTGAACTGAAACATGTTCTTCCACTTTGGTTTCAACAACCAGTGTTGGGCTAATGATTACCCTGACAGAATTGAAAAGGTGTGGAAAGAACAGTCTGTTGGAAATGGACTCAGAGGTTTTCTGTTTAAACCTAAGCAAAATTTCTGCTTGATTATTCTATCTGCTGAAAAAGTGCATAATTGGGTCAAGTGATACTATTCAGGAATTAGTATTCAATCCATCAAGTGGTTGAAGGAATATCAGTCTATCATCATCATTTTTTTCTGAAGTGTTTCCATTTCTCTGTGCGAAACACTGTGCCAATTTTAAATCCATCAGAAATATACAGGGATCTGAACACAAAACCTAGATTAATCTTATTGTTTGACATTGAATAAAACTTCACCAAAAAAGTTAAATTACTTTCCTTTTGTATCAACATAAAGCTTTCAAGTAAAAGCCTTTGTCTCTTTTCAGCCTGGAATTCCAAATCTCATCCATTCAGGAGTCTTTGAAGGAGAGCTGAGTTACTTCACTTCAGTGGCTTCCTCATTATCTTGAATTCTGCTGTGAAATCCCTGTTTGACTCTTTCTTTATTAGCCTTTCTTTTTCTCTGTATGTGTCTCCAACTCACAAAGTATCTTTGCAGATTGTCCTGGATAACGCCACATCTTGTAGCAACTTCAGAGAAATGAAGCAAGGAGAATGTGTGTATAGAACCCCCATGCAGTCAAATGCACACTGCTGACATCTGTGCTACACAATAAAATCAAGCTGTGCAAAGGTCAGGGTAATGTCCATATCTGGCACACTGCCTTCTAAGGGCACCTTGTTGGGAAACTTGGCAAAGCTCCTGATTGATACTAGAGTCCATTTTTGGTAGCAGAAAAAGCTGGGTATGGTACGTGTTTCTCACTTTGTTTGTTTAATAGATTAAAAGTTTGGACATAGAAATTTCTTGAAACACATTGATTGTAAACTTATACTAGAAATTAATGTGTCCAGGAACAGGAAATATCCCACATTTCAAGACTGCTTCCTAGTGTCGCCACAAAAGAATGGAACTCCTGGTCATCCCTGGTCTCCTCTCTGGCTTCTTTGGATCCACATCTGGACCCTCTCCCATGCCTACTTCAAGAAGAAACAGCAGCCAGGAATTTGGAAAAGTCACATGGGCAATTACTAAAATACTGGCCTTACCTGCTCCTCTTGGAGCATTTCTTTTTTGGGAACTAGATTTAAAAATCAGCAGCAGTCTCCTGTCTAATTAGCACTGTTGAGATGAGGGAAGAGGCCACACAGCAATTGCCACTGGGAGTGACAAGGAGAGGTTTGCTTTCAGGTTAGGCCCAGTCAATATGTTTATTCAAGCAGAAAACAGGTAGATGAAGTGGTTGTGTTTGCCTGCTGCTAAGAGGACCTCACACAAATGTTACTCATTTTCTGGTACAAAGGTTTTTGGCAACTTGTTTCTGTGTGAGCTGCTGTGTCCAGTTAGTCCCGCTGCATTTCACCGGGGCTTCCTGACTCCTGCGCCTTCTGATCGGCAGCACCTCAGCTCTCCAGCTGCCTCTTTCCTTATGCCCAGTCTCTGTCACCTGTCAGCCTTGGCAAGCCACCTGCCTGGTTTGTCACTGTCATCCCTGAGCACAGAGTGAAGGCAAATCCTAATGATAAGGGAGGAGAAATAAAGGAGAGCTTCATTCTGGAGCTTCTGAGAACTGAAACTGGCATTTCATCTGAACAGGGCAAACTGCCCTGAAAACTTCAGGATGTCTCTATACATTGGGGTTTGCAGACGCAGGAAGAGCAGCCTGAACAGAGATACCTTTTTTATATCACTAGAATCAAGGGATTTGAGACTCGAGCGCACTGTTCTTCACATAAGCCCATCATTGTCATCTGAGAGTTGTGCCTAGTACAAATTTCTAAACAGCTACATAAACAAAGTTGGAAGAGGATGAGGATTGCACAGGCAGTGCTGGTTCATATAAGCTGTTTGTCACCGGAGCCCTCTTCCTGGCCAGAGGAAGGTTATTTAATCTTTATTTTAAATGTATATTGGAAAGCTCCTCCTTGGTGCTGTCGTTGATCCATTGCCTTGTCCAGAAAAAATAATGGATGGTTTGCTGTTATAAAGAATAGTGGATGAATCTAACTGCCCAGACTCAATCCTTAATGCACACAGGCTGCTCCTTGTCAAAGTGCCTCTCCAGGTTAGCTCGATTGGAAGTGGATCCAGCTGTTCATGAGCCAAACACAGTGGCAGGTCTGTGGGATGATAAGGAAACTCTGTGTGCTTGGACGTTTTCTGTCTCATTCCCAAGTCTGTTTTAAAAATTGCTGTCACTACTCTCTGTCACAACTTTGTCCCAAGAGTTTCTCTTTGAGAAACCTTTTGCATTTTAAGTCTACCCACTGAAATTCCATGCTGAATTTTCATGTTTAATTGTCTTTCACTGCTTCTGTTCTAAACTGAGTGTTGTGATCCTTGGAGAGACCTGTGACTGACCTGATTAGTAGAGAATCTGGTACCTTTTGCTGAATCTGCCTTTGGAGCAGCCTGAGAAGTAGAAGGAAGGAGAAGCAAAAACTCACCTGCAAGAGGCAAAACAAGCCAGGGCAGTGCTTGTGTCTCAGCACTGTGTCTGCTCTGTTTGTCTGAAGGCCTTTCCAGTGACTCTCCAGGTACCAGTAAGAGTAATATTCAGCTGGAGAGGAGTGGGAATGCCCCTGGAAACTTTTTCTCCAGAATGTTTTCTAGAAAGCCTTTTGCTTTGGTACAGTGCTGAAGAATGTGGATGTTAGATCCTCAGTGCAGTTCTCAAAAAAACAAGAAGTTAGCCTTAGACTACTGATCATAGATTTTTTTAAGCTCTAGAGATGTCATTATTCAGGTGTTTCTGGCTTTTACAGATTCCAACTTTTTCCTTTGCACTTTTCTTCTGTATAACTTCCCAAAGTAGCAGCATGGCCAGGACTGAGAGGAGAGAGCTGTTAACACAGTGTAGTTTTCAGAGCATAGCTGGAGCCATATGTGTGCCTGAGAACTGAACCCAGCCCTCCTTCCACTGCCAGAGCAGCTGCCAGAGTAGCAGCTCCCATTGTTTTCTTTCCCAGCTCATGGCCAACACTAGGATGTTGCTTTTCCATGGGAGCAGCACTTTCTGCTTTGTCTCTGTCCCGTAAATAAACAAGGCCCACAACCGGGCCAACCATAGTGGAGAACATTCCTTGTCTCATCCCCCATATGCCTCTCTCCCATTTCTTCCTTTTGTTCTGGAACTGGAGCCAGTAGTCCTAATATAACTGACCATTCAGGCCTGCCATCACGGGGTCACACTGTGCAGGAACTTTTTGTGTTCCTCTTCTACCTCCCTCTGTTTTTCAGCCTCTTGCTGAGAATCTGAATGTTTTTTCAAATATTATGTTTTCTTTTCCTTTCACTAAGCAAGTCCCTTCATTACCTGCTTCCTCCTCCATTCAGCAGATACACCTGCCACCTCTTTATGCTCTATGTCCTTTCCCCACCCCTCCTTATGCCCTTTATCTCTTAATTACTCTTAATGATCAGGTGTTGCTCTGCTCTTTGCCCTCAGACAAAGTAGTTGACACCACTGGGGTGACATGCAAGACCCCATTTTATTCAGACCCATTTTCCAAATTGTTTTGCAAAGAGGGCAGCTTTTCCATCCCTGGTCACATGGCGTGGTGCCACCCCATGCCCCAGAGTTAAATTCACAAGTTCAGTGACACAGAAAGTACTTACCTATCAGAAAAGCCAATGCCCTGTCACCTGCTACAGAATTGTGAGGTGTTGTCAGGGTAACAGGCCTGGGGCAGGTCTGTCCAGGTGTGACCACAGTGCAAAAATGGAAAAACCTGTGTCTTATCCATGGAAGTGATGCCCTCTGGTTTGGATGCAGCTGTTATGTGGTTGGTTTGTGTGAGGTGTTGGTATCTGTTCTTGTATGGATTAAAAACCTAAAGTTTTTAAAAAGCTAAAGCTGCTTAAAAATTATTCTGCCTTAGGGCTGTCACTCCAGCAGTGGCATTTGCAAGTAGATGGTGACAAAACGTGTGTAAGAAACTATTATGAGCCTGACTTACACACACTCAGTGCACTTATTTAAAATCTGTATTTAAGAAGTAGCAAGGTATGTAAAAACAGGTATACTGCTGTTAACAACAGGAATGGACAGGAGATAGTTGTGTCGAAATACAAGAAAAGGTATTGCCTGTGTTTAATTAGAAGTTAAATAAAAAGTGGAATGGCCCATTCTATTTGAGGATAAAGACAGGCATTTCCAAATTGGTTCTTCCTCTTTATTGGAAGGGGAAGAAAATATCAACCTTAATAATAAATAAAAATTCTCAGTGTAAAAACAACAAATCATTTCTAGAATGTTAAATAATCTCAGTGGGTCAGGTGTGATTCAAGTGTAGTTTAAAATATTAACTAGAACCTATCAGAGACACAACATGTTGTGATAACATAAACTTTAGAATTACATCAATCCAAATGATAGAACCACAGAGATAGTCTCAGGTTTATGGGAATGAAATGGCAAACTGGGAAGGATTTGCTTTGACAGTTTGCCACAGAAAACTTTGTTGAAACCAGTGCACTTGTAGAAAATGTGTTTGTATTTTGACAATATTTTGCTTTTGCGAAGAGAAACTGCTTCTTGAAAACTACTTCCTAACACTAACACTCATATCTGAGTACAAGAGACAGCACTTTCTAGCTCGGCAGTGTAAGGGTGGCCACTGACATGCATTCAGGGATCTAAAAGCATTTCTGTGCAGTTCCTGTCCTTGCCCTACACAGGAATTGTGGAAGATGAACAGATTTTACCTTTCATTTTGGCCAAGGCACCCAGAACTTCATATCAGATGTCATGTGCACAGATGCATTTTGGCTCTCACATCTAGAGCAGTGTTGGGAAGCTCAGAGAGTCACTTCGAAAACTTCCTGTTAGATGAGCCAGGAGGATGCACAGCAAGGGAATGTGGGAAGATCATGATCCCTGTCTAGGAGTGAGCTGGTTTCACAGCAAATGGGGCCTGGTTTCCAGCTCTGAGCACCCAGTTGTTACCAGAATGAAAGAGTTGGTGTTGTTCGTTCTGCAGAAGAGAATGCTCCAGGGAGACCTTAGAGCCCCTTCCAATACTTAAAGGGGCTCCAAGAAAGTTGGAGAGGGACTTTGGACAAGGTTTTGGAGTGACAGGACAAGGGGCAATGGCTTCCCACTGACAGAGGGCAGGGTTAGATGGGATATTGGGAAGAAATTCTTCCCTGTGAGGGTGGGGAGGCCCTGTGCCAGGAGAAGCTGTGGCTGTCCCATCCCTGGAAGTGTCCAGGGCCAGGTTGGACAGGTCTTGGAGCAACCTGGGCTAGTGGAAGGTGTCCCTGCCCATAGCGGGGGCATGAAGCTGAAACTGGATGGTCTTCAAGGTCCCTTCCAACCCAAACCATTCCATGATTCTGTGTTTTCATCTGGGCAGGTAGCAGTGGCTGTAGCGTGCTCTGGTTCCTTGTTCCTGTGCTCAGTAGCAGCAGTGCTGCCAGGCAGAGGAGGGGATTATCTCTCCTGGGTTTCTGGGCATGTTTCAGCTGCCGTTGTGTGTCCTAAGAGCTGTGCTTCTGTTTGTGTTTTAGGAGCAGATCCCTATGTGCTTGTCAAGTGTGAGAACCAAAGCATGCGCTCCCCCGTGCAGCACGACACAACCAGTCCTGTCTTCAACACGCAAGTGATTTTTTACAAGAAGAACATTGACAGTCCTATCACAATCCAGGTGAGACAAGCCACACAGGACAGGCCATTGAGGGCAGGGAGGGGAACGCAGCAGCATCACTGGGCTTCATGTGTGCCAGCTTTTCCCCTGTATCTGATATTCAGGAGAGAAGAATGAGAACCTCTGTTCCCCTCAGTGGGCTATGCCTGGAGCTGTTTTGCTGATTCTCTAGTCTAAGTCTGCTCCATAAACACCAATTGATGGCATTTAGGAATCTGAAGGCATATTTCATTCCAAGGCTTTGAAAGAATTTACAGAATTACCTTTTGCCTTATATGGTACCCTATGAAACAGAGACAAAAAAACCCCATGTGTTGTCCAGAGTCGGTGTTTGAAACAAAACCAAAGGCAAGCTGTGACCTAGAAAGCAAAAAGCTGCATTCACTCTTATTTGCATAGAGTATGTAAATGAGCATGCAAATCCAGACTCTCCCAGATGCTCTCCAGACAATTAGCTAAATTTAGATGTACGCTCACTCCTCACTGCTTTTTCAGGGGGTTGAAGGGGGGGACCTTCCTTGAGCACAGCCCTTTCAGGTGGAGGGCGAGAGCAGCACCGCTTCAGCTGAGCTTTTTTCTGTTCTCTTGTCTCTAGGTCTGGAACAGCAACATCCTGTGTGACCAGCTCCTGGGGCAGGCAATGCTGGCAGCTTCCCCCAATGACCCCCGAGAGCAGCAGACGCTGCAGCTCCGAGGGAGAGGCGGCCGGGAAGCAGCCGAGGTGCCGGGTCACATCACCATCAAGGTTTTCTCCAGCGATGACCTCGCGGAGCTCTGAGCGCCGGAGCCCCGCAGAGCCAGACAGAGCTGTCACCTCACAGCAGCGGGACTCGTCTGTGCCTGCCGGGGCAAGGACTCGGGAGCACAGGATGCACATCATCATAATCACTTTAAAAAGATAAAGCCCTCAAAACTCTCCATGTTAACACTGATAATGGGGAGAGAGGCTTTGAAAGAGGGGGAAATACATATTCATACATATAAATGTTCATGATACAGCACATACAGTAGAAGAGGTGCCAGACAAAATGTTAGCAGATAAGCTCATTAAGATGTGAACATCTTCCAAGCAGCATCTCTCAGGAGCTTGCACATAAGCTGGAAGCCCATGTGCCTGTCCGCACAGGTTCCCAGCACATCCTCATCTATTCCCAACAGTAGGACTGGATGCAGGCAGGAATGGCTCCAGCTCCATGGACATTTACCAGCAGGTTGGGGGAGTGGCAAGCACAAGGTGGATTTGCTTCACTCAGTCCTTGTTCACTGCCATCCTGGATCTGGGAGGGAGATTTTTTTTGCCCATAGAGGGATATAAATTCCTCGATGCATTTCACCCTTATTGCTGCAGATCAGATGTTTCTGTTCCTTGATGGAAATGTCATTACTCAAGGAGTTCAGTCATAGCTCATGGCCTTAGATCCTGTGAGCCTGGGCAATTAAAATAGAGGGGCAGGTCTTGCAGTGCCTATTTGAATACCACAGCAAATAACAGCTATGTCCATGTAAAGGCTCTCATATTGACTCTGATTCTTCTCTTCTCCACCTCAAGCTGATAACTCACAAGTTGGTCTCTCTCTGTCCAAGGGCAGGAAAGGCACCTCACAGTTCAGCTATGATTTTGCTCAGACCATAAATTCAGTAATGGGAGCCTCATAGCTAAGGAAGACTGGTTTAATTCACATGATGCTAAACATGCAGTAACACTCCTTTTGTCCTGTTAGATGGGTAGCACCAGACTGGGAAGGAGAAGCAAATTAGCTCATGACAAGGGTGGGTTTGTAAAACCAAGGTGTTGTGCCCTGACAGGTGTCAGGTTTCACTCTAAAAATTTTGCTTTGATTTATTGCTGACAAATCCGACATTTTTGATAAAGTTTCACTTGGCTGTCATGGAGAACAGGTATTGCTTCCCATTTCCTTTAAAGCAGGGTTCTGGTACAAACTTTCTCTTATGTTCTGCCTGCAGCCCCATGGCAGGGTTCCCTCAGAGCTCTTTGTGTGTGGACACGCTGGGCAGTGACCCTGGCAGTGCAAGAGGCTTGCTGTGTCAGACACTTGGAAATGGATTTTATAGAGTTGCAAATTCTGGTCTGTAAAGGGAAGCTGAAGGATGACTGTTCTGCTTTTTGTACAGCCAAGAAATTTGGATTTCTGTGTACCTCATAACCACTCTGGCCACATTGTACAATTTTTGTAATTTATAAAATGGCTCCTGATAGCACTAACATTTTCACAAAAAGTTTTGAAGTCTCCTCAGGGCTCTAAAAGGATCCCTGCTGTGGTAGGAAAATGCTCTGACACATTGGAGATGGAATGTGAGGCTATGAATGATGCTACAGTGCCATCGGCTCAGCTGCATGTACCAAGTACTGAAATCCTGCTCTTTTCAAACAGGTTGGGCTCAGGCCATTTGGCACACAGAACATTTGTCAGCTGTGTGAACTACATGCAAGTGAAATTTTCTGTAACCTCATGTTTTTGGGGTTGCTTATTTTCTAAAATTTCAGCTGCTGTGTAAGGGTCATCCCCAGCAACAGCAGGGCAGAGGGAGCGTGACCCAGAATTCCTGATTGTGTACAGCCTGACAAAGAGGGAAATTCGGGGGATGAGTATAAAAGCAGTGGGTTTTAGGTCTTGGAATTATGTCAGCTCCAGACATTTCCAGTTTGTCCCCATGGCTTCGGACAGGCAACCTTTGAACACCACTGCTGACCAGTGTTACCTGGAGGGAATTGCAGTGCTGGGAGCTGTGGGAGGCTGAGGCCAAGCAGAATGTTTGTACCTCTACATGTATTATTTCTTGGAAGGAGTTGGAACAGAGTTTACCAATCAGAAGGAGCTGATCCAAGACACGAACACTGTGCTGATTTACAAGGCTTCTAGCTTCTCAGGTGAATCCCAGGTGAAGCAAGGCTGCCTGTTCCCTGCACGATAGCCCAGGCTGGGCAGGGACAATACCCCCCTCACTGTGGGCTCCAGCTCCTAACAGAGCTGGGCAGTATTTTTTAACAATTCATGTCAGCTTGTAGGAAAAACAGGGGTTTTTATGGAGGGTGCTGTATTTATGTACACACTCAGGCCACCTTCAGCAGAGAGTCCCCTGGAAACGAAAACAGGGCGAAATGGGTGGAAAATGTTTCATTTCGGTCTTTCATAGCTTCAGTGTAAAGCGACTGAAGCAAAAGGTTTACAAACAAATACACATATTCAGGCATTTCTGCCTCTGCCTGCCCCGCTGGCAGCCGCGAGAGGGCGATCTGTATCCATCCTTCCATCCATCCAGGTAAGACCATGGCCAGGTACGGACACAACACTCACACCGATCAATACAGTGCATCATTTACAGAAGATACCGTACATTATCCTATACACGATATTATACCTCTCTCTACACTGTGTAGCACCCATAGAAGGGCCTCTGAATGTCTATAAAAATATATATTTTTATATATATATACACACTATATACACACAATATATATTTACACAAATGCTGCATATATGCACTATATAGATACACACACTATATACAAAGTCTCTCTCTCTATACAAACACATTCTCTCTA
>VZRE01000485.1:0-104481 GCA_013396775.1 Cephalopterus ornatus
CTCCTGAAGCTTAGATGATCACCAACACACGACCATATCTGCATCCCCAGCAAAATTTTTACTGAGTAGTTACAAACCTGCTGTCTAAGTTTGCTCCGTTATACAGCAGAAACTGCTTGGACATATCTCTGAGATGGTCAGATTGTCCACCCATTTCACTGAAGCATACAAATGGTGTCTATTAATTGTTCTGGACACAGTATGGACTATAATCTCCAGGCCAGTCCAAAATTCTTACTTGAAGAACTCTTATAGCCACTAGTGAAATGCTTTGTTGTGATAGTGTTATGATCAGGTTCTTTAAATTATTAGAGAGATGCCTTTGGCAGAATTAAGGTGCAAACAAGACCGTATGATGAAGTCAATAGTGTGGATTTTTATTTAACAGTAAGTAAAAAATAGGAAAAAGAGAGAGGGGGGGACAGAAAGAGAGTGATGAAGAGACAGATTAAGTAAAAAAAAGTATTACTACTCCATGGATTCTAATGGTGTTGATCCTCTTCTTGCGGTCTTCTTCAGTGATGAGAGTCCCAGCCTTGTTAGAGTGACGGTTGCAGTCTAGATCCACTGAGGGAAGCCCAGGGTGGTGGGAGAAAAAAGCCCATGTGGTGAAGGAAGACCGTGGTGTTAAGGGCAGTCCCACGTGGTGTGCGAAGCCTGAGGGTGGCTTTTATTATGCTTTAGGCTAGGTGGGAATGCCCCCAGTACCACCCCTGGGGTGGAGAGTTTTACAATGGATGATGTAATACTGGATCGTGGGACATTTCAAGAGTCTTTGACACCTTCTAAGATGTTACAACTGCCTGTTATGTCAATGCTGTTGAGTCTGTTTATAGCCCATTTTGGCCCATCAGCAGAGAGGAATATATTCAGGCTACGTGTGAATTGTCCCGCTGCTTTCCTAGAGGGGAGTTATCACAGCTGAACCATTTGTATAAGGACAAAGGAACTACCCAGTCTTTCCTTATCTTGTCCAACACCCAGCTTGTAGCCCGAGATGTCTGGTGTGCACACACTCAGGAGCTGGATGGTTGCTTTGCACATCATCAGCTTGCACCTGGATTGTCTGAGCCATCCAGTCTCTCACGCGTTCTGCTCCAGGGATAAATGGACAATAATACCACCTTTATCTTATCTCAGTTCCTGCCACAGTCGAAATTAGTCAACCTATTCAGGGAGGACTGGGCTTCAGTGAGCAGTTGCTTCTTTAGACAGTTTGCAACAGTGAACAGAAAGTTCTTCAGTTATTTTAATGATGTTTAGGCCACAAACCATTTGAAGTGTCTCACATACAGTGGCAAACAATTCAGTCTCCAACTCATTGTCCTTGCACAGATTAACAGGGAGTTCCCAGGCCACCCAGAGAATTGGGACATTTCTGATCTAAAGATGTAGAAATCAGTCTCTAATGTCTAGATTACATTTTTTCAAGGGTAGATTTAGATGACAGTCGGTCATTCTGAATTTCCTCAGAATTTCCTTCTACTGCTGCCACTAAGAGAAACCATCTCACTACTCAAGACCAAAGAAAACCCAGCAAATTACTGTTGCAGCTTGTGAACCCCACAAATTACTTTATAATTTCTAAATACTGGAAGGGCTGAATTCAGTGTCTTCCTCTGAGTTTGCTTTGCTGTTGTTGGTTTGCCCTGAGCTGTCCACAGGTCCCGTGAATAAGGATTCCTCTGTGTGAATACATGGTTGCAGTCTGGTAGGGTAGTTAGGTTTTGGTTGGTTTGGCAAGACATATACAGTTACATGGTCTCTGTATCAGCTTTCTGCGAAGCAGAATGGAAGTGAAGTTTGGGGTGAACAGACACCTGGCAATGGAACCCAAATTAGGACAAACTCAGGAGTAAAATTTACTGCAAGTCCCCTTCGTAGTAACTCATCATATTGGGTTTAGACCACAAGGTTGTCCTCTGCCCTATTCTATTCCATTTGGTGAAATGGGAACCAAACAAAAAAACCAAAAAGCCCCTAACAACAACAGCAACAGCAAAAATCCACAACAAACAAAACTGGAAAAGCCCTGAACCAAACAAACAAAAAATGTACATTTTCCTTTATACATCTAGTAACTGTAGACCATAAAATAAACAAGGAGTCCTTTGGGAGTGATAAGTTAAGAAATAATATAGTTACTTCATTTCTTTCAAATTAACCTGTTTTCTGCCAGAAAATTCTTATCGCAGGAAATTAAAATATTTTGCTGCAATATTTTCTTGTAACTCTCAAGAGGATAGTATCATTCCTTATAAATTTGTTTCTCCAACATATATGAAATATAATATAATTGAGTGAGGAAGACAAAAAAAAAAAATTACTTAATCCAAACAGAATCCCCCAATAAGAGAAACCAACTGTTTGTGTCACCAAAAAAAAAAAAAAAAAAAAAGTAAATTAAATGCTTTTAACTTTCCATCCCAGCTGAAAATGAAAAGCATCTTAATACTTCACCCTATGGTGCTGAATGTAAATTTTGTATTCCAGTCAGCCATGTATTTGACCATGACATTTCTTTTAAAGGCCTATATATTGTCTACTTAGAACTGCTCTATCAAGAATCTAAGCTTTTACATTTGGGAAAAGGACAATAAATCAAACTGAGAGAATACCTGACTGTTTTTTATCTCCTTGCAAGTTAGATGTGATAGCATTTCTTTGCATTTATAGGCAGAACAGTTGGAATAAACCAGCTTTAGTTTTTGGTATAATGAGTCATAGATTTCAGATAACTGTTTTTCAGTTACTTTTCCACAAATTAATCTAACAGACTAGCAGCTGATGGATTCATTAAATAGTCTTGAACTTTTTCAAATTGTGGACTTGAAACAATTAGGAATTGGATAAGGCCCTAAAACAAACCAAAAATTTACGAAGATTTCAGAGGAGGTTGCAGTTTCACATTTTGTAAAATAAGTGGAAATTGTAACTTCAAGCCTGTAGTTTGGGAGTTGGAAGTTAGATTGAAGTGGGGGAACTTTCAACTGAATTACTTTACAGGAGTGATTTAGCAGTTAGCATCACTGTTTAAGAGCTTTATGGAACACTTTTGACTTTGTAATACCTTTTTTTTACGTAATTAAAAGGGAGTCTTTAATTTGTGGCATCTCAGGAGTATTGTATTTACCTACTTAAGGTCGAATAGGTAATTCTGTGTATGAATCAGGGTGGCAACGAAGGATTTGTGGGGTTTTTTTCCTCTCTTTTCTATAATCTTCCTACTGCAGGAACTCTTTTTGATTCAATAATGACATTTGGTGGTAATCCCAGAGGAGTAATAATTTTGCCTGAAGACTAAACCGAGCAAGTGCTGATCTTCCTTGCTGTCAATGACCTATAGATGACATTTTGTACCTAATTAATTAGATGTATTTCTTTTGAAAGAAATGGCGAATCATGCATAATTAGAAAAGGCATCAAAGTTGGAGCTGTTGGCTCATTAATGTAATGGAGCTAGCCTATGGCACTTAAAGACGATTTGTATTGCTCATGATGTTTTTGTTACTTTATGAGCAATTAGTACGCTACGTAAGACTGATTCGCTTGATAGTTTTCATTTTTCTTACACTCAAAGAAAAGATTTAGATTAGTTTAAAATATAGTACAAGCTATAAGATCTAATGTTCATAAACATTCAGATATTAGTGATTTACAAAATGGGCAAAAATAACCTGAAATCCAGCACTTTTTCTTTTCCTTGGGCTAAATAAAGAATAGACACCCCCCCTTCACTGAACTGTAAAATTCATTAACAATAAATTTAAACAAATCCTACATTGAAAGAAATGGCAAGTCTGTTATGTATTTTTGGTGATTTTTTTTTTTTGAGAATCAAGGAGAGATAACCTCAATATGAGGTACATAGTCCTTTTCTGTAAGAGCTAAGAGGGTATTCTGTTTATTTATCTTTCTTTTCAGTTGCTTAATGTTAATTAAATTTCCCATTTTAACAATATTTTTGAAATATATCTTAAATTTTAGGACATCCTGAGTTTTTATAAAGCAAATTCATTAACAGGCTTTCTGGAACCAGTCAATTCTCAACACAAGGGTTCCAGAAGTTTAAATTTCACTTTCCACCTACAATTTGCCAGATTGGTTTATAATCCCTGCTAATTATTTCTCTAGAGAGTCTGACTACTTCAGCTTTGCTAGGATTTGTTCCTGTAGAATGCCTGGTTGTTTCTTACTATAACCACTATAACCACGTTATTTTCTGTCTCATGGAAAATAATCCAGAAAAGCTAAAACGTACATTATCATACCATGCAACATGCTTAAAAAGACATCCAGCAACAGCTTTGGAAAATTGGACACCACTAATAGTTTTATATTTTAATTTATACTAAACTATTAGTCACATGCCTGGGCTGTTACACATACGTATTTGGATAAAGGTATGAATGTATTTTTGTGTGGACGTTTTACACATGCTACAGCTGAAAAAGTAAGTGCATGTTTTCTAAAAAAAAAAAAAAGCTAAACAAATATTTATATTAATTAAACCCTAAAATTTTTTTTTGTCTTTGATCATTTTGTACAATTCTACTTCACCATGAATGTAAAGTCTACTAGGAAGCTTTACATACAAGTTCTCACTGAATCAGAACATAATTTGGAAATCTTGTGACTTATGAATTTTATAGAACAACCCTATAACTATATAGAATCATAGAATTGTTAAGGTTGGAGAAGACCTTTAAGATCATCAAGTTCAACTGTTAGCCCTTAACACTGCCAAGTCCACCATGAAATGATGTCCCTAAGTGCCACATGTGCATGTCTTTTAAATACCTCTGTGATGAGGACTCAACCACTTCCCCAGGCAGTCAATTCCAAAGCTTGATAAACCTTTTTTTTCCTAATATCTGATCTAAACCTCCCTTTAAACAACTTGAGGTCATTTCCTTGTTCTGTCACTTGTTACATTGGAGATGAGACCAACCCTCACATTTCTGCAACCTCCTTTTGGGTTGTAGAGAGCAATGAGGTTTCCCTTGAGTCCCCTTTTTCTCCAGACTAAACAACCCCAGCTCCCTCAGCCGCTCCTCATAAGACTTGTTTCCAGATCCTTCACCAATTCGTTGCTCTCCTCTGGACATTCTCCAGCACGTCAATGCCTTTCTTGTAGTGAGGGACCCAAGTCTGATCATAGGATTTGAAGTGAGGCCTCATCAGTGCTGAGTACAGAGGGATTATCACCGTCCTAGTCCTGTTGGCCATGCTCTTTCTGATAGAACATACACCTATAGTTTTACAGTTCTACAGTTTTTAGCCATTGAATTTATTCTCACTGTTTGCTTCCATACTCAATTATTTTACTAAGTGGCTATGTCTGTACTGGGAAAATCAACAGTGCTGGCAAACCAATTTGTCGTCATGGTTAGACAGCTGAAAGAATCCCTGTTAAAGTTTTGATCTGGTCTTCCAAAGAGGTTTAAGCTAGCGCATAGTATTCAAAACAGTTCTCAAGTGTACTCTTTTAGGGGCTTAGAGATTTTAACAGTGTGAATACAGCCAAAGCATCTCAGAAAGCAGAACTAGGGAATGGATCCCTGCCACTCTTTTGGTTACTAGTATAGTTTTAGCTCTTTATTTTTATGTGATAATAATTTGTGCTGGGCTATACATGATAGTCATAAAAAATAGAGACTTAGATGTTAATCTTTGTTCTCCACAAAGACTGTCACTCATAAGTCTATAAGCCAGACTGCCCGCTTGAGCTGACCGAGAGTCTACGACCAATGGGGTAGTCTTTCTTCCATGTGATCTTAGCCATCCCACATTGGCTCATTTATGCTAATTTGCTGGCTATCAATTCATCTCGTTTCTCCTTCTGAGAACACTAGTCCTTTTCTTCATCCATACTCATGGCCAGGCAAAATCTCCACTGTAGTTTTCCTTAGCCCAGTCTCTTTGTTCTCTGGAAAACTTTCACAGACATTCTTATTTGTTTTCGCTTTCTCTCTGCTTCTTTCATTCCCCAGTTGCTGTCCTTGCTTTCCACTATCTAATGTATTGGGTTTGCACGCCAGGTTTTGATGGCGGGGGCCCACAGGGATGTCTTTTGTGAGAAGCTGCCAGAGGCTTCCCTCATGTCTCACAGAGCCAATGCCAGCCAGCTCCAGGATGGACCTGCTGCTGGCCAAGGCTGTGACCACATGAGAAGCCCGTGCTAGAACAGGCTCCTGACAGGGACCTGTGGACCCATGGAGAGAGGAGCCCACACTGGAGCAGGTTTCCTGGTAGGACTTGTAGGGGACCCACAGTGGAGCAACTCATTGCTGAAGGACTGCACACCATGGAAAGGCACCCACACTGGAGCATGAAGAACTGTAGCCCATGGAAAGAACTCATGATGGGGAAGTTTGTGGAGAATTGTCTCCTATGGGAGGGACCCCAGGCTGGAACAGGTCAAGGACTTCTCTACCTGAGCAGTGACAGAAACACGGTCAATGAAGTGACCGTGACCCCCACCCCCCATTTCCCTGTGCCACTGAAGTGGAGGAGGTAGAGGATGGGAAAGACAGGGGCATGGGGGGAAGGTGTTTCTAAGATTTGTTTTACTTCTCATTATCCTGCTCTGATTTTGATTGGTAATAAATTCAATTAATTTCTGAAGTCAAGCCTATTTTGCCCATGACAGTAACTGGTGAGGGATCTCTCCTTGCCCTTACCTCAATTCATGAACCTTTTGTAATATTTTCTCTCCCTTGTCCAGTTGTGGAGGGGAGTGATAGAATGGCTTTGGTGGGTCTCTGGCATCCAGCCAGGGTCAGCCCATCACAACTCCATCTTTATTCCTTCATACAGTTTCTTTCTAATGCTTTTAATCTATTAAATCATGATGTTTCTCTCTAGTGCTTGCTCAAAGTAAGGGTTTTCTGAGAGCATTGAGAAAACCACAAGTGAATAAAAGAATTCATGCCAATCTTGTCTTCTTGCACTTCAGTATTTAATATCCCCTGTTCTCTCTTTTTTTTCTCCCCTCACTTCCCTTTTCCTTTTTGTTTCCCCCTATTTTTTGCTTTTTCCTTCTTTTTCTCCTTTTCTTTTTCCTTATGTTCACAAGCAAAAAAATCTGGTTTCTGTCTAAGAGTTGCTTCTCAGTCTGATTTGAATACCTGGTAACATGAAACACTGCTAGATATTTACAGGCTTCTTATTTTAATGCAACAGTAAAATAAATCGGTATATAAAATACATATGTAGTAAACTGCCAGCAATATTTCCTTCAGGCTGCACTAACTCCTGTATGAATTGGTTTTTGCCCCAAATCTCTCTATTCAGACTTTGGACTGCTTTAGAACATCACTCTCCTGTGGATGTAAATAAATGATGACTCATTAATGGATTCTGATGCAAACAAGTGTATTTTACAGAGGAACAGAACTGAAAACTGTGCTTCTTGCTCCTGACATATATATATATAGTGGTAATGATGTTGAAATAGGCCAAGGTATTTTTGGAGCGAACAGATCTTTATGCCATAGTTCATTCTGACTGTGTTCTTATTGCAAACTTCTGAAATGTACATTTACTAGTGTCTTTAGTGACATCTCCTGGAGAAAGTAAACACAGGCATTCTCAGCAATTTGCTAGTGAACTGTGACAAGAGATTTGCAGATTCCATTCCTGCAATTCTGTTTTTGGAAATGTGAGATTTATGCAGAAATTTTAATTTCTTTTTAAGTAAAGTTGGATTAAGATACAGACATTTTCTTCCTCACAATAGTGCTAGCTGAGTTGACGCAAAGCCCTTGTCTGGTGACATAGTAACAGCCATAAAATAGTGTAACAATTTGTCTTTTTAATTACATCTTTTGACTAGATGTCTCATGAGAACTATGTAACCTTACCCTTCTTTCAGTGGCACTGGAGTAAATCAAAACAGACTACAGAAACCCAGGGAGCAGAGCCTGATAAAACTTGTCTAAAGAAAAATCAGGCCACTGCACTATGAAGAATGAACAGATGATATTAATGTAATCTTGGAAGGAAGAGATGACTTCTCCCCATGCTTTGGTCTCTTGAACTCTCTGGATATGCCTTTTTGAATTATGAAGTGCACAGTAAAACTAATCTGGCATAGTTTACAGCTGGAAACTGGATTAAATAAACATGCTGCCACGAATAATGTATATTTCAGCAACTAGGCTAGCTAAACTAAAACAAACTTAGATATTTCACTACTGTCAAGCAAGGGCATGCACTTAAGATAACAAGCGGTAACAGAAAGGACAGTTATTCTATTTCATGTGCTCACAGAAGGCAAAAGTAGGTTTAAAAAAAAAGTGTCATCAATCTCTCAACTTGTCTCTTAGATTTCAATTTTATTTTATTGATCACAAACCCGAAGATAGAATCTTTCAAGAAAAATATGATTTATTGTCTTAACTATTTCTATTATTTCCATAGAGCTGTTGCACAATGCCACAGGAGGACTAGATGCTCTTCAGAAGTCCTTTCCAACCTGAAAAATTCTGTGATTCTGTGAAAAAACCTGCAAACCTGAGATATGAAGAAGACAGATATAGTAATATCAGCACTTAAGTGGAAGTGAAGAAGGAGGAAGAATATATTAGTGCAATAAGCCTTAAATTATTGAGAGAATTCTGTAATTAAATCGCCCCCTTTTTTTTTCTTTTTTTTTCCTCAAATGAGACTACAGTGATTATTCGTGGTCACTGGTATATTAAAGAGGAAAATTTTGGTTCTAGTCTTTGCTTTGAGTCCCTACTTTACCTTATTCAGACTAAAGGCTCTCATACAATAAACTGACTGAAAAGGAGTTTAGAAAATAAATCTTTGGTCATTAATAGACTCCAGAATATGTATAGATATAATACTCAAATGAGTCACATATATTTAAGTAACTTGATATAATTGACAATATTTCTAATCTAATATTTTTATTAAGTATTTTATAAGACAATTAATTGTTCCTTTTGTAATTTCTTCAGACAGCATTGCATATACTGAATTACACAGACATCACAAAATTTTATGTGCAGCAGAAAAATGGCCACTGTGTTTCAACTGATTCAAGTGAAAAAGTCCAATTTCCTTTCATGTTGTGTCTGCTCCATTTATGTTACTGTGCAGCAACAGGATCAAGTCTGGGCATGGCGTTTGATGTAGAAATGGATCTTTTTTCCTTTAAATGTGACTGATTTCTTGTAAAGATTTTGAGATTGCTGCATAGAACATGAACTAGTCAGATTTATTATTTAAAGTGAATCCATTAGCTAAATTCAGCATTTTAAAATGAGTCTGAGTCACCGTTGCCTTCTGTAATTTTTTTTGTTGTAATGCCAGTCTGAGAGCACAATGTAGACACTTTCAATGGTTTCAGAAGCAAACAATATCAATTGCCTCCAAAAAATCTTTGTGGGCCAAGTATAATAACAAAGCACACTACAGGATAGCCAACTACAGTACAGTATAGTTTTTCTTTCTGAAAGTATATCAGAACAAAATATTGAACAGAAGTCTGAAACTCTAATTCATGTCGAGAGGAAAAATTAATTAATATGAAATTAAGAGGTATTTAAAGTTGCAATTTCAATTATAACAAACGAAGTGTATAACTTTAGGTTTCTAACTCAGGTTCTCTTCATAACTGCTGGACTATCTGCATCTCTCCATCTTCTACACCGAGAACAAAGAGAAAATTACCTCTCTCAGTTCTAAGTTCTCTAAATCAATCCTAAGTTGTTCATCTTTGACTAGAGAAATAATAGATTGTGTGAGTATATGTGTTCCTCCTCTGTTTCCCCCTGTTCCCAGTCACCTAGGTTTTGAAAATGAAATTTGAAGATTTCTTAAGGTGATTCAAGATTTTATTTATATAACAATGTTCAGCCATAGTAGTTGGCTGAAAATTATTAAAAGCCTAAGAAAGTCAGGTACACAGGTTTAAACAGAAAGCAAAAGAATCGGTGCCTAATTCATTTGACTGATTTAAAAATTTTCAGTCATGATACTGGCAAATCCACTTGCCAAAATCCATGAAGAATTATGCCAGTGTACTGACCTTGCTAGGATAGGATTAGCTTTCTCCATAACATCTCATATGCTTCTGTGTTTTGGATCTGAGACCAAAACATACTGATAACATACCAATGTTCTAGTGTGTGCTGACCAGTGCATAACTTCAAGGCCTTTGCTGCTTACTCTGTCCCCCAGGAGTTGCACCATGTATTGAGAGGAGACACAACGGGGCAGGTGACCTGACCATATACCATATAATGTCATGCTCAGCAATTAAAGGGAAAAGAGGAGGCTTTGAGGACATTTTTTGCTTTTGAACTGTCTGGGCCTCAGGCTCCATGTGGGAGGTGGTGAATTATTGGTTTTGCATCACTTGTGTTTTTTGATTTCTCTTTTCTTCCACTTACCATCACTTATTAAACTTTTTTTTTTTTTTTTAAATCTTGACTTCCCAGTTTCTTGCTTTTATTCTTCCTTTTGCACTCTCCTCTCCTCTTCCACTGGCGGTGTGAGGGGGAAGTGATCAAGAGCCTATGTGTAGTGTAACTGACCATTGGGATTAAACCAAAACAGCCAGCAAGTTTGAAAAACTACATTGCCTTACAAATCAGAGATTTTTAAAAAATTATTATTTTATGTAATTAATTTTTCCTAATTTCAGAATTGATAAAGGGTTTTGGGTGAGGTTTTTTATATTTTGTTTTGTTTTGTGTCATTTGTTTGCTTCTGCTTTAGAAAATAGAATCAGATTGACAGCTGGAACAATAATAGCTTTTCAGTTCATGAAAACAGGGCATCAGATAGTCATGTGAATCTTTATAAACTCTACCATGTATCAACATGTGTGGAACAAGACTACAAGATCTGACAACGCTGCAGCCCCAGGCCCCATCAGAATTATCAGTAAAAATACAAAAGCCCTTTTTATCTGCACAAAGAGCTGGTCAGGGGTCTGAGGGAGAATACATTTCTAATACATTTCTAAATCATACTCCCAAATGCACCTTCCCACTGTGTTGTAGGATCCTCTTGAAAGTCTCGTGCTGCAGCATTTACTACTGAATTACTGAAGTAGAGTGTATGAGGTTTTTCTTCACCTAACTCATGTAAAATATTCAAGCCACTTGCTGTCTTCAAAGGGCATTGCAGGCATTCGGCATGTGTTCATCCTTAACACGTTGGGTCTAATCTCTATTAGTAGTTCTTAAACAATAAAATGGATGTTACAAGATGAGGATTCCAGTGCAAGACTGAGAAGTAGGAGCTACACTCATACTGCTTCTTTCAAAATGTTCCATTTTAGTCTCAGCTGACAATTAAGGACCACACAGCTGCTTACACACTATCCCCTGGTGGGATGGAGGAGAGATTCAGAAGAGTAAAAGTGAGAAAACTCGTGGGTCAGGACAATTCAACATGTAAAGCAAAAGCCACTCACACCAGCAAAACAAAGCAAGGAATTCATTCACCACTTCCCATGGGCAGGCAGGTTTTCAGCCATCTCCAGGAGGGCTCCGTCATATGTAACAGTGACTTGGGAAGACAAACACCACCACTCTGAACATTCCCCCTTCTTCCTTCCTTCTTTCTGCAATTTATATGCTAAGCATGACACCATATGGTCTGGAATACCTCTTTGGGTCAGTTGGGATCAGCTGTCCTGGCTGTGTCCCCTCCCAACTTTTTTGCACCCCCAGCCTCATCACTGTTGCGATGCGGCAAGAAGTAGAAAAGGCCTTGAGGCTGTGTAAATACTGCTTAGCAATAACAAAACCATTCTCTGTATTATCAACCCTGTTTCCAGCATAAATGCAAAACACAACCCCAATACCAGCTACTGTCAAGAAAGTGTCTCTGTCCCAGCCCAATGAGCACATTGCTCCATGCCACTTCAGCACAGCACACCCTAGGTCTCTCCACATACCCTGGGCTTTTCAACCCTGTCTGCCCTAAATCCCACAATCTAATGTGTAAAAGTGCAGATCCTATCTAAGGGTATGGATGCTCAAAGCCTGCAAACAGGCTAAATACTGATGTCCTTTGAGCAAAAACGAAAATTATTTTATTTTACTTCCTGCTTGACTGACAAGCCCATAGTAAATACTGGGATGAATGTTGACATGAATGCAAAGTGAAGAGATAGCCAGCAGACTTGATGAGAACATACTGATTGAAGTTCAGCTGTTTCTGTAGCCAACTCTCCACCAAGACCTTCCCTCGTCTGCTATTGTCTGTCTGTCTTCATGACCCTGCTGCCATCTCTGAAAGTTTGTGTGGACTGCCTCTTCTCGGTGGAGGAAGAAGGATGAGCAGCAATTCATGCCTGTCTCTGTGTCTCCCAGAGAGAAAGTGGCATCTTCCACTACTTATACAATACTTTAAAAATTCCTACTATCACTTGAAAAATTCATTATGTAAACTTAGATGATGCCATACCGTACTTTATATCTAGCAGATAGGCTTTACAACCATGTAATTGTGAGAGCTTGCTTTTTTTTTTCTTCTTTTCCTTCCTGTATTCTTTTAGCAGACGTGATTAGTATTAAACATTACAACATTGTATCTCTATAAATAAGGCTAGAACTTTAAATTTTAAAAATTCTCAGGATAAGGGCTACTAAAGCTCTCTTTTTCTTTCCTGTCAGATTTTTATGTAGATGTCATTGTAGAAAGCAACAAACTACCTTCATCTGGTTATTTCACAATAAATTTATGAGGAAATAAAAGAACCACTTTACTGATCGAGAAATCAGTGTACAGAGAGAAATTCCCATCTAGATTAATTAATACTATCAATAAAATTATAGAATCATAGGAATCATTAAGTTCATTTTTCCTTCATGATCTGTATGAAGAATTGGATTCCTGAGGGAATAATCTTCAAAAATCAGCTGTGTATACGATCACTGAGTCTTGAAATGAAATGTAAGAGACAAGGGAAATGTTCTGCTCAGGAGTTGGAGTTACAAAACCTACTTGCAACAAAGGCTTGTTCCAATTCTTTCCTTCAGATTTACTGATGAGAAAGAACTCACAGTGTAAACTGCACATTATGAGATTCAGGACACCCATGAAATTAAATCACTGCAGGGAATCTTCAGTTGATTCATTTCAGTGATTTACTATGGTCTTTTCACTTTTAACCAACAGAACAAGAGCAGTAGAGAACTTTGCAAAACTTTTCATCAAAGTATCTCAATATTTTCAGGAAAGAAAAATAAATCAGTTGTAGGACAATAGGTCCTGTGATGTACAAATTTAGAATCATAGCCTAAAAACACCACAGGTGGATAAACTGCTAGAACTGTAATTTTTTTGCAGCATTTATCCAAAACCTCATGATTTATTTAAAGCTTATTTTTCTTAATTTCACATGCCCTGGAAAATACTTTTTTGGGCAATTCACTGGAATCTCATGTGAGGATTTGGCTCTATGCTTCTAAGTAATCCTACAAGCTCATATTTGATAGTAAAATGTTTATCACATTTTCATTCTTGTTCTATGTCAAAGTTTGTTTCAAAAGCAATATTTACAATGAATTATATATTCTTGAGACTCAACCTCTGACTGAGAAATATGGCATCTATTGATTTGGAGGATTCTGAAAGATTGTGTTTTATTCATAGGATGATTTTTTATTTGGAGTCACTGCAATTTATCTATTGAGTTATCAATTCATCACTATCTTCACAGAAATTAAATTATTTTTGTTTTCTTTATTGAATAACTTTAAGATTTCCAGCTTTGTTGGTTGTGACTGTAAAAGATATTTATTCAAAAAGGTGTGGAATTATCAATAGGAATATAAACAGAGCGGTTCTTTAATAGTATCCATACATTTACTCATTTTAAGCCATCAAGATAAAGATGTGAACATAAAGATAGTCTTTCCAGCTTGTATTTATCAGGTCTCAATAAACATAAGGAGAACAACAACTGTGTACAATTAACTCACAGCCAAAAATAAAACAAAAAAAAAAGCTAACAGACAGAAGAACATTTTTTCTCTGAATAAGTGTTTTTTGCTGTGAAGCTATGAACCTAAAAGTGTTTGTAAAATCATACATGCCGCCTGTATGAAGTATGGAAACTCTGGCTCCTTTTTGCTTTTTTTTTGTAGATCATAAAGAAAAAAACCAAAATTATTCATGAACAACAACAAAATAACACCTCCCTTCCAGACCCATGAAGGCTTACCTCACTTTGAACAAGTTTTCCACTTTTAGGCTTAAGTAGACATTTAAAATTAGAAGAAGATATCTAAATTTCAACATTTAAATTTTAGTTTCTTAAACTGCACTCAAATCCTATGCTTGAGATTGAACAGGCTATGAGCAATCTCTCTGTTGTCTCATATCTCCAGATTTCTATTGTACAAACTATATACACAGTCCTAGCTGCATTCCTGAATATTTTCAGAATTCCAAACTCCATTTTCTGATATGGATAATTTATAATTATCCAATTAATATTTCAATATCCAATTAATATATTTAAACAGTTCAGGTGCAAAAAAAAGTGAATGTGACTGGTAGAGAATGGCAGTTATTTTATGTAGTTTTTCAGTCCAGTTCATCTAAGTAGACCTCTCAGTTTGGTTCATAGGTATGTCCTTAGGAGAGCTAGGTGTGATTTTCGCTCTTCCTAGTCTGGGGGAAACAGTTCCAGAAAACTAGTTGCTTTCAGAACTTTAATATCATGACTATATTGATGGTCATAGAACGTGGTGAGTAGGAAGAGAAAGGAAAGGGAAAAGGATATGCCAATGTACTTTTCTGTCCAATCAAAGCCTTTGCACTTATCAGTTCTATAATAGAGCTGTATCTGGCAGCTTTGTTGATATTTTCTCATACTTCTTCAAGTGCACAAGCTGGCAGCTGAGGGTGACCCCAGCATGGACAGTGTCCTGACTGATGGGGCACAGTCCCAGAGGATCTGAGCTCAGCAGGTAGTGCCAAGTTCTGGTACAGTCTCCAGCAGGAGCACACAGCACAGCACATGATGCACCACAGCCAAGGGAGTGACAAGCAAGAGGAGGCGAAGGCAAAGGCAGCGCTGGAGACGAGTACACCTAGAGCATAGCTCAGGCAGGGGCTGGATGCCTGAGTCAGGGCTCGTGAGCTCCTGGGGCCATGGGAAGGGAAGCCCTGGGTAAAGCCTGTCAGGGACATTAAGGTGTGCTGATGCTCTCAGGGCCCTGATGTCCCTATAAGAAACAGAAGGCATTTTCTATCTGAAAACAATGAACAGCTTGCCACTGATCCCCAGGGGGGAGGTGGGCATTTTATTCTTCTCTAGTACTTACTAGAGATTGATGTGCCCTCATTTTTTCAACAGCATAAGTGCCTCAAACCTAAGTTTGTTGGATCAATTGTTTTCTGGATGACTGGAATGGAAGGATTGTAAGTCACAGCTTTTATTTATGGCCTTCTGTATGGATTTGTCTCATATCTAACTGACATAGACTCTGCTTAGCTTGCAGGTTTCTGAAAAATCCATTCCTTAGGCACTTGGCTCTTCTTTATACCATACTGGGAGCCAAACCATTTATTGGCTGCTGAATTTTCCAGGAAGTAAGTTGACAACAGATGATATGTTGCTTCTCTAATTTAGTGGAACTATGCCTTAGCACCTTTAAAGTACCTGTCTTTATATATGCTTCTTCTAATCCATAAAACAGACTAAAAAAGAAATAATTCCAGAGTTCATAAGCTCTAAGAGTAAGTATGTGTAAGTTTTCACAGTCCTCAGATAATGTGGTATACAGGCCACAAAGAGATGTTTAATAAGAAGGAACTATAGAAGAGTTAGAGATCAGAAACAGCTTTTTAATTGCCAGACAGGCTGAATACTGAGCAACATGCAGGTACTTTGAACTGTTCCCAGTTACTCATTCAATCAATTAAGTGAAAAACTGTTGAGCAAATCTTAATACTGAATTAATGTGAAGAAATAATGAATTGCCTATAGACATTTTGCAAATGGAAAAGATTAATTAAGGTAGGCATTTATTTCAAATTGTTTGCTCAGCTGTCATTGGTCAGAATTCAGTAAGTTTTACATATATAACTCATACTTCAATAAGGGTCAGGGAAAATATATTTAATGTTTTTATTGTTAAAACAGGTGCAGATTAAGAAAAAAAATCATTGTACAATGTATAAAATAGCTAGCCTAGAGTACTTGCTATATAAAGACTGGCATTTTTAAAAAAAAGAAAAAAAACCCTAAACAAATAGTTTACAAGAAAATTAAAACCTCTGCCTGGCTGATGCACATTTTTTGTATGGAAGGTTCTGGTTTGTATTTGTCAGGATATTTTCTAAGGGTAAGTTTTAAGACTATACTTTGAAATCCAGTGAGTTCCATGTGAGTGTGATGGAGCACACTCATGCAAAAGGACACCTTTGGAGCATAGCAAGCAAAAAAGAAGTAAGAGACAGACTCACTGGGGCTGTGAACTATGACAGGGGAACAAATGACCCCTACTGAGCAGAAAGTTTTGGAGGGCAGGTAGATTTATGATGGGTTTCCTACTTAACTGACAGGAATCAGTTGCACAAGAAGAAGAACACAAAAACAGGAACAAGACAGTACCAGGGGAAGTGGCAAGCAAAAACATGCAAGAAGGGCTTGAAGATGGTGGTGCTCCCATAGCGAGGGTAATATTGCACTAGAAAAAATCGTACTTTGCCCTGGCTGATTCAGGTACCTCTAGAAATAGTGGTGTCCTCAGTCAAAATGGACATCCTCAGCTTTCCCGCCTGAGGCTGCTAGGAGAATCAGAAAAGATGTTTATGTGAATGTCTTCTATTATGTGCTTATGGGTGTGGAGTGAGTAGTTGTTAAAAAAAAAAGAAAAAAAAAGAAGCCAAACTAAAGAAAATGGGAGTATATGTTGAGGGTAATGTGTGAAAATGCCCAGCTGAACCACAAGAACAGATCCATGCAGATCACTAAAAGCTGAATGAACCTGTCCAAGGCCTCCAGCCTACACCAGCATCAACAGTGAAGATTATGCCTTGGAGCATCTCCAAGACAGCAGTGGCTTGACTATGCAGACAAAGATTATAGGATTTTATGTACACATATGCTAATCAAAAGACCCCTTGAGGGACTTTCCAAACACTTGCCAAGAGAGCACTTATGCCTGTATATGACCTTCTGTTTCTGAGTAAACAGCTGGGGCATGTACCCCAGCTGTGCCCATGGAAGTGCGGAAGACCCTGAGCAAACTGCACTGACTCAGAAACAAGCTTTGAGCAGGGGTTGGACTAGCTAAGGTTTAGGGCTTGATTCCAACCAAAATTCTTCAGCAGTGCTATTAATATTCTGAATTGAGCTTTTACTGACAGACTATAACTTCCCCAGCTTATAGTAGAAAATTCTTTGTGTTCTAGAATGTATGTGCTGCTTACAAACATTAAAGTGCTGGGGCTCCAGTGATCTCTGACATGCCTTTCTTAAAGTAGCAACTGATTATTTTGGCTCTTTAAAGGTAAAACCTGGATGAAGAAGCAAAACCCATTACTGCTAGTTTGAAAGAACAGAGGCTGTTTTACACACATACATCACATGTATTCCACATTCCAGCATTCATGGTAGGCTATGCTGTCCAGTTCCTTTCTCTCTAAAGCCATGCTGCAGATATTAGATGTTATGAAGAGCTTTCATATTTAGCTTTTGCACAAAAGATATATTTAATGTTCACGACAAAGTATACATGGGAGCTGTAAGACATTGGTGACTTTATTCACTGATTAGAGAGAAATTGCACCTATCAATTTACTGATACCTATTGAAATGCCAGTGATGACATTTTAATAAAAGACATACTTCTGGTTTTATGTTACTTTTTTTTTTTCATGTAAGAATGCTAATGGAAATTGAAGATGCCATAGGCTAACAGAGTTTTTTTGTAACTAAATAAAAATACAAGTCAAGTGAACTGTGAAAAAGTTATCTAAGTTATGAGAAGCTGTATATTAGAAGACTATTCCATGCTAATCAATAAGGTAATTTAATTAAACCATAAACTTTCTAATAATAGACAAAAGGAATTAGAAATTTGCTCAAAAAGTAAAAGCTTCATCAGTGAATGCAAAACCTGATAGTGAACTAGGAGAAATAGTATATTAAAGTGCCTAGTTGGGGTTCCAAAAATATGGTAAAATTCCGTTTCTACTGTATGTGCCCTACACAACTTTTTAATTTCTAGGAAAAATCGCTTTTAATGTGACTTTACATTCATTCATTTTATTACAAATTGTTAATTTTTAAATAGAAATAGGTTAAGGAATTAGGTTAATACTAAAAACTTTAATTCCTTTTTCATTATTAGCTAAATATTTTCTTGTCCACTTTTCTATTTCCACTTTTGTTAGAATGAGTTTTATAATTACATATTTGGTAAAATTCTGAGATGGAGAAGTATAAACATAATTATATTTTATTCCAAAAATATTCCATATTTTAAAACAAAAAGTGAAAACAAAATTGAAAAAAAAATTTTAAGGCAAAATTCCCATGTTTGATTTATTCACAATACACAATTTGATCAGTTATGTTTCATTGTAGGAGCTCAACCTGAAGGATGTAGAATAAATCCAGTTTGCAACCGTGCTACTGTAATGTCCTAGACATAATTCAGAAACAGCAATTTTTTTAGCGGTGTGTAATATTTTAGAAAACAACACACCATCTTTCTATGGTGATACTTAATAAAGTAGGGAACTGTATTCTTTGAGGTTTGCAAGTCTGATAGAAGCTTATAAAGAATAATGATATTTTCCTATCTGGGTATCAAGTTTCACACATATTTGGTTTGCACTGTGTGTCATCTCCAATTTATTGTAAGATGTAGATACATGTTTGAATAGTATTCACAGGCAACTAATATGATTAGAGACAATAATAATTGTTTATCTATGAACTGAAGACCAATAGCCTTGAAATCTTACAAATCAGTAGATAATAACAGCATGGAAACACAGTCTGTGTTGTCCTACATCACTCCTTACATTCTGTGCATCTAGAGGAGCTGAGAAGGCACAGAAGAGGGACTGAAGGAGGTGGAAGGTTGTGAAAGATGGTCAAGGTGAAATTCCTCTGGAAAACTCTTCAGTGTCTAAACACATATGTAGCTCTTTTTTTGTCTAAACACAACAGTGGCTCTTTTAAACTAGTTAAGAAATTAGACAGACTTTTTTAAATTAAAACACTTTTCGATTAAAATACACAAAGTTTCAATACCACTTTAGGTTGAAATAAACTGTCAGTATCACTAAAGATATATCCCTCATTCTCTCATTTGCTTGACTCTAGCTTCTGTCACTTTCTGCCGACTCCATGAAGTCCATATAGCTGCATGATGAACTGGTCTGGTTAAAAATATTTTTGTCCAGGTTCCTCAACAGTTTCCTGAGGATCACTTCTTTCAGCAGCAGCTTAAATTCAGGAAATGAAAGGTGCATATCCATAATCATTGCATCAAATCTAAATTGAGACTGCTGTGATCTCAGCTGCCTTTTCCATCCCCAGCTGTGCACTCTATTGCCTTGCACCGGCACTGTGTCTTCTGTAGTCATGTATTGAAACATTATGGTGAGCTGAATGGATGAAAATTCACAGGATAAAAGAAGAAATTAAAAAAAAAAAAGAAAGACAAAAAAAAGAAAGAAATAACTTGTTAGTTCTTAGCTGGATCAAGTCTCTGAAACAGTTTACTATGTGGCTACTCAAGCTCTCAGACAGTAAAAGTTAGGCAGAAGGGATAAATAGTAGGAAAAAATTAGGACCGTGACAAGCTAGAGAGGATTACCCCGCTGAAGAAGCACATGGAGACATATGAAGAAGCATATTTTTAGATCCATGGCTAAAAGAGAGTTTAGATAGATATACTGCAGTATAAATACAGAGGGATTTTTCTCTTTTTTTCTGTTATATCTCTGCATAAAACTGGAAAATGGAGGTGAAATACTGGGCATCAGCTGATACACAGGTATCAACCAGCATATCAACCAGTTTGAGAGGGTGGCATAAGGCTCTGTGTTGAATCAGAGCACTGTGATGCCCCTTCGGCTTACACTAGCAGCAAAATTCCCCACCAGCAAGACTTAGATTATCAATTGAATTTCGAATTTATTTGTTAACTAGGGCCCTTACAGAAACCAAAACATATTTAGTCTTCATTTCATCAAACTATAAACAAGAAGTGATTTTGAACTCTCTTCACTTGTAAGGTAAAATATTCCTGGCAAAACAACACACTGGCCATTTATGTTTTCTAAGAGCAATGCCAGTTTTTTCCAGCTTCAGGCACGAGAAGAGACAGAAAAATCCCTGCTCACTTTTAGTTTTGGATCACCTCTGCACCCTAATGAACTTGCCAGACTGCTTACACCAGCTCTGGGGCTGGTTTGCACTTGGCGGGGGACCACCACCGTGAAAACGTGGTCCTGTATCTTCTAATAAAACTAAAGCTTTTCTGTTGTGGTGGCTGCATCAAGGCACAGAGCAAAAAAGAAAATGAAGTGTAGAAAAAAAGACAGGAATGGAAATATCACCCATATTCATCAATGAATTTCTACTATCCATTATCTGCTTAATTATCAATTATTTTCTGCTCACTTCAGTTACAATATCAGCTGCCTAGCATGGCAGGAGAAGTGAACATCCCAAAATGACATTAAATAGGCAAGCTAAACTGCAATACTGCATTAAATATTTCCTATTTAGACAAGAATATGGCTGCATTTGATCTCACTGAAGTCCCCAAACTCTCACTTCACTGAGGCTTACCCAGGCTCTAAATCAACGAAGCTGAGGACATGTTGCTTTCTAACAATCTGTTCCTTCAAGTTAAAAACAGCTGAACACGATCTTGCTGGCTCCCAGTGTGCTGCTGTGGCTGAGAGGGCTAATGCGTTTCTTGCCTGCATAATCAGGGGAATACTCAGCTGGAGTGGGGAGGTTATATTACTGACATAACAGCATAAATGTTTATGTTTACTTTGGGACTCGGGGTACAAACTGTAGTATACACATCCCCTAGAGAGGCAGCTATTCTCCATGACTACAACGTTTAAGAGAATGTTAAGAAAATGAGACTGTTTACCACAGCAGGAAGAAAACAACTCACATGGATTTAGATGCCAAACAATAAGATGCTAGGAATTGAAAATACTGATTACTGCAATGTTTTTGTTAGTCTCATGTCACAGGTACAAGCTTTTCCTACAGGAGATTGAATAATGGATGAAGAACAAAGAATATGTGTGCAGTGAGAAATGTGTATTTCTGTATTTTATCTGGACTTACTGTTCTCTTTCGCCTTCTTGAAAAAACGTTTCTACACACAACAGTTACCTTAGAAATACTTAGCGAATACGAAGTTACACAGAAAGGAGAAAAAGACTGAACAGTGAGACTGGTATATTTTAGCTACAAATGTGTGTAAAGAGATACAGAATACACAGAGTCCGCGTGCGTATTTCAAGGTTCTCTTCATGTCCTTTTACCCCACTGGAAAGAAGCACTACCTTCTTCTGGCTGTGTTAATAATGGCAAATTTTTACATCAGCTTTTTATCAACCACCTGTATTTATAGATGGAAAAAATAAAATAAAAAAAACCTAATCGAACCACCAAAGCCACAGTGAGGGAACCACTTGCTGCAGACCATTCAGCAGGGTTATGAATGATGATGGAATTATCCAGAAATCCTAACCTTGTTTTCCCAGGCTAATACTCACCCGAGAGATCATGCTGGCTCTGTGAGATCACAAGTGCATTTTGTCTTTGAAGCAAGTTATCCATTACCTTTGAAGGGGCTTCTTTTAATAAAATACAAATCAAACACATCTAAAATAAATCAAACACAGCAAGGCTTTGAACCAGATCCCAAGAGGTCTTGATAACATAGTCTGCATTTAAAAATGTGCTGATAACATACGCTACATTTACAAATGCTGCTGATCTCAATGGGAATTAAGGATGCTCAGGATCTGACTCAGGATTTGAATCCAAAATAAAATAAAAAAAACCAAACCAAACCAAAAAAAAAAACCACAACAACAACAAAAACACAAAAAAGCTACATATAGGGCACAAAGATGGAAGGTGGAAATACACTGTGAGCTTATTCTGCCCCTTATATTGAAAACAGCAGTTAGCCACAGGCACAGTCCAAGTGCCTCATCTTTCAACTGTAAAGAGGTAAAATTTATGCCCTCAGGCTTCCTATTCTTATAAGTCAAAGATGCTAATGATGTGTCTGCCTACCAGTGTGACAAAGAGAGCCACTGCTGAGACCCTTTCTTTAAAGCAAAGTACAATTCAAAACCTTTCATTTTGTCATTGAAAAACCCTGCTAAAGCTCTGACATCTTTTCTGACCTCCCATACAAGGCTATAATGTAGTCCTAGTGGGAGCACCAGAATTTCAAAATTCACTAAACCTGATGAAAGAGTTAACACAGTAATGACTTCTATAATTAAAAAATAGCTTCAGCTCAACACCTCAACCGCCAAATATTCCATTACCCCCACTTTATCAAATCAGGCACTGCATAATTAGTCCATTCAGTAATTTTTAAAATGGACATCTCCATGCTCTCCTGTAGATACTGAAAGATCCCATGGTGGTTTGCTGAAATTTTCAATGCCTTTACCTTGAACTATGTTAAACAGAGATGATTGCCAAACTGAAGATTTTGTTTATAGCTACTGCACTGCAAATCTTTTAGGAATAAAGGACGTTTCTGAGGAAGGATTGTAAATTAGATGATAGCAGGGTTCTGAACGTGCAGTTCAATGTCAAGATGTTACATCATCCAAAGAAATTTGTGCTGGTATTCCTTTTTTTTTTTTTTTCAAAATGTGCCATNTCAAAATGTGCCATTTATATCTGGTAAACAAGGTTATTGGCTTAACAAAATACTTGTTGCAATAGAAAATACGGTATTGAATCATCTGATGATTTAGGTATTCACCCTATATTATGAAAGGCTCTAAAAGATAAACAATAAAATTTGAACTGACAGATGACAGTAAAAGATGTGAAACCACCAATTTTCTGTTCTCACGTTTGGCCACTTTAAAAATGAGAATAATAGCCTCATTAGCTGTCAGTCTTCAGAGGCATGAAATTCATGTTAAAGATTTGTATCCACTGTGTGAGTTATTGAGAATACAAGCCACCAGGAATAACAATTCTGCCTAATTTAAAATCTTTGTGTCAAAAGAAGAAATGAAAGATTGGAAATGACAGAGGTGAATGAAGCTGTCATTCTTTTAATTTTATTTAACTCACCGTAAAAGTCTTTCTCACCCTGTTATTTCTCTACATTTTTTCTTAGCCAACAGCACCACCATGTGACAGTACAGATTTTAGTGTTTGAGTTTCCACACACACACAGGTCCTCAACTAAACCTTGTTTTCATTTTAGTAACTGAGATAAATGTAAAATGCTGAAAATGTTAAATATTATTAAGAATACAAATAAACACCTTACCAGTGGATCAGTGGTTCCTAGAGCTTCAGTCAACAGTCTTTGGAAAAGTTTTCTGGTATTAACATGCAAAGATGTCTTTTTTATATGAATATACAAGAAATATCTACCTACATTAAAATCAGTGTATTTATATATTTATATTTACATATTTGACTGGTATTTAGTGCTGTAAAAGAAATTCTTCATCTCCAGTTGATTCTTTAAAATAATTTATTGTTTTGGTGATGGCTTCTAAGACCAGGAATGAGACATAGGTGCCCTGTGGAAGGTAAGACCTCTGTAGTTTTTCTCATTAGTAATCTATTAGTAGCACCTCACCTAAGTACACCATTTTGGACCTCCACTCTGAGGTACCACACTCTATCCATCCCCTGTGCAGGGAGCCTGACATGGTGTTTTCAGTCTATTAGCCCAGGGCCAAACCCTTTTACTGGCTTTTGCATACTCTCTCTCTCCAGCCTAATGAATATTTACCCAGACTGCGCACAGTGGTACTGATTGGGCAGGGCAGACTGAAATGACACCATTGCAGAACGTGTCCTTAGTGCATTCGCATTGGAAATGCTGAGGCAAAGAAAGAAATTGAATCTTGGTTTCCCGTATCCTAAATGGATTACTGAATCACTGAGCAATCAAATAGGAGCAGAGCTGAGGCCTGTGCTAGCTTAAATCCAGTAGATATTTTGTGAAAGTATCGATGAAATGAGATCAGGAAGTGAAGATTATTTGTGGATATGTCAGGTACATAAAAAAGAAATAAAAGCCTCTGAGTACTTTCAAGACAAAGGCAGTTATGTGCATGCTTGTTAGAACCTTATTCAGGAAATACATATGAACAAAGGTAGTAGGAACAAAGCAGCAGTTTTGGACTCTGATTTTGGAATCTAAACTCTCAGCCAAGGAAGA
This sequence comes from Cephalopterus ornatus, assembly GCA_013396775.1. NCBI lineage: Eukaryota > Metazoa > Chordata > Aves > Passeriformes > Cotingidae > Cephalopterus > Cephalopterus ornatus. Next base: position 24,420 of record VZRE01000485.1, read on the forward strand.
AAAAGGCAACCAAGTAATTTCATGATTCTTCCTGGGTTTTTATAAACACCAGGAGTATTAGATCAGAATCAATTTCTGGAGATGCTTTCAATGCTGTAATGATGAATTGTGTTTCTTCTAGTTCTGGGAATTTCAGAAATCTCTCGCTTTCCTTCTCTTCATTTACTCCATTCATTAAAATATACTTCAGTGCAATTTAATTTGATTTTTATATTTTAAAACTTCTAAGTGAAGGTATGGTGTAGAACTTTATTAAAAGAAAAGATAATGCCCAGTAAAAATACAAAATAAAACTTGCCTTGTTTAGTCATTCTTAATAAATAGATATTATAAACTGTGTGGCTCAACATAACATGCTTTGGGTCAGGAACTCTGGAGAACTTGTCAACTGTGTCACAACTGCCCTTTTTTAACAACTTCATTAGAGCACTTAGAGGGGAACAACCATTATGCTAATACTATTTGCAGATTGCACTTATTCAGGGGACCATTCAAACTCTATCAAGGACATAAATATAAGAGAAGTCAAGCTAGAAAAGTTGAGTAAATGGGTATAGAAACCAAAATAAGATTTTGAGAGGAGAAAGTAAGCCACCACATCTAAGGAAAAATGAAGGTCTGAAACTTCATTTTCCCTCTTGTGATCAACAAGAGGGGTAAAAATAAAGAAAGTTAAACATATCAGGTGATGTTAGGCAAAAATGTTGAAATCAATTGAGAACACAACATGACAAAAAGAAAATGTAATTTATAATAGTATACAAAAGAAGCACTGAACACAGAAATAACAGTGCATCTCTGTTATTCCATTTGGGAGACTATCTCTGAGTCTGGGATAAACAAATAGCATAGAAGAAATGCTAGAATAAAAAATTGAATAACCAATAAATATGTGACTCATTTTTCATTACACACTATAATGTAGAGAAATCTTTATTGTATTAATAAACAGTCCTTCCTGTACTTCTTGGCTCTAAGCATTGGTTCTTAGAGCCAAGTGGCCCTGCTGCTCACATCCATTCTGCTTGGAATTAGCTATGGTCTCCCAAATGATGTTTGTCACAGTTCATGGAAAAGCAGTAGCTATAGGTTGCTCCCAGTAGTCCCTGTGGATGTGATTTCCTGCTTAATGATATGGACACATTGTAGACTGTGCCACTTGCTTGCAGGGAATGAGAACAGGTCCTGGTATCTTGTAAAACAGACATAGTAATATATGACCAAAGTCTTTTGCCTTTTCTTATTCACCCTTACCTAAATGTACCTTGCCACGTGCACTGCTCCCACGGAGTGATGGTTAGTCTTAGGGCAAGTGATGAGGAGTAGCTTGCAATGACACTGTTCAAGGCTTGCTGTAGAGAGGAAAGTGATTTTTCCTTCCATAGAAAATTAGATACTATCTAATTAGGTATATATAAATTAGATATATAAGCAGCACTGGGTCTTCTGGCCTTTTCTACTGCTCCTATGACAGTAAGACATAATTATTTTCTGTGTCTTTTTTCTTCTTTTTTTTTTTTAATTTTTATTTTTGCCTCTAGCTTAATGTGTCCAAAACATTCCAATAGCAGAGCTGCATCCCACCAAAGTATTTTTTATGTAGTACGAGTCTCTTGTATGTGTTACATACCCTGTGGTGTGATACAGGGACCAGTAAGCATGCCAAACCTGCTGGGACAGATTTGGAGCACTGTGTAAGGTATGGTTTTAAATCACATATTTATGTTGTCTTGATTTCATTGGACTTTGTAGCTAGTCCCTCGAGTCAGAACTGGACCTATGCTTTATTTAGGAATACTCGAGACTGATGAATCTGAGAGAGACCCCAGGAGTGAAACAAAATGTTTATTGCTTAGGCAATCACAGGAGCAGGTCCCAGTCTAATAGAGAAGAGCTAGATTGTTTAGCAGCATAGCGATACCTACCTTGAAAACAACATCATTAATAATAACAAATTCAAACCTACTAGTAGAAAGCTATTAAAAAACAGTTTTTTAAGAACTAAGTAGTATTTACACTTTGGCAAACTCAAGAAGACTCTAACCCTGTCTGAGCATCTCTGTAAATAGGGTCAGGTGACACCAAAATTTTACCCTCAAATTCTGGACTATACAACCTGTGCACAACCTAAGAGCACAGGAGATATTCTTCTCAGTCAGCTATAAAAAAGAGATTCCCACTTTGATTAAAAATTTTTACAGTTCATTCTTTAAAGTGACCAACCTGTTTAGGAATTTTTTTTTCAGTAAAAATGGCTTAATTGCTATATTTTTTATTTAAATTTTTATTTATATTTTATATATATATTATATATTAAAAATATAAAGACAAATCTGAAATGAAACACTGCTTTAATGAAAATGTTACTTAAAAGTCTGTATAGATATGTTTTCTGTATGTCATTATACTATTCTGAATACACACACATATAAACATATATATATATATGTGATTTCTGAAAATTGGACTTTTTAGTCTACTAATGCCAAGAAACATTATTGAAATGTAGGTTTTTAAAACAATGCACAAAATCCCCTAGAATTTTCAATTGTCCCAGCTGAGTAAAAGTTAATGAACTGTCATGGGAAACAAACAAACAACCCCCTCCCTCAAATTGTGAGTGATTTTTTTTCTTTAAAACTGTTTAAGAAAGAAAATGACCTATACTAATACACCTTTATATGCAGATTGTTTCAGGATCTTAAAGACTACAATGAAGTAAATGAATCAAACCCAAACTTCACTTTTGCAGTCTATCATATGTCAACTCAGAATTAGACTTACTATTGTATAAATATACTAACAGTCAACAGGGTTGTACCAGAAATCTTACATTTGTGAAGGTTGTTTTTTTACTAACAGCCAAATAATAAATGCGTGATAAAAGCTGAAAATTTCTTTTGGACACAATAATTTCTGTTTTTTAAGCTCTGAAAATCACTTTCTAAAAGTATTTTTTCTAGAAAGACATGTGCTTTCCATATTATAAGCTAAATCCTAATTCAAAGGATTTTTTTTGTATTGTCAGGTACTATATTAGTTCACTTGCCTCGTATTGATATTTAATATGCAGTTTCACTCCTGACTGTCACAGCCTTTTCTACCTTAATATAAACAACATGTAAGTACAATATTTTCTTTCAAGCTTTACATTCACTATAATTCTTATAATTACACGTGATAAAGAAAAAAGGTATAAAATTTATCATGAAAGACCCTAAAATAATTTGTTTTGCAAGATGTTAAAAAGAATCACGTGTGGTGTCAAAGAGATAAGAAGACCTTGCTACATTCTTTTTTGCAAAGTAGCTTTTTAAATTACTTTTCATTATTTCTAACCCCTGAAAAATATTTCATCTACCAATTTTTCCTTTTCATTTGTATTTTTTTAATTTCATCTTTCTTTTCTCTCCCACTGCTCTTTTGAATAAAACTGAAAATAAAAAGATTTCTTTTTTATTTCACATTAACAAATTCCAATAATATAATACTTTGTACTACCAAATGCGTTAAAACAACCAACTTGAAAATTGTTTCATACTTGAAAGTAGTATTCCAAAGACAGCCTGTTACTGTGTTCTTTATGATGATAAGTGAAAAATGAAGACAGTCATAATTTAAATAAGTTTACATAGTGTATCTTTTTCAAGGTATGCATAGAATCATAGACTCATTAAGGCTGAAAAAGACCTTTAAGTTCTTGGAGTCCAACTATTAACTTGACAGTGCCAGAGCTATCACTAAACCACATGCCTAAGCATCACATCCACACAGGTTTTGAACACTTCCAGGAACAGTGATTGCACCACTTCCCTGGGCAATCTGTTCCAATGCTTGACCACCCTTTCAATAAAGAAATTATTCCTCAAATCCAACCTAAACATTCCCTGGCACAACTTGAGGCCATTTCCTCTTGTCCTATCTTGTTACCTGGGAGAAGAGACTGACCCCCATCTTGTTACTATCTCCTTCCAAGTAGTTGTAGGAAGCAAGAAGGTCTCCAGTAAACCTCTGTCCTTCTCGTAGTTAATTAATAGCTAATAGTTAATATAGTTGGAATATCTCCTGACATTAGACACCTAATGGTTATCTATCTGAATCAGAATTATATCTTTTTGTAGCTGGCTAAGTGTCAGTGAGCGTTCAGATCTCCAGCTAGGGGTGGAATAAATGATGTTCTGGGGATGTTGTTTGCTCTGTTAAGTATATGGAACAGCAAGGTAAGATGATCCAGAGCTCTACCTTTGTCACACAAATTTTTCCCTTGGGCAAAAGCCTTTATTATCTTTTACCTTCTATTATCAGCCTTTACCATCCTACAATCTCTGGTATGGGGCTAACTGGACTCTAGAAACGAACTAGAGCAGATTCTGCAGTTTCTTAAATGCAGACTCCAAAACTGAGGCTATCTGTTTTAAATGCTAAAAAGAATTCGACTTTGTTCTGAGCTCTTCTGTACCAGGATGTTCTCCATGGTAACGGGAAATTGTGGTCCAATTAGATGATACTTTAACAGTGCAGTAGTAACAGTGTAATGCCTTAATAGTGTAGTATGGTGGGAGTTATCAATACAAAACTGAATAGAGTGCTTTTTGTCTTAGTCTGAACTATCTCTGGACAACGACTGAATTTTAAGTGATTTCCAACAACAGACATGAAGCAGCCCACTTTTACTTAAGAATGAGTCAGGCTTGCCCAGATTTTCTTGACTCTTCAGTCAGGCTTCAGAATTTGCTCTGATTTTAGCATCAAGTTTGCCATTAAACCCAAACTGTAACGCTTGATAGGCTGTTAGAGTGCAAGCTAGAAGGAACCAAACTTTTATGAATTACAAGGAACAACTCAGTGGGAAAATACTCTGATTAAAGAAAATGCTGACTTCATTCAGGGTGAATTTAGAGGTGTAACACACTTATTAACAAAATCACTCCTCAGTTAGTCTCTGTTAATTAACAAAAGCACTGACAGACTAGTAGTGAGACACCCACCCTTATGACAAGCAGGCGAGAGTTGCTAGAAAAAAAATGTGAGTTGCTGCCAGGGTGAAGAGGAGTCATGGGAATGCAGCTGCAAATCCTCACAGAACAGCTATGAAGGCAATGAAAAATCACTGCTGAGGCAAAGGGATAAAATAAAGAGAGATGCTTGTAACCCTGCCATAAAAGAGAAAGAAAAAGATACAGAGATGAGAGAGAAAGAAATCAAAATATAGAAAGAAATATTAAGAGAAGAGAAATGGAAGAAAGTCAGAAACTCATCACAGTCTCAGGACAAACTTTATGATTCAAATTATTTCATTCATTATGTTTCAATTGGAAGAAAATGGGGAGAAGTGGGGAGGAGGTACTAGGCTGTTAGTAGTAGGAAGAAATAATAAAACGTTGTCATGATAAGAACAGAAGAAAAATAGTTTCTTGGTAATACTAATTACCAAGTATTGGTTGGTATTCATGGGGGAGGAAGAATGGTCATAGCTTCAGATATACAAGGATTGCCATTTGCCATGAAAATGGGTAAGATAATATCATTCCAAGATAACTAACTGTTCGGCTGCAGGACCAAACATATGAAAGATTATTGATTGTGAATGGAAGAATCTCTTGTGTAAATTAAAATACCTTTACCTTTTCATTTTAACTTTAAATAAGCACAAATATTTCGAAACTCTACGATGTTTAAGAAATGACCAACTGCAACTGAGAAATTCTCCTTCCTGTTTTATTTTAGCAAAATTTCACTGAAATAAGTTAAATCTTAAAATTAAATTTTTATACTAAACAATAAAATTCCAGTTCCTGACAGTCCAGATGTTTGCATCTTCTTTGCTTTTGCCAAAGTGGCACAAAGGCTAATTTTTCATCCAAAGAACAGGAAATCACTGGAGAAACAAGACAGGGTTAGATCCAAAATAAGATTTGGCCAGAATGTGTCAGAATGTAAACTCTAAATTACGTATTCAACATCCCTATATAAAGCACAGGGAAAGCTATAGGTCTCAGATTTGGATCTTCAAACTGGTGTAACTGAGTGGCAAATTGTCTAGGTTGTCCTCTAAGAAATGCTGAGTATATCAAAGAATCACAGAATATGCAGAGTTGTAAGGGACCCATAAGGACCATTGAGTGCAACTCTTCGCAATGTGCAGGACCATCTCCAAGAGTCACACAATGTGTCTGAAATTACTGTCCAAACGCTTCTTGATCTCTGTCAGGCCTGGTGCTGTGACCGCTTGCCTGGGGAGCCTGTTCCAGTGCCCAATCACCCTCTGGGTGAAGAATCTTTTTTTAATATTCAATGTAAACTACCCCTGACGCAACTTCAGGCCATTTCCTCAGGTCCTGTCACTGGTCTTCACAGAGAAGAGATCAGTGCCTGTCTGACCCCCTTCTTCCCCTCACGAGGAAGTTGTAGACTTCAGTGTCTCCCCTCAGTCTCCTCTTCTCCAGACTGAACAGACCAAGTGATCTCAGCCCCTCCTCATACAGCTTCCCCTCAAGGCCCTTCACCATCTTTGTTGCCCTCCTTTGGACACACTCTAACAGCTTAATAACTTTCTTATATTGCAGTGCCCAAAACTGCACACAATATTCCAGGAGAGGCCACACCAGTGCAGAGCAGAGTGGGACAATCCCCACCCTTGACTGGCTGGCGATGCTTTTCCTGATGACCTCTCAGAACAGGATTGGCCCTCCTGGCTGCCAGGGCACTGCTGACTCAGATTCAACTTGCCATTGACCAGGACCCCAGGTCTGTTTCCCGTCGCTGTTTTCCAGCATCTCATTCTCCAGTCTGTAGATACATCCAGGGTGGCCCCAACCTAGGTGCAGAATCTGGCACTTTCCCTTGTTAAACATCATGTGGTTGCTGATTGCCCAGTCCTCTACTTTGTCGAGGTCTCTCTGCAGGGCCTTTCTGCATTTGAGAGAGTCAACAGCTCCTCTCAGTTTTGTATCATCGGCCAACTTGCTTAGTATCCCTTCCAGTCCTGTGCCCAAATCATTTATGAAGATGTTGAAGAGCACAAGGCTTAAGATGGAGCCCTGTGGAACCCCACTAGTGACAGTTCCCCCATTCGCCATTACCCTCTGTGCTTGACCTGTGAGCCAATTGCTCACGCACCACATGATGTGTTTATCCAGCTGTGTGCTGGACACTTTGTCCAGAAGGATCCTATGAGAGACAGCATCAAAAGCTTTACAGAAATCCAAAAAGAATTGGCTTCCCTTGATCAAATACGTGGGTTACCTTGTCATAAAAAAAATCAGGTTTGATAAGCAGGACTTTCCTCTCATGAAGCCGTGCTGGCTGTGACCAATTGCTGCAGTATGCTGCCGTCTAAGTTTGTCCTTACTTCAGCTCTCAAGGTCCCTCTGCATTTTGCAGTTTGTAGTTTTTGGGCATAATATGTAGTCATTTCAAAGTCAAAGTTGGAGGAGAGACCACAGCATATTTCTTTCCAAATTCAGGGACAATGGTAGTAAAAGCTGGTTTCTTTTCTTCCTTCCTTTGTACAATTGCTTAGGTTAGCAATTTCAGCACTCACGCAGAGAAAACGAGATGTAGCATTAAGTTTTTCTTCACATCAAGAGATTCAAACTTAGATCTAAGAGCTCTCAGATGGTCCCACTATACAAAGAAGATAAAAACTAGCATTCTCAATCCTTTCTGTAGAAGTCCTTTGCATCCATAATTAAAATGAATTAGCCTAAAGAGATAACAAGACTGAAAATCACTTCTTCCTGTTTATTTATAAGTTAGGAGTTATTCAAGATTACTCACCTAGTGTGTCATTTGAGATGCCTCATATAACTCATCAAGACTGCAGCTGCCACTTCAAACAGAAATGGATTTCTTGTAGGTCCTGTGCCATATTTCCAATTATGTGTAGATGACTCAAATATGCATTTCAAATAGCATCTGACAACAGCAATTAACAGGGAGTAATTTTGAGCTGCACCTAAACCATTGTACCAAGTACAAGCATACCTCAAAAATTCTATTCATCTACCTGAGATCCACAGCCTGTAACTATCTCTCTGAGAACAAGGGTGGAATTTATCATACCCAAATGTAGATCTCCAAAAAATAAGCCTATCCTAAGATAGTTGTCTGGATTCCCTTTAGATTAAGTTGTGGTCTATAGTAGCTAGGATCTTCTGCCTTTTAGAATGGTTTGTCTCTGTGAACTATAAAGGGAGTAAGACAGCTATGGGTTTAAAACAAAATAGATTACGTGAATGTCAACTCGACTGTCAGTCATTACTTTCAAGAGCTAGAATCAGACTTGCATTTGCACCACTTAAAATAGAATCAGAAGTTGCAACTCTGCACCCTGCAGCAGGAAAGCTCTATCCTCATGTCTAATGGAAGAGGGAATCTGTAGCTCCTGTAGATGAGCCTCAGTGAGCAAAGTAATCAAAAATTCACGATAATAATAATAAAACTAGCAACAAAACTATAAAAAGAACATGATTGCAGTGAAGTTCCTATGAAGGAAAGGTGAGTTCACTGTACAACAGCAAATTGTTTTGTAGAACCAGAGATTTGAAGTAAAATTTCTAATTTGAGGTCAGACTTTCAAAATTCAAAGTTGAAAACAGTAATGAAATATCAAAATCTACTTTGGTTTCCTTTTAGGGGAACACAAAACAGTTCATTTATATCCATGTGAGCAATTTTCACCAATGATTGTATATATTTAGATGCTACATTCATCAGAATATAAACCACATCAAATGATGGATGCAGGATCCTACTTTTAAATATGTCCCTTGCAAAACATCACTCCTATATTCTTACTTCAGTGCATGAATAATTATCTTTAAGAGGAATGAGAATCTTAAATAGTGTAGTTCACTGCTGTGCAATATTATGGATTTTAAGTTTTAGGTTTACATATCCATTGGTCTTAGATTTTTCATATAAATCAGAATTATTTGAGCTCAGAATAATTACTGTTTTGATAATCAATTTCAATAATTATACTCTGCTAATTTGCCTATTAGTCATAGTCTATGTACCTTCTCTAAGAGTCAGTGTTTAAATTATACTCAGAGTGAACCTCAATGTAAATGAGTCATTTACAAAGGAAAAAGCAAAAAGAATTTACTTCTTATTCATGGCAGCTATATTTAAGGATTTTCAGTATCCATTTATTTTTAAAAATCCTTTTCTACTGCCTATAACTATTCAAAAATTTATCCATTTGGAGTTAACTGCTATGGAGTAGAATGAGGCTCCTCTCAGTGGGAAATAGGTGGAAACTAATTAGTTTTGCCTACATTTAAAAAAATAATATCTAATGACTTTCACTGAAAAAAATCTACTTGCCCTAAGCTGACAAAGAACATCTTTGAAATATGGTATAGTCCTTTAATTGCCCTAGATATGTATCAGTAGAGTCATCTATATACTACAGAATCATTAAGCTTTAAAAGAAGCAGAGTTCACACTTAATTAGGATCTTGTGAGTTATCACCTAAGCATCCTGCAGGTTTCATCTGTGCTAGACCTGCTCTATCACAGGGCAGCAGAAGCTCAGTGAGACTTTCCCTGCAATTATTCTTATCTGCAATAATTCCCAGAATTCTAAAAAGATAATTTGCATCTGGGGCACATACAATCCCATTTCTAGTATCTTCTCTTTCTTCTCTTCCTCCTCTCTCTTGTGGCTGCTCACTTCTTCTCCAAGTTAGCATTCCTGCCGCAGAATCCAACAAACCTTTATGGCTGTTAGAAGCAACACATGCTACATCTCAGCCATGTTTGCTCTTATGCAGTGTCCCTTCTTCATGTCATGCCCTTGGTATTCTCTCACTACTTATCTGAATGACAGAGTGAGGTAGGAAGTATGAGCCAAGCAGAGAAAACCAAATGAGAATGAGGGGATGAGAAGAGTAAATGGAGCAAGGTAGAGCCAGAAGAGATGAGAAGCATGGGATGGAGCAGAAATGGGAGGGCCAATGTGAATCACCCAAACCCAGTGGGAACAGGAGCAAGAGTAGACTGGCATCACTGGCAGAAGAGTGTGAATTCAAGTAACTGATGAACACAGTGTATCATGTACCATCTACACATCAAGAAAGAAGACTGCTCAAACTCTAGTGTTTGAGAAACATGTTTTAAAGGGAAAAAAATCAATAGAACATGAATTATCATATTCACTGGGAGTATTAAAAGAAAAGAGATGATACATTTGCCTGCAAGAGAAAATTTATATATGCATGCCTCCCTGAAGGGGTTAATCTCTTGAAGTCCTTTCCGTGCCAAAATTTCCTAGAGTATAGATTGATATAAAAATCTATCTTGACTGTATTAAAGTCTATGAAAATGGTGTCAGTCTGTGTGTGTGGGTCCATTGCACTTATGTCTCAAATCAATGGTACTTACTTTTAGCATTTCCCTGTATAAAACTGAAATGTACTGAAATTGCTCAGTACTGCTGAACAAGTCTACATCACATATTTTTTTCATCTTTTTTCCCATGCTTTTATGCTCAGAAATTTTCAAGTCCATGTGAAACTGCCTGCACTGGAAGACATCTGTAAAGTCTCATTGGGCAGTGGGCATTTAAAAATGAAACAGCAGTAATGTAAATGTAAACATCTGGGAATGAGTTTAAATATTATTTTTATTGGGTTTGTAGGTTTTCTTCTTCTTCCTCCTCCCCCTCTCACCTCCCCAATAAACTGCAGTCTGTGTGTAACTTTTTGGACAGTTGTTTTGTGGTATATCTCTGCTGAGTAAGACTGCAGTAACACGAATAAAATAGGCAGGAAGTGTTACTTAGAAAAGTTTTATCCAAAAACAGCCCTTGCATACAGTATGTAATACACCTCTTACGACATCAATTTGACTTAAATAAATTAAACAGGGTATAACAAACAAGAAAAAGTAATGGCAAATAACAAACTAACTTTCTCTGAAGTTTAAATTAATGATGCAGAGAATCACTACTTCATACTAACATGAGACAAACTACATATCTTTCACTAACACAAAACCTCTCACATTATCTCCTCTGATCTCATCCTTCCTGGATAGGAGCTGGCAGTAACTAGAATGCAACAAATCTTCCACTCATGTAAAATTCATATCTCCGATTTAGAATAACATGCTTAAAGTCAAGTAAAGGCCCAAGCTCCGTTCCTGGGACAGAGTACAGTGCTCAACAGCTTAAAGAATGTGCCCCAGAAAGACAAGGGACACTGTCTCCTTTTTTACAGTATTCTTCCTATGAGATTTTATTACCCTACTGTTCTACTCTCCATAACAGTAAGCTATTGGGTAAGTAAACCAGCTGTAAATCTTGTAAAATCACAGTATTTGTTTTGATGCCTCTGCTCCATCCGTCTTTATGAAAGAGGATAACGAGACTGTTGATTCTTAGCTTGACAAAATACTAGGTATTAACAAAATCTTATAATTTTCCATTCTCAGAATAAATGACTTTCATGCTTGTATGAGTCTGTCTTACTACTTGGGACCCATTACTCAGGACACCTATAGCAGCTCAGACTCATTAATCTCGTTAACATCTGGGATGTTAATTTCAGTCTTTTGATGCAGTCTTATTTGAGTACTTCCAAAGGACCACTTCAGTTCAGGGATCCATCAAAACGATCCAAAGTAGATATTTTTCGCATGTCTTAATTCCTAAAAACTTTTATAATTTTTTTGAAATAATAGAAACATAAAACCAAAACAAACTACAAAGCAAATAGTAAAATAAACTTAATTATCTTGCCTTAATTTTCTTTCCCTATTTCATGTTGAGCAATAATCTGACCAAAAGGTTATTGATTAAGGTGTTATATAACTATTTGACATCACAATGCTTTTGTTTTATAATCATTAAGATGTTCTATTCATCTGAAAAATTAAAATCTACTTTTAGTCTTTTCAAAACATTTGTCATCATACGAATTAGTTGTAATGCTCATTTCAAGCACAGTAAATCATGAATCCTGTCTACTTAAAATATATCTATTTCATCTTATAAGTCAAGTGTTTTAGTGAAAAACATAAATTATTTATCTCATGTAACAGGTAAAACATTGAAATGTATTTGTCTCTTTAAATCTCATTTCTGTTGTGATGCTTAGAGAAAGTTGCCATTTTAATATTTGCCAGCTTACGAGTAGAGTTAAAAGGCTGTGAAAAGTAATATTTTTGGGGTTTTTTTACATAGTATTACATTTATTTTCCATAGAGTACAGCTGATAGTACAAGGAGATTCTGGATTTTCCAAAAATACCAGTTAATTTAGTCCATATATCTCTATGCCCATATTGACTAGCTCTCAGTCTCACATTAATTAATTCCATACAACTCAGTCTCATATCAATTAATCATGTACCTTTGGAGCATTTGTCCCAAATACCAATAGCAGGGACCAAAAGTCCTGTAGTCTATGGAGAAATCCTGAATAGCCAGCTTTGCATTTTTAGCAAAATCTGATTGTGAGTACTGAGCTGATTTTTATAATGATGAATTTTCCACATTGGTGTTCTAATCCCTAATATCCTGCTTGTGCTCTTAGGCAATCTTCTCTTGGCAATCTTGTTTACAAAGGAAACATATAGTACAAGTCCAGTGCATCTGACTGCTTAAGATACTACCAAAATAAAAAAAATATTTCTGTGTATTAAAGATACCTGTTTCAAAAGAGAGGAAAACGTTACACCTACAGAAATAAATCCAACATTTCTAATTTCTTTTGAATACCAGAAGAGAATGAACAAAACCAGAGGATTTCACCTTCTATGGTAGATTACAGAGATCACACTATAATTTCCTGCCAAACCAGTGAGTTTCCAAAGATAAAAGTAAAAACAAAACCAACAAAACCTGAGAATATCCTACTGATATTGAAGAGTCAAAGACATAATGGAAGCAAATATGGAAGTACATGGAAGCAAAAAAGCACATCAAATGTCTGAATTTTTTTCAGTCTTAAAGAACAAGACCAAAAGCACTATTTGATCTCAGACATTTGAAGTCAAGAAAAGTACTTAGTTGCTAACTCCATGTGTACCTCTGTCTGCGCATCTGTTTGGCAGATGCCGAATTAAGGCTGCTGAAGAGTTCATTAAATTATGCCATTAGAAATGGAATTTTTAGTTGGTCAAAGAACTATAAAGAACATAAAAATAACATTTACCCCTAGAGTAATGATGACAGCAACGGTAATTGGGGATGAAAATAGTCTCTCAGTTTGTACTAAGGGATGTAGAGAGAAAAGTTGGCCAAAAATCTGTAGGAGCAAACAAATAAAGTAAAACATATATAACATGGCAAATGCTTGACCCATTTCTAGCCTGGTAGGGTTTTTTTTTATGTTTGAACATAAAAAAAAGATTAGACTGACAGGAGCCCTGTGGAGCTTTCTCCCCTCCACCTGCAACTATTAGCAATCCAACCACTAATTTTACATAGCTCTTATAGTCTGGTTGCTTACTCTTAAACCAGCAATCTCTTCTGGGAGAAGGGAGAAAATTAGTCTGCCTGTTTTTGTTCCTTTCCTAGTATTGAAAAAAAAAAAGTAATTGTCAGTTGTTGTTTACAACAAGAAGGAAAAAAATAATCCATTTTTCTGCCAAGCTTCCCATGTTTTAATACAGTGAATAACACTCACCTTACAAATGATTTTTGGGTGCCAGTGGGATTACAAGCTCTCAGAAGATTTATGTAGAATCTTGTTAGCTTGGTTTAATGACAGATGTAATACAGACTGTGTTTTTTACTTGTATCATGGGCTATATCTCTATAAAGGGCTCTGTCTTTAAATAAGGATAAAACAAGCAAAGAGATTGAGCCCCACACTACTTAACTATTGCCTCAGTATCTCTGATGCTTTTGGATTACTCCAGTAAGTTCTTCCCGAGAAAATTCTGACATGAAGGTAGCTAATTTAAATCAATGCTTGTGTAAGCTGGTCTGTGTTGCTTGGTCATGAGCTCTTTGTTGTGGACAAGTTATCTGGTGCAATAAGTCTCTCCCCACTGCATCATTACACTCCATCACTTCCTTAAAATGGGGTGGCTTCACCTATACTGCCAACTGGAAATATCCTATCTCATGCCCTATGCCCATGCCAAGCACTGACTGACAGTTTTGTCAGAGATGCAGCACAACCATTCTAGAATATTATTCCGGAAAATAAACAGTATTGCAAGCCAGTTTTTAAGTCTGTTTAGTTTATACAGTTAATTTATAATGGCCTCCTAGTCTGTTCCAATTTGTGCAACAAAGAGTTATACATTTCCTCTTAGACTGTGCACAGTGGGTGACCACAAAGTTTGAATGCAATGCAGATATGCAAGTTACAAAAGACTGGAGTGGGCTTCCATAGAACCAGTCAGTAGTACTCATTACTATACAGACCGTTTGATTTCAGGGGATAGTACACCAGACCAGAAACTCATTAAGAAACTGAGCATTTGTATCTGAGCGGTTTCATTTCAAAACCCCTTCCAGCTGACCCAGCTGTTTGGGTCAAGGATCCAATGTAGTAGGACAGGAAACTTGCCAAAATATACATGTCAGCACATAGCACACTAGATCTATAGACTTCTTACACTCAGGTAAACTTCTGAACTTCCTCTTTTAGTTCATGTGCATCTCTGAAGAGTAATTTTAAAAATTTATGTATCATAATGACATATTAAATGCCCAAGATTTGATATCTAATTTCTGCTTTGTGCTGTCCTTCATCTGACTTTGAAATAACTGCTCATTTTAGGTCTGTCTGAAGTATAGAGCAGATGGTAAAATTGCTCATCTTGTTCATAAGAAGTAATCTGTTAGAAGATAAAGAAGGACAAAATGCAGAAGATTTAGAAATATAAGTCAATTTCATAATTCAGGAATGTAAATCATAGAACTGTAATATTCTTTCTGAAACTTCTTAATGATCAGTTACTAAAAAAGCCAAACCAAGAATGTCAGCCGTACAGCTGCAATTTCTTAAAACTGATCAAAGCTAAACTCTGTGCTCTTCAGATTTTTAATCTGATACTCTACATCCTGCCTATCACCTATTTCTCTGCACAGCAAAGTTTGATCATGGATTAAGAAGTCCCTGTATACATACCAGTATATTGATTCCTTCTGCCCAGTATTTTCAGCAAGCCACAAAAATCAGATTAGTTTTCTATAAATTCATACTTAGAACAAAATGACAACAAACACATGAAGAACATCTGATCACACTAGTTCATGTTTTCCTTTGAAAATATGGTAAGCTTAGTCATACCATTTGGTCACTCAATGATGAGTTAAATAAAAGTCTACACTGACAAATAGTTAATTCCCACAACCATACTTATATAAAATTAAAATTTTTACCTCAAGCTACTGATGAGCAGGTTAGCCACCATCATGTCCTTCAAAAGTCATTGTCAGAGTTAGAAATGTATCTTCCTGAGATGTCATGGCTTCAGAGTAAGGAATATAAAATATTGTTGTGCTTTATTAACTACTGTGGCTGAAGTGATAACAACCCAATAGCTGTAAGGAAGGTTCTCGACTATCTTTCAGTATTTCTTTCAGAATTTGTTTCATTTCACAGGTCTCTGCCCATTGTCACTACTGGTATTCTGCTTCACAGATCCTCATCTGGCAGATCATCTTGTGCAACGGTACTCAGCACACATCTCTTCTCTGGAAAAGAGATGATATTATGAAAGATTCTGTAACTCTGGCACTGAAGGTAATAAAACTCTTTTTAGCATTGCTTGTAAGTAAGGCTCCTCTACCTTAATTGGAAAACTGTCTACATGAAGCTGACTTACATTGGCCACATGATCTAATCTTCTTCTTACTGCAGTTCTAATGAATGTGCAGTCCCTTCAGTGTTAAAATTTATCAACTTTTAGTGTATCTAAAAAATGTTTTGTAACTGGCATAAAAGCAACATTTAGCTAATTCAGTTGACTTCCCCTGCAAACACCTGAGAGGAGGCCTCTTTGTTAGGGAGTCCTTGGGAAAAAGGCTTCATAAGCAGGTGTCTGGAATGAACTTCCTACTCAGTGATAATGGAAGTAATGCACTTTGCATCCCAGCAAATTCCACTTTACTTCAACCTAAGAATATGAACAAGGAATAATAATGGAATAAGAAATACTCATTTTCTTAAGGTTTAGGTATACCTGATAAGTACAGATACTGTTTAAAAAAATCATACTTTAATATATTCATATGCATGCCTAATTTAATGCTAAAGTGTTTTTTGCATTTGTTTTCAATTGTAGACCTTGAAAATACTCACTCAAAGACAAATCTTTGTAGTTCTTTTTGTTCATAAAAGTCACTTAAAGAGGGAACTTGAAAACATCATTAACTGCAAGTCATCCTTGATCCTTTCAGCCCTTCAGAGCTTATTTAAACTTCAAAGCTTGACCCATTGAAATGATTTAAACAAGTGCTCTGAAGTTGCACAAGATACACGACAACCAATAAAATGTCTCATCGTATGATCTTTCTTCGTTGTGAAATTTTCTAGATAGGGATGACAAGGAAAACTTGTAATGTCTGAAATAAGGAAGTCATGTTAAGATTAATTTTATGAAAGAGCATGATGGACCTTCAACATGGAAATACTCTGATCATATTTTAATTTCAGCCTTATAAGCAGCTATTTATCATGTCGAATGCATTTGGAATATTGTGCCTTTTTTTCTTTTTTGTATGATCCTGTACAAACAAAGTCTCCAATGGCCAACTTCATAAAAACAGAATAAAAGGCAAAACAGAGACATGGTTCATCATGCCTGGATGAATTATTTTTGGCTTAATTATAAGATAAAAAAGTATAAAGACCTAATTTCATAGCCTCTCATGTCTTTTGCAGTCCATTATTTACTTTATATTTCCACGCTTCTCCTATTTTCAGTCACTTGCCATTATAACTAGCAAGAGAAAACTGACATAAAGGTATTAAAAAAAATCCCTATATTTTATGATTAATTAAGAGGTTCTGAAATGACATAAAAGTGGGAATCTCATTTTCATTGCCTTTTAAATGATTTGTAACCTTTCTTCATAACCATGAAAAGCTTGAAAATTGAATCGTCAGGCACCTTAACAACTAAAATTGGCTCTGGTCTAAAAAGATGGAAAAAACCTCACCAGTTAGAACACCCTTATCTGGGATTAGTACTGCAATAGCAGTGAGCTAGTTCCTAATGACCATCATCATCAACCAGCTTCACAGTGATGCTGGAAGAGAATGAGAACCCTCCCTTCTTGTGGGGCCTGCATATGGGATAGCCCCTGTCACTGGCCTTGAGGAGCAAGGAGGCTGCCCATCTTTCTTCAAGTAGCGTAAAAGAGTCTGGGAAGGGATAGAGCATACAGCATACCTGGTAATTTGTCTATTCTCTTGGGGAATTTATGAGAACTTGATGTGCAGAACAAGTGACTTCTAATGGGATGAGTATGCTGCAGCCTTTGAAGGACATGGTAAGCTGTTTTTTCCCCAGTGCAAACTTGAAACTCTAATTAATATTGTCAATGTTGCATTATACAAACTCAATAATGTATGAGAAGGTACTTCAATTACATGTGTGTTTTCTATCATTTTATTGTTAAAAATATTAGTGCAACCACTTCCTCTTTACTTAAGGTAAGTACAACTTTCATTAATTAATTAATTAATTAGTGTTATTGATCATTACAGACCAAGCTCTAACCATATTCTTCACTAAGAAGGTAAGAAAAGAGACAAACTAAAATGGATCAGTTTTATCAGTGTGAAATCCCCAACTGTGACACGCAGGTAAATTCCATCTTCTATTTAGTCTCATTTCTTTCAAAATGACATAGATTAAAAGCCTCTCCAAAAATTTGCTAAGTCATCGCAACGTGCTTGTATCTTTCCTCATTTTTGGTAGAGTTGATGCATTGGCTAGTCATAATTACTTATTGTACTCCTAAAGCACTACAATTACTGAATGTTCTTGTTATCTGTGCTGTAATTGAATTTATTAAAGTGTGTATAAATGTAGCATTGTGTCATGTCAGGCATTTCATATGGGTGAATTCTTTAAAATTCTTTCACTGAGTTGAGAGGGAACAGGATCAGGCTATTAACAGAGGAGTAGAGACATAAATAACATAAATAAAAACATCCACTTTTCTATACTCCTTTGGAAGCTGTGATATGGCTCCAGGACCAATAAAAGGCCTCAATAGTGGCATATAACTGTGCAAGCAGTTTCTCATGTGCTAGCCCTAAACTTGGCTGGTCACTCCCTCAGCCCGGTGAAAGTGGTGTTGCCATCTTTGCAAAGGATGTTGTTGCTTCTTTGTTTCACACTAATACTTAGATCTGAGACCTTTTTCTTAGCAGAACATTTTTTCATTCTCTTTTAGCTAACTTACTAGTTGAAACTACAGAAATACAGGCCTTCTTTACAATTATCATAAAAGCATAGCAAGTAATAGTTGTAGACAATCTTTTCTTTGTACGAATCCCTATGTGAAACAGCAATTTCTGCTGTTGCAACATCTTAATACCGTAGAGCTTAGACAGAACCCTCATTTTTATTTTCTAATACTCTGCTGACACCTTCTGGAATACAACACTATTTTTGACTTTATAGTTGACTTGTGTAGTCATAATGAAATTTCATTCAAGGAAAAGAAGCTGATGCTTCCACACACACAAAACCACAAATATCAGTATATCTTTTACATTCTGAACAAAATTAACTAATTTTAAGGTATCAAAATCATAGAGGAATCAGGAAAACATAATAAAAAGAACTTCTCTAGACTGAGATAATCAGGTTTCAGGGGGAAAAAAAGCCTAAATTGCTCCTTCTGCTAATATCTATGATATTTAATGCTATTTATAGAAGGGATTAAGGCAAAATCTCTGATTTCTTTTTAAAAATATGTAGAGATTAAAATTAGGAATAGGACATCCTTTCAACCTCTGTCTCATACCACATTTAATTCCTCAGTTCTCTTTATTCCCCACCAACATAGCTGAAGGTGGAAACCTTGAAGCACATAAAGTTTCACCACTCAAGTGTAAGCATGACCCAGTTATCCATGACCTCCACATGAAGCCTGCAGGTACAGCGCAAGATTTATGAGATGCCTTCGTCCTTCTGGAACTGCAGCTGGATACCAGGCGTGCAATGTCTAAAGTGACAACAAATACTTATATTTAGGGTACTGTATCCCCTTGTTGCCATGTTCAAAGACAGTTTCACAGACACCTAGTTGACTTTCATCCTTAAAGACTGAAAAGACAAAAAAAAAAGTTCCTATTTCTTATTCAAGAAATAATAAAAATAACATGTGATTCATAAAGGTACTATTTCAGATTCCTGTATTTGATGTAGTCAGAATAATAATGCAGTGCAATGATGCTGAGAAATCTTCTTGCCTTTTTTTTTTTTTTTTTTTGAGATAAAGAGTTGTTTGATTCCAAGATTTTAATTTATGGGGTTTTTTTAGTTTTATTTTTTTAAATCCATTAATGTTGTTTTGTGTTCTGTACTGTTTAGAAATTCTGACAGAAGAGATTTCCATTGGAGACACTCAATTAAATAATAGCTATTTTAGAAAAATCGTTGTGGGGGATTTCATGCAAATATACAGAAATCATCGGATTATTTATTTTGACTTTGTGTAATGAAAATTAATCCTTCTTTGTGATTACATTGGATCCAGTTATATATTGAACAAAAAATACACCTATATAATCCATCAGGACTGCAGGGACCTAAGGGATGAAGCAAAGGGGAGAGTCACACAGGTTATTTCCTACAATAAACAGTAAATAAAACCTACCAGTCAGAAGGAAGGGCAGGCAGGAGCAGGCATATCACACAAGTCAGCATCAGCCGTTGTTTCCAGCAGAGTTTTGGCCTCCATGATTATTAAGATAGCCTTCTAAGTCTGGGGGTAACTGCGGAGAGATGGCACCCACCTATTTAATGGGGGCAATGATATCTTTGTTAATAAATAAGTTAAGTAAGTTACAGAAATGGTTTTCAGCTAGATTATTTTGGGAGTGGTGTCCAAAGCTTGGAGACAAGCAATGACCCAGGGACAAGTTGAAAGTGCCATGGGAGCAGCTCCCACATTTCCCACAAAGATAAAGCACAGATGACATTTCACTCAGGTGCCTGAATGCCAACACTCATATTCTGGGAAATAAAGAAGAAATTTTCAGTCTCTGCATTCAGTCTCAGAATTATGATATCTTTGGAAGTACAGAAATTTGATGAGATAACTCATGTGACTCAAGTACTGCAATGGACAGCTATTGCCTCTTCAAGGCAGACAGAAAAACTAAAAGAAGAAGGGTTGTGTTCCACAGAAAAGATCAACTTGATCTTCCCAAGATTAGCTATAGACAACAGGACAGATCTGTAGATCTGATGGGCTGACTTTAGAGGACTGGAGAAGTTGATTTAAGAGAAAGAGATGAATCAGAAAATCTCTAGAAACTTCCTTCTAGATTTCTCTATGATTCCATCTTGAAATTATATTATTAGTCAAAAATGAACAGTCCTTGAAATGAAAATTTCACTTTGGGACAGACTAGGAATGTCCTTGCCTGTGAAATGCTGCATCATGTTAATGGTGGAGGATTTTTCATGTGAGTACACTCCTTCAACTGGATTTATGAATCTTACTGACATAGATAATGTACAATGATCTACTTTAATAGTTGCAGGAAATAAAATAGTTCAGAGAAAACTGATGACTCACTCTCTATTGGTTAAAATCTGTGTGAAGAGGACTAGTGATACAGAGAGCCAGTCAATACTATGCATACTTTTTTTTTCTTCAACAACACAAAACTAATATCCATGAAGATCACTTTGTTATTTAGCAGTTTGAAAAGATATTTTCAGAGAAACTATGAAATATATGCTGAAATTACAACTTACAACTGCCACTAGAAACTGAGTGTATGGACTCCAATATTCCTCCATCCATCTAAGTTTATTTCTGCTTTTCAGAGTTGTTATTTAAACTATGAGATAGCCTAGAATGGATTTCTCTTTTGTTGTTGCAGTGATTATATATTTTGAAAAATGTTTCATCGTTTTTATGTTTGAGTGAAGGTTTATAAGTTACTAAAGAGCATTCCACAGAATTTAGTGAAAAAATTTCACATGAAACAGATTGTATCCTTCAGTTCCTAAATTTATATAAAATTATTATATAAGGATGAAATTTACACATATAACCCATTTTTATCTATTGCACTAGGAACTCTCCAGTATTCATAATGACTGCCAACCAGCTGATCAGGCATGTGAGACATAGTTAGTTCCACACATAAAATATTGGTAGCATTTGAATCAAACGTGCTAGCAATGACAGACAGCACAGAATTTTTTCTGAGTTGTTTTATCGTAGAATGATCATAGAATCATAGAATAATTTGGGTTGAGAGGGAGCTTTAAAAGTCACTGCAGTGAGCAGTGACATCTTCAGTGAGACCAGGTTGCTCAGAGCCCAGTCCAACCTCACCTTGAGTGTTTCCAGGAATGGAGCATCCATCACCTCTCTAGGCAACCTGTTCTAGTGTTTTATCACCATTATCATAAAACGTTTCTTCCTTATTTCAAAAAGAACCCTTTCTGGCTTATTACTGCTCATATCATCAGAACAGGCTTATGGCTGCACTCTCTCAAACATGAAAACAAACCTGGCCAGAAGAGATTGCTCCTGCATGTCCTACCAAGAGTAGAAAAAATTTCAGCTAGCACTGTTCTTCCTGGATGCTGGATAAGTATGCCAAGGTTCTCTCCCACACCTATGGGAAGTAGAAGGGTGATGCATAAAGGCTAGAGATGATACAGAGGCAAACACAAGAATCAGTATCTATAGCTATTGCAGTAAATAAAAGAAGAGTAACATAGGGACTCCTTCACTTATCCCCAGTTCTGATATTAGTTCATTATTAAAACACTCCCTTGCTGTGATTTTGGCCCCTTCCAATTCTTAGACTTCCAGAAAACGCCAAAGCAATGCCTGGGATGCATATGCATACACCCGTGGCCTGTCATGGTAGACTGGAAAAAGTAAAAATAACTTTCTTCTTTAAGAGGATAGAGGAAGAAAGAATTTTAGGTCAAGCCTGTGTACAGTTGTAGGTGTAGCCATTGTCACTTTACACAAGGACGTCTACAAAAATCCCAGTTTACAATCTTCCACATAATGCCAGGAAAAAAAAATCAGAACAAATGCCATCGTTAAAACTCAATTTTACCACTAAACTGAATACCATCAAGTAGGGACAGCAATAGGTAGTAAATTGTAAACTGCAGATGGCTGCAAATTAAAATAATGAAAAATCAATAGTTTCTGATTGTCCCTATCATAAAATATAGATAATAAATACAAAGAATATTTTTCTTTTTAACTAGATAGTCCTTTTATTTTTATAATAATTTTGGCTTCATTTGCTTTTTTTCTCTTTTCTTTTGTGTTTGTTTTTTTCTTTGTTTGCTTTTTGTTTGGTTTCCCTCCAAGAATATGCCCAAAGCATAGCAGATGGGTTATACCCTAAGTAGAACTCACTTTTAAGAGACAGTTCACAACCCTCAGCTTATTTGCCTGCAGAGATGCTAGTGCCCTGAAGCTTTGTAACCTGAATCTGCAAATCCTAGTTTTCCATGACCTGTATTAGACTATATCTCCCCATCAGATGCAGAACAATATTTTATTGACATGGTAGGCATTTAATTAATGAAGTGTTGTGAAAACAGTGTGCAGTATAACCAAATAACATAACTACTATGTTCAGTTATATACAGTTTTATAGCTGCAGAAGAAAAAAAAGGCAGAAGACTTTAAGGCCACTTCCTAGGCAACATAAAGGCTCTCCATCTCCCCTCCCCCCCCCAATACCTCAAATTTCATGGCTTCCTCATTTTTTAGCCAAAGCAGAATTTCTGAAATTATTCCATCATATGAGGCAAAAAATGCAGTGCTAACATACAACTGAATTGTTTCACTAAGTTTCAGGAAAAAAATGCTAAGAGACATGTAATGAGCATCTATCTGTAATCTAAGTTCTGACATTCTCTGAGATGCATTTGAGAATCTCTCACACTTTTCTAAATCCTTTGTATTCACACAATGAATGTTGGCCTTTTAGTGGTAATAAATCTTTTTTCTCTGAAAAACTGCCCTGTGAAAGCTATTGGCAGAGTTCATTGTTCATAAGATGAGCCAAATATGTCCCTTAGCCAAAATTAAGAAGCCAAGTTTTCCTTAGCAAGTGGTACCAAAAGTATGCAATGAAGCAGTAGTACCACTTGATGGAGCCATTATCAAGTTGCCAGCTAAAATGCTCATCTTGAAAATTAATGAGTGCAGCTGTAGCTGTCAAGAGAGGACAGAACCTACTCAATTTTCTAGACATTCAATAACTAGTGAGACTGGCCTACTTAACAGTGGGTTATATCAACCTGCCAACCTTGGAATAAATCTTTATACTATTATAATGATAAACTACAATTTAGTTTGCTATGTGAGAATGATCTGTGAACAGCCCCTCACCACTAATGTTCTTGTGGTGTATTTTTTTTTCTCTTCCTACTCAACAGCCACATTTTGGCGATAATTAGTGGTGGTTCATTTTAAAAAATTTAAGAGAACTGGTGAGATTTCAACTACTTACATCCTTTACTGAGTATTTTGCTAGTTTTGTTTTGTTCTTCCCAGGGAGGAAAATAAACAAACCTCTTCATCCTAAAATAAATTTTAAAAATGTTTTGAAGAGCTCTGGCAGTAGTCTAGCTACTAACTCTGAATGCCATTGTGTGGGGGGCCCCAGCTGGTCTGGGGTCTCTGGAAACAGTAGGAACTAAAGATGGAACCTCTGCACCCTGGCAAGGTGGCAGACACGGAAGGGAAAGCTGTGACACAGAGTGGATTTCCTCCCTGTCCTTGCTGATTCATAGTTGTCTGACATGCGCAGTGTACGTGTCCAATTGAGAATTATTTATGTTACTAGAAACCAATGGTGCATGGACATGTGTAGATAATAAAGTGTATATAAGTCGCGGCAGCGCTTGCAATAAAGGTCTCAGGTCCAGCCTTCTGAAGAAGACGTGTCGTGTTTTGACCAACCCCGACCGCGACACCGTTGTCAAATTTCTTACCTTGTTTTTGCAAGTCAGTTCTTTCCCTTGGGACTTGTGAATATCTCACGTGTAAAGTTGAATGAAAGCAGATATATATGCGGTTCTGCTCATTTCTGAAAGAGGCACACTTAAAACACCAGAACACATTGTGGACATTTGATTAATATTGCCCACATGACAATAAATTACTGGTAGTCTTTTTCAGGTTTCATGGAAGGTGACCTAATGAATACAAAGAGAATATGAGTAATTAAAAAATAATGGGAAATTTCTCCATCAGCTGCAGGCTCTTCAAATACTAAATTAACAGGTAAAATGCTCAAAGACTCATTTCACTTTGTTTTATGCTTATAAAACCAATTTTCCACCTTCTCCACTCTAAGGGAATTGCTCATTGGAAGCTCTTCCTATTTTCAGTTGATAGTTAATGCAAAACTCCATCCAAGGCTAATGTTAACTGACACTTTAGACCATGCATGGTATGTCAGAACAGAATCACAGCATACTCGCATTTCTTTCCTCGTTCAGGAGTAAGAAATAGGGTAGGCACATGCTTTCCACTTCCAGACAGTAAGTGCTTTGGGAGGAGGGTGATGAAAGGAAAGAATTCACCAGAGCAGAATAACTCTCTTTCACATACATATCATAAATTCTCTGCTCAAAGGAGAAACACGACCACAAGCAGAGAGACTTCATATTTAGAGATCCACATAGATTAAATAAAAGTCACTGGTTCTAAAATTGGACTGCTTCCTCATGTGGTGTAAAACTTCAGGTTGAGTTGAGCTGCACAGTGATTTATACCAAAATAATCTGACAAACCTGGAGGTGACAAATTGATGGATGAACTATACCTAGCAATTTATAAAAAAACCTTCTTATAGTTTTAATAACTTCTTTTCCTATTCACTCATATTTTCATAGCACTTTCTGAAGAACCTTTTTTTAAAAATTCAGGGTTTTAAAAGATTATGATCAGCTATTGTAGCTCCCATTCACCTTAATAGGAATTGTGAACATTTAGTACTTCTGATATTAAAGGTTTCCTATTTCTGTTTCCACATCAACAACTCTCAAAGCCCTTGCCAAGGGCTTCATTGTGTGCTCTTTTCTGGCTGCAGCATTTTGTTCCCTCGTGCTAGACTTGCATTCTGTTAAAGAACTCTTGATACAGTAGAATACAGTAGTCTCCTCATTTGAAACATTTTTTTGACAACTCCATATCATATTAAACATAAAATAATGTATTTTCATGCAAGATAGACTGTTTTGACCTCTTAACTACCCATATTCTTACTGACACACTAGTCTGCTCATTCGCACTCTCAAATGTCTAAATAGGTGGGTAATATGACTTTTTCTGCAGAACAAGACGCAATACGCAGATTTCATGACAATTTTCAGGATTTAAAAGAAACTTATTCTGTTGTACAGACTAAGAAATGCACATATCCAGCCACAATAATACAACAGTTTCAAATCTTGCCCTAGTTTTCTGTCTAGTCTTGACTATTTCCTCTCCTTCCCTCCATCTTCTTCCATGTAATATGAACTTTCTCATTCTCTACAGTCTTCCAGCACAGGATTACCTTGGATTTACATGAAGAAAAGTGTTATTTGTATCAGTTGACTCTCACCATTACACATAATGACAAGTGAGAGAACAAAGCTCTTGTTTCTTCATAATGTGACTGATTTGAATGGTGCCTGTTCTAGAACTATCAGGACAGGACACTAATTGCACAAAACATCCATCTATCAGAAAAGAGCTGCCATTCATATCAGCAGCATAATCTTCATCAACCACGAGGAAGCAAGAAAGAAACCCATTGGCTTGTAAGTGCATGATTCAGTAACAGGATTTTTAATAGTCTTGTGGCATGGCTTTAATAACAGTAAGTAGACAAATGTCAAGCATGGCTACCAGAGAACGCACAGACTAATGGCAGTCCCTGACCCATCCGCTACTGAGCCTCTGTTTCCAATAGAAAGACAGGAATCACTGGCATAAAAAGCACCACGTCCTACATAAACTATAATAGTTCTGTTAAGTGTTTTGTTTTGCTTTTTAAATGCCAAAAACAAGCTGTTTCTTCCTTTCTGTGGTATCATACTGTTCATGATTACCTTGGCAGACAAACACAAGTTAATTTTGGCCACAGATGCTTTGTTTGTGCTCCAAGCTCATTCTTATCTTAGGCTCAGCTCTGCTCTACCCACAGCTATACAGCTTCCCCTTGAGTTTGGGGAGAGATCAATAGAGTCTGCAAGAGGCCAAGCACGCAGTTCATGAGCAATTTGCAGTCTTAATTTCCTGGTAATGGGTCAGATTATTGAATGTATTTTGTACACAGAGGAAGCAGAAATAGTTACTCTTTGTTACAAAAAGAAGTGGCAGTAGGGAGACAGGAAAAGGGGGGCTTTGGGAAACTGGTTTTGTGCCCCTGCAAAAGCAAAGTTACTTGTGGTTTTGTCTGCACTCTTTCTTCACTCATGCTTCGTGATGCTTCTTTTCTAGCTCTGTCACACTTCCTGGCTACCCTACATTGCACTACATAAGCTGGTTTTTTTGAGCATCTTCAGTTGCAGCAAAGGAGGGGTCAGGGCACGTAGCTTACCTGACCCGGAGCTCAAAACTCCAAACAAGTGCAAGTTGGCATCTTTGTAAGAAAATGTACTGCACGGTACCCAGGCTATACTGCAAATAAACAAACAAAACTCTGTATCTTCCAGGATAGCCTCCAATGGCATCTTGAAGACAAATAGAATGTGCCAAACCTCCACTCTCATAGTGGGACCATGACAATAACTACCTCTACAGTCAGGAAAGTTAGCTGCAACAACCTAAAACTATTCTGGACCTTCAAAAGAACAAAGAGATCACAATACAGACTGGCCAGAGATCTGCAAAGCAAGGTCTCAAACTCACATTCTTGCCTGAAGTGCTTAGAAATTATTCTTGCCAGCATTTTCTAACCAGGACCAGGCTTCATTAGATAGCTTTTACCCCTGCTTCTGGCTGGCCTGCGGAGTCAACATGTGCAGCATTTCATTTTAAACATACAAGTTTGCTATAATTCTGTCGCCTGTATGGACAAGAGTTAATCTATGCTCTAGGATTCAACAGCTAAGGATAATTTTCTCACTGCAGATGCCATCTGTTTTGCTTTTTAACTACTTTACTCTCCATAACATATTTTTTCCTATTATAAACGGGTGGAAGAACATTAATTTTTATAGGCCCAAGAAAAAGATTCAAGAATTTGGCATCCCCTATTATCCAGTGACCATTTTCACTATTCTCATAAATTAATTTGATTAAAAAAAATATTATTTGACTGATTATGGAATAAGGGGTAATACAGATGAACATTTTGCTGTCAGCCAGACAACAAAACAATGTAAACAGATCTTCATTTCTTTGGCATAATTTTCTAGATTTGATTCCAGTTTTGTGATCACATAAACCTGCACAAGACTCAGGTACCACTTCATACTTATGGGGATCTCAGAGCAGAGAGATATCTCTGAAATCTGTTTATCACTATATCAAATCAAGCAAAGGCATGACTACCATAAGAGAAAATTGAATCTGCACTCATAACCAGTCAAAAGAAAAACTTTGAAACACTGAAGTATGTATATGGAGTTAATATGATATGGAAGCATTAATTATACCCTTTCTATATATTTGATTACAATACTGTCCTTGTTTTTTTTTAATTCCTTCTAAGAGCATGTGTATTTTTGTGTAGAATTCATGAGCTTTTAAAGTACTTATATAAATTTGAAAGCCAACTGCAACTAGTTTCTATTAGATTTGTTAAAATTCCTGTACATGACTGTTTTTTCAAAGCAGTATTTTATAATGTGAAATCTTGTGTGGATAAAATTTGGTTACATTTTTTAGCCAAAATTATTTTCATTACAAAAATAGAAATAATTTTTTAAAAATCCAAAAATATTTACAAAATCACATATATTGGCTTAATGCCTTCCTTTTTTCTCATTTTTCCAGTATCTTGCAATAAAGCAAAAAATTCATATAAGATAAATTCAAAACTCTTGACAGCAATGCTATGTTTATCCTCTGAAATTAGGCCACCCCTTTCTGAAAGCAAGTCAACAGTGATGGGTTACCCTAATGTGCCCTGTAATTATTAAAATCTTCCTATATATGAATAGGTTTCCAAGCTGGCCACAAGATGACTGGGTCTGTCTTTACCTCCCGCTCCTTTCTTGCTATCCTTTTACAGGGACCATCCCTTGTACCACTTCTGAGAGACAGCGAGGCCAGGCTTAATGAAAGTTAAAAAGTAAATAATGCATTTTTACTTCCCACTTAACTTTAATAATTGGCTGCCATTGCTTGTTTTGCAAATTTCTGAGGGAAATTTTAAGCTCCGAATAGTTAAAGGAGCTTTCACATAAAATGGCTAAGCTTTTCTTGTTATTGACTGGCAAGTAACCTACATGATATTGACCTTCTGAAGCTGACTACTCACTCAAAATAGTGTCAGAGATGAAGCATAACTATAATCAGAGCTGTGGATCTGCAGAACTACAGAGCTAAACACCATCTTCGTCAGAAACTGAAATATTTACTCTTTTTTAATAGGGAATGTTCCCTTTTTTAACACAAATTCTTTGATTAAGAGAAAGTAGCATAAGCTTTTTGCATTTTTCCTCAAAGATCTCATTCCTGTGTTCTTATACCTCAGAGCATATCATTACGTGTGTACGTTTTGGATTGTCCATTTTCAAGTGCATGCCACTACTTTTATCTAAGCTGAACTTCATATGCCATTTTCTTGATGAATATCGAAAGGTCCTTTTGCAGTTCTTGCACTTACCTTTATTGCCTTGAATAGGTTGGCAGTGAAGAATTTCATTGCCTTACTCAGTCTCCTTGCAGTATCACATACAAACAGCTTAAAGAGGACAGGCCACGACACAGCTCCTTGCCACAGTCCTCTGCTGCTGTGACTTCCTTCTCCTGCAAAAAAAGAGTATTTATTTCTACTCCTTATTTTTGTCTCTTCCCAGCAGATTTGCCTTAATTTGGGGGCCTTTCTTTGTATCTCATTACTCACTAGTGTTTTTAAGAGCCTTTGGTTAGGAACCTTGAAATATTTTCATCTTGGCAATATTTTCACCTTTAAAACATTTCTGAAGTACAGATTGGAAGAGTCAGGACAAGCAACAATGTAGAGAGATTTCAAACCCTGCTGTACTCTGTGAGACATGGCACCATTTTGCTGCTTCTGACCGGCTTTTCTTCCTGCAGACCCTATCACGTAAATCAGTTTGATGCCCATCCAGGTCTTCTCAGTGCTAGGATACTGTTGGAAGATGTACCTGAACACAGGAGCTGATGAGGAATTTGCAGTTCAACAACTTCCAAGTTGCTTAAGAAGACAGAGACCTCCCTGAAGGACTAGAAACACAACCTTAGATGTCTGCATTTAAGATGTTCCAACTACAGAAACTTCTGAAGTGCCTGGTCTGGAAAGAAGTATTTAAGAGGAGAGGAAAACATGGTGGGCAAAGGGGAGATTTTACTTTAAAGATTTTGGCTATTTCATCCAGGAATTCAGCATTCCTTTATTTAGAGTGACAGCGCTCTAGATTCTTTTGTATGTCTGTATACCAACAGTACTTCACTTTAGAGACTAGAAGCTGTCAATGTCCTTCAAAGAACATCAAGAAAAAAGGAGGAAATATTCTGTTTCAAGACCCTGGGAGACTCAGGGAACTGTGACAGCTATATAAATGCCATTAACCATTTCAAAAGGATCTGAAAAAATGATCATCAGTGACAATGTTGAGTGAAATATTTGCAGTTATAGTATTCATACACTTAGCAGTCTCTTCCTTGAGCTCTGCTTTTATTTCACACTAGAAGAATACGAATATTACATTGACATTAGTTGGCACTTTCTAATTTTGTTATAGATTATTGGAAGAGACATGGAAATAAGCCCTAATGGTATTCTAGAATTTTACCAGGAAAATATATGTAAGGTAATTGACAGTCTTTGATCATGACTCAGCTTGATCCTTAACTGATTGTAATTGAAACTAATTTGTTTTCCTAATTAATTAGCCTTGATTCACAATACAACTGTTTCAGTGTATTATACTGAGCACTTGAAATGTTGCCTTTAAATGTTGCAAACAACGTAACTTAAATTAGATGGACTTCAAGGCTGAATTAATTTGTTTCATGTGTCACTCAGTATAAATATTTTTCTGTAAAGTCAAGTTTCCAAGTTGAAAGTTATTGATTTGTTTGGTTGGTTTTTCTTGTGTGTGTCTTGAAGCTTTTGCAGAAAGGAAGTTACTATTAGTGAAACGTCTCTTTTTTATTTTTTCACCTTTTAGAGTCCCTTGCCTTCTGTTGCTTTCAGTTTTCTTAAAGCCAGCTGCTGTTGCAACAACCTACTTGACTAATTTGTGAGTATGGCAACTACTTAGAAACTTCCACAGCTTAAATGAGGGCTATATAAATTCACTTAATTGTTCCAAGTAATAAATACATACAAAACTTTTTTTAAAATCTATTTTTTTATTTAAGTTATCAGATTAAAATAAAGTTTTATAACAGCTACAGTTTAAATACTGCTATTATAGAACTACTTTATATTAACAAGGTTTTGTGAGAAAATATGCCGGTATCTCCATAAAGAGGATGAGTAATTTGAAAGTCTTATTTGAAAGTCTAAGGGCTCTGGTTTGTCACCTGAGTGAGTTTTGAAAATGTGATTATAAATAGTGCTATCATAATGATAAGGAAGACACAGATATGTACACATTTTAGACCCTGATCAAATAAAGAATTTAAGTACGTGTGAATCTGTGGATTGATTTGGATAGCACTATTCATTGTTCAGGGTAAAATGTACATCCTTTGGATGGAATTGGAATCTACATCCTTTTCTGTTTTCTCAGAACTTTAACTAGAGATGCTTGACTAAAATAATGAAAAAAAATAAAATAATGAAAAGAATATAATTAGCCTTATCTGGATCATGAATAACTATAAGACATATAAGAGAACTAGTTTTCAAACTACAACTGTCCAACTAAAACAGTAAAGATGGTTTTAGTTTCGTCAACACACACAAAAAATTTGAATAGCCATTTATCATGGCAGTTGTTCCCAGTCATTACCTAACTAATCTGTACCTATATATGTTATGACTAGAGTTTTTATTCCAGATTGTGAAAGGAGTATCCTTAGATTTTCAGAGTGGGGGATATACTTATGCGAAGGAGATCTACAGATGTTTGCTATATAATCTTGTGACTACAAAACAGAAAACAGAATATAAATGACAAACTAAATATGAAGCTTATTCTGGTTTCAGAAGTGCGCATTCAAACAGAAACAGCTAAGGTGAGTAGTGTGGGGTTTTTCTTCAGTAATTTATAAACACATTATACAGGTAATATATCAGCTGTTACCTTATCTAGACTGTTGAGGCTTCATTTTTTAGGGAGTTTGTTTTAGTCTTTGCTCTGTCTAATTTTGAGTTCTCCCAGCTTCTTCTCAATTTGAATGAGGGACCCAGGAGCTGTTGGACTGAGTGTGAGGGGTATGTGTCTGCTTACTTCTAGGCAGGAAGTAAAGAGTCCTAGTGTTATCAGTATGTCCATGAAAAATAGTGGCACTATTACTAGCAAAGTCTCTTTGCTAAAATACCTTGTAGTAATCATCTCTTAATAAAATCAAGCTCAAAATGCCTCAGGGAAGGGCTGTGTAGCCTAGAAAAGTAGTTGTGTGGCTAGAAAAGAAGAACTGTTAGGCCAAATTCCACTGGCCCTAAACAAGCACTGTTGAACATTTGATCCCCTGACAGTTACTGAAAAACTGTACACCAGACTGATTTGTTCTCGTAGACATCTGTCTCTAGCTACCATGGTGATCAGTGGTGAGTTTGTGGCTTATATATCAGGAAATGACAGCTCTTTAACAGGGACCAGAGAGAGCAGCAATGACAGTAATGAGCTCCCGTGTTCTGGAGTGCATAGTGGTTTTTCTGAGTCCTTTGTTTTCCTCTGCTTCAGGGAAGACAATAGTTGTTATGATCACAGGGACAAGGGAGGAGAAGGTCTGGGGAAAGAAAAATTTATAATTTGGGAAAAAATATAGCACAGAATTTTTGCCCTTTCCTTTCTTGCCCTATGAAGCGCTTTCTTATTTTCTCTCTCTGGCTGAGCTTAATTTTTTAATGGTCATATAGGACTCTGGTCTATGCAGTTGTTTTCAATATGTCCTTCCTTAGCAAGAGGGTAAAAAAAATGTGATCTTTGCATTAGAAATTATGGCATAATTTGGTTGATAAAAGTTCAGATTGGCAAATTGTTCTCTTCAGTGATGTAGACCAGTAACCACGCATTAAAATTCCAACAGAAACAAACAAAACAGCAAGACAATACAAATGGATGTTTATCCAAATCATGGAACCAAACTTGATGTCTCATTTTTTTAGGAAGAAAAACTAATATAAATTCTCAGTAGCATCTCTTGCTTTAGAAAAAAATCCTACAGATGACAAAGAGGACAAAACCTCTCAAAATCCAACCAAACAAAGGAAAAAACCCACCACGAAAAAAAGCTACCAACCTCAAACTTAATAATATCTTAGAACTAACCGAAGAAAGAAAATGAATAAATGGAAAGAGCTGAGTAGATACAGCAAGGAATTAAATTAATAAACAAAAATGAGAAAACACAGAGATTATTTTGTTTACTGTAAACACATTCCATTTCTTCCTAGGGTGTAATCTAAAATGTCCCTTTCCTATATGTTAGTTCTTTGTAATCTATTACCCTTACAATATACTGGGTAAGTTAGAACAAGAGATACTCCTGATTCCTGAGGTGACTACTGGCTGCATTAAGGCACTCATTTCATATAGTGAAGCCTCTGAAAAGCTCATGAGAGAAGTTTCCAAATGCCCAGACTCTCGTCTGGTATCTCTGCTATTAATTAACAGGGCTTGGATGATCTGATGTGCACCACAAGACAAGGCACATAAACGAAACAGCGAAGTGTAGCATACACTTCTAACAGGGTTAGCCCCCCACAACTCATTATCAATGCAGGTATCTAAAAGGAAAGAGAAAAACACTGATTGATTTTATGTAGATAACTCTATGAAATATTGATAAACCAGGGGAAAAATAAATCTCATTCATTATATACACCATTCACTGCTCTAGCAGTTATTGTCTAGCACATTATTGTCAACATAATGTTGAAGAGGAGCAGAAAGACACAAAAAGTCAAGATACAGGAACTGAAATTCTACATGAGACTTCATTTGGAAGACATTTTTCCTCCTTTAAGCCAGATACTTCTCCTTTTTAAGATCCTTTTATGAAGAAAGACTCTTTGTACTGTAGAACCTAAAAGCCAGAGTTTAGTTTCCATGAAACTGACTTCAGATTTGGCCTAGCTGAATCTGAAAGGGTGATTAAAATCTGGTTCTTCTTTCAATGTTTAAGTGCAATCTACTCTGTTTGAGCAGAAGACATTGCCATTTGACACTTTGCTTTTCCTGCCTTCCTAGTCAAACTCTGCTACAACTAAACAATTCACTTACATCAATTGAAGATTTGTTCCAGTAAATAATATCTTTACTAGTAAACATAGAAAACATTTCTGAGTTGTTAAGTGTCTCTCCATGTTAAATGCTATTGTATTTTAAATATTTTATTTATTAAAAAACAGAAAATACTCTACTTTCTGCATTTCATCACTCCGTGGACAGTGAGGTCAAATCCAATATCACAGATGCCAATGGTAAAAGTTCCCTCTAAGTTTAAGCAGAAAATTTAATCCATATTTTTCTTTTGCATTTGGATGTGACATGCGAGATATTTGGAAAAGCTCAATGGACACAAGGTGGAGCCAAAGATCCTTCAAGCAAATTTCATTACTTTTTTATTATTTATTTTAACTAAGAGCTCTTTTGAAAGAGGCAAATGAAAATAAGCTCCAAATCCAGCATTTGAAGCAAGTTGTTGAAATAATTAGAAGTGGAACCTAACTATTACTCTCTCTATTAATCATAAAGAAGTCAATAAATTTTAATAATAAAAAATTAATTACAATTTTCAGCCCATATTTTGCTTTTAAAGCACACATCAAAATTTAATGAGCTTATTTTCCTTTAAAAGGCATATTAAAAGAAAAATCTAAATTCCCAACAAGTTTTGGATGTTTTTCTAGAAAAGAAAAAAAAAAAAAAAGAAAAAAAAGGAGGAAAGCTTATTCTTCATCTTATTTCAATAGGGTTTTGACTAGCTGGATATTTTACTGTCTGGATTTTTTTTTTTTTATGTTATGTCAACTTTATGACATGTGAAAGAAAAGGGAATTATATTCTGGATTACATTCATTAGTTATTTTTGTTCACATAAGACACTTCAGAAAAGCAAGAGTAAAGTGAGAGGGAAATTAAAGCTACTCTCATTCTAATGAGAGATGATTAATCTTTAATCCTCTGAACTGGGTTGATAAGGATTTTCATTACCACATGCAGTAAGCATATTTTATATCAACTCCTCTATGGTTTTAATGGGAAGGCTGACATCAAACTGTATTTCATGTCCCTTGAAACCTGAGAATATTTATTTTCTCTTTTTTTCCCCCTGACGGTACACTTGAAGGATCAGATGACTGATAGTATTTCACAGCTGACATCATTATCTAGTTCCACTCTTACATGCCTTCATAAAACAAATGAAAGAGACTGGAAATTAGGGACACACTCCTACTCATTATCTCTAGAACCTGGTTGGTAAAAAGGACTAAGGCTTCAAAACTAGTTATGTCAGCAATTAAACTGATGAATTACATATCTGAATTTTCTGTTTTCCTTTTAGTTTAACAAAAATATTCATATATTTATGCAAAAAGAACTTTCCAAGTGCTGAGGTCTTCCTTGAGCTACAGCCTCAATTAACACCCTTGTTGTTGGAGGCTCACCATGCTGCTACTAAAAGAGAGTCAGGAAGATCTTGAAGCAAACAAAACCAGACTCAATTAATCTCAGAAATATTCCTATGCTATTGCCAGCTATGCTTAGCTGTTAATATTGAAATGGCCCATATGAAAAATGTTGGTTTAAAAATTATATGCATATTTAACTCAACAGAAATATTGCATCTCACATAGGTTCAGCATAAAACCAGTTCTGAATGAGATATTTATTGTTCTTTTCTCTGAGTAAAAAAGAAAAAAAAAGAAGACTAAAAAAACAATAAAAAAAAAAGGGAAAAAAAAAGAAAACTAGAGGATCCCTAGAGTTAACAGAGTGATAGAATAAGGGATACTTTCATCCTCATAACTGCTATCCCATGCTTGCACAGTGATGAATGAAGGTGTCTGTCTTATCTCCTAGCTGCTTAAGAAAAATCATGTACAAGCAACAAATATATTCAAAATAATTGCAAAATATTCTTGTTACATGCTACTGCTTCTCTGCTTTTCTATTAACAGGCCAATTTCCCTATAATCACTTTTCAGATATTAAAAAAGATATTCTTTCAGAGTTTGTATGGCTTTTCTTAAATCTTAAAGGTCACTATCTTCAAGACATAGCTCAGTACAGTAATGACAAACTAATAGTAAAAGTGATAGAGGAAACTGGAAATTTACATTTCATCCTTCCTATTTGTCCTTGTTTTTAATTTTTATCTGCTGAAAATAGAGCTTACTGGCTGCTACAGCTTATGTTTAGAACCAGGCAGTAGCTTTAAGCATGAAAGAGAATATGCCAATATATAACCAGCTTAAATATCCTGAATAGGAAATATATTATCAGGTATTCCATTTATATCCTCAGCTGAAAAGAATCCCTAAGGCATCTCTGCTTTGTTATGAGACATCTTTGGGGGAATAGGGTAAAATTGTTCTACAACTTCCAAGTTTTGCTAATATTTCCAATCACAACTGGTAAAAGGATGTTCATTTCTCTCTAGTGTACTCACTATCACCCTGGGATATTTGTCAATGGCTCTAGCTTTTCATTTTAACATTTTCTAGACATTTTCATTTTTTCCCCAAATGATTATTTATTTTCTTGTCCTCTGATTTGCCCTCCTCTCAGTCTTAGAATTAACTTCATGTTGCTTGGTTGATAGTCTAAATGAATCTCCAGTGAGAACAACAGCTGATTTCATATACATGTGTGAGCAAATCAAAAGATTATTTGACTTATGGTTGGTTGCAGTTGGTGCTGGAGTTTTGGGAGCCCTCAAGGAACCAAAAGGACTACATTAATAGTCAGACTGCCTGCAACAATCACAGATCTTATAGGTTTTACCATCAGAACTCAATTGTTGTCTCTGAACATTGATGGAAGGAATTTGTTCCACTATTACTGTATAATTCATCATAGAATGTGAATGTAAATCTCTGTAAATGTCCAGTGGAGCAATCTTCCAGGAAAACACACTGCACCTCATCTAGGGATATGAGAGTAGTACAATGAGAAATCCAGCCAAAGAATTCAGTTTTCTATAAGGTTCACACATATGTTGACTGAATGATGAGTCAATGACTCAAACTCTGTTATTTTTCTGTTATTATACACTACTTTCTTTTCTACCTGGATGTGAATGCTGCTGGAGTCCACAGAATTTTTTCTTGGAAAAGCTATTTCCTATGTGGTCAGCCCCTGGTCTATATTGGGACACAGTGTTATTCTTTCTGAGGTTCAGGTCTTGGTATCCTGGTCTCCTCCAAGTAATCATCAGTACTCAAAGAGTGGGTCCCTTTCCCTTCACTAAAAGGATGAAGGAGACCTAGTTCATTATATCTTTGATCACCCTCTCTGGAGCCATGTAGTCATGCTGGATACTATCCAGGTTTCCCCTGATAATACTATTGGTGCCCACACGATAGAACAGCACAGGATAATAGTCTGAGTGATAGACAAACCTTGGCAGCACCTCCACAAATTCCTGAAAGCAAGCTGTGGGAGCAGTAAACTTCCCTATGTTATAGATCAGGTCAGCAGATGGGGACCTCTGCTGTTCTCCCCAGGGAGTCTCCCACTGCTGTCATTCATTATTTCCTCTTGGTTCTTCTGTGTGGCTCAGGGCCAAGTACCATGGATGCTTCATTGGCAACACACCTTGCTCCTCATCAGCTCAGAAGGCAGTCAATCTACTGTGTAACTGCAAATTTTAGGCTCTAGCAGGAGCCTTCCTCCTAGTGTCTGAAGTCACCATCTTTCAGTCTTTGCCATCAAAGGAATTTCTATTTTCCAACCTGATAGGCTCAAACTCTTCTCCAACAGTTGACATTTTGGGTTCTTGAAACAGCAGGGTCTCAGCGAAGAACTGGGCAATCTCTTTTTCATCTTCCCTGATGCGACACAGTCTGCTGACCTCCACCTGGAGCTCCTTCACTAGGCAATACAAGTCTGCAACAGCTGCAGACCTCCTAGAGGAAAATTAATCTTCCCTGGGCTTAAAGAGAGATCCCGCAACTCCCTGCGTCTTGAGACTTACAGGGCTGCATCCTCCTTCTGAAGTTCCAGCTGGGTTGAAGCCTCCAACATCTCAGAAAAAGTTGCTCCAGTGGCTGCTTGTGGGATCATGTCTTATGTCATCACCACAGCTGAGGATGTGTATGCTGTTGTATTTGGTCTGGCTGTGATGGAGTTCGTTTTTCCCAGAGCAACCCTCACAGCGCTGTGCTTTGCACTTGTAACTAAAAAGGTATTGGTAACACACTAGCATTTGGCTTCTGCTGAACAGAGCTGGCACCGGACTGTCTCTCCAACATTCTGCCTCCCCACCAGCAGGCTGGGGGTGGGCATGATCTTGAGAGGGCACATAAGCAGAAAGGCTGATGCAAACTGATCAAAGGAATACTCCATGCCATATGACATCTGCTCAGTTATAAAAGCTAAGAGAAAGGAGAAGTAAGGAAGGCATTTGTTACTTACGAAGTTTGCCTTCCAGAGCAACCGCTATGCATGCCTAAGCCCTGCTTCCCAGGAAGTGGCCTAAAATCATCCGCTGATGGGAAGTACAGAATAAAATATTTGTTGGGGCTTTTTTTTCCCCTTTGCTTGCATGAGTACGACCTTTGTTTTTGCTGTAACAAACTGCCTTGATCTCAATCCATGATGATTCTTTCTGGTTTGTTTTGGTTTGGTGTTTTCCATCCTATTTTCTACCCCTGTCCAGCTGAGGAGAGGAGTGATAGAGTGGCTTGGCATGCACCTGTCATCTAGCCAAGGTCAACACCTTCTCTGCTCTGAGAAGGTGTATTGGCCTCATCTTTGTACCCCACTTCACTAGCTGCTGCTCAGGTTGCTTCATCTGTTGGCTCCTTTGTTAACAGCACTCAGCTCATTCACACCTGCAGAAGTGACCCAACAAGATGTATGGTGCTTTGGCTAAACATCTGAAATATAAACTTTACATATTTTCAATTGAGTGCTTGGAACGAAACTTATCTCTTGAGTAATTTTAACAGTACAAAATAGTATAAAATGAGCACCATGTCTTCCTCAGTCTTTTCTTCAAAGGGGTGATAATACCAAATGAGGTGTGATCTAACCACAGGTGAAAGTGAATGAGTCTTCAAAAGCTAAATTAAACAAAAGTCCTCGGTATATTCTTTTTTTTTTAATATTTTCAGTGTCTTTTTCAGCATCTCAAGATTAATTTGAACTGAATTGTGTCATTTATCTGTCCAGAAGGAAATGGGAACACTCTTTCTTCCATGAGTATGTGCTTTACAGAGTTCATAGTTGCACATTCTTCCTTTTCTGCAAGAAGCTACAACTATTTTAATCATCTATATCTCATGTTTGCTGAGCTAGATTTAAGGATAGACAGGCAGCAGACAAAGAGTGTGGTGGGTTTTTTCTGTCTATTCACATCCTGTGAATCATATAATTTTATCCATAAACAGTGTAATTTAATGTAAAGAAAAGGGAAGAAAAGACTGGGTTTGGACTTTCTGTGAATGTGATGTGACTTAAAATTAGATCAAAGAATAATGTTTACGAAGGCAGAGAGTATCCTAAAACCATCCCTCATGTTCTCCCATCTGCTGCGTTAAAGCAGGCTTTCATCCTCCACAAAGCTGATTATTAAAAGAAGTAGAAATGTTCCGTATCACAATGAAGAAATGAAAAGATGTCTGTGCAACTAATTCATCTATTTTTAACATCTTCCTTGTAAGCATCCAATGTCCAGTACAAAGTTAACATGTTGCTGCAGACAATCGTTTTTTTGAGATCTTTGCCTTGTACACTCCTAAGAGCATCTGACTGAAAGTAGCACTGTTTTTAATGATGTACAGTCAAAGTCAAAGTTTAATGAAGTACAGTCAAAGGCATAAGGAACCTTTCACCAGACATGACCTTACAAGAAAAAAAAAAAAACAAAATCAAAACCAACCCCAAAAATATAACTCTGCTATGTTCTACACAGAGCTTTATAGGGAGGTTTTGTGAGTTTGTTATAGAATTTAGTTGTCACAGAGCTCTGCTCCAGGACGCTCACATTAAAATGATAGTTTGAGGTACATGGAGATAAATTTGAAATCCTGCTGCAAACAAGAAAGATAGTAGACAGAATGTGTAAGTATCTGCCAGAGGATGCTGTTCTTCTGAAAAAAAAATTCATCAAAGAAACACGGGCAATTTAATGTAGGCAAGTGAATGTGAAAACTCACTCTGAGAACTGAAGTTATGGAAAGTTCACAACATTGAATGAATTTGTTATTCAAAAAATCAATTTAAGAAGGGTATAGTGCTGACTTTTTCTCACGCAATTCAATAAAATCTTGTAATACCGAAATGTATCTGAATATGCCGCAAAATTCAAGCAGTTTTTGGAAGTAGATACCACAACTTTAAAAAGTTGTCCTGTCAGGTAAGTCCAGCACACTGCAGCTTTAAAATTCAATATCTGAAGTAACAAGTGATAGGCAAGAGAAAACGGCCTCAAGCTGCACCAGGGGAGGTTTAGATTGGATATTAGGGAAAATTTTCTTCACCAGAAGTATTGCCAAGTATTGGAACATGCTGTCCAAGGATGTAGTTGAGTCATCAACCCTGGAGATACTTAAAAGATATGTAGATGTGGCACTTAGTGACATGATTAAGTGCTTGACTTGGAAGTGCTAGGTTTGCAGTTGGACTTGATGATATTAAAGGTCTTTTCCAACCTAAATGATTCTATGATTTTAGGACCAGTGTGATTTTCCCTCCAAAAGGCAGGGTATGACTGAATGAAATGTGTCAGGCTTGCCCAGCTGCACCATCAACTCTCAGTCACTACTGGATGTGTTCAGCCTGTTAGACATCCTGTGGTGCTGTCATCAAACTAGCTCAGCATAAGCCAGGAGAGCTGGCAAATCTTCGTTGTTTCAATGCATTACCATGTAAATGCAGATGAGACATTTGTGGACACCAGCTGGTGCAGCCACATGGCCCTCCGCTTTTCTACATGCATTTTTCAGCTCAGTGAAGATTAGCTCAAGGATCTCTGTGCTCCATAGGCATCTCAGTGTCAGTGACTTTTCTCCATTTTATCCTTACTGTATTTCATTAGAGAAAAAACCCACATTTCCTCCACACTTTATGCAAGTTCTCACACTTACTATCATTCCGTATATTTGACACAGGATTCATGTGGTCACAATGCACATCTTTGTAACATGCTGTTTGAACCACTGCACATCATTGTCACCTACTAATATTTTAATTCTTAAAAAAAAGCTCTAAAGGATATGTGTTGGATTTATGTGGCAAGATTTTGATGGCAGGAGGAGGCTGCAGGGGTGGTTTCTGTGTGAAGAGGCCAAGGAATGCCCCTGTACTGGTCAGAGACAGTTCCAGCTGACTCCACTGCTGGCCAAAGCTGAGTCTATCAGTGACAACCTTGCAGACATCAAGGTCAGTGAAGAAGAAGGGGGAGGAGGCACTGGAGTAGATTCCCCTGTAGCTGTTGGAGAGAAGACGATGGTGAGGCAGGCTGGAGGATGACAGTGAAGCAACTACTCACCTACAGCTTGTAGAAAACCCCACAGTAGAGCTGGTTGACATGCCCTGAAGGAAGCTGCATGCCACAGACAGCACTGGAACTAGCTTGTGACAGTGCCTGTGGACCTGAAGAGAGAGGAGCCCATGCTGCAGCAGTTAATGAAAAAATGAAGCCAGTGGAAGGGGGACCCCACACTGCAGAAGGGGAAGAGTGTGAGTAGGAATGAGTTGCAGAGATGAAGTATTATGAACTGAATCCTATTGCCCATCTCTCTGCAATGCCTGCAGGAGGGGGGAAAGAAAAGGAGTTGTGAATGAAAAAGTAAAGCTAAGCTCAGGAAGAAACAGGACAGATGGTTTTAGTTTTGTCTTTATTTCTATCTTAATCTATTTTTTAAGTTGGTAATAAATTAATTTTCCCCAAGACAAGGCTGTTTTGCCTGCAAAAGTAACTGGTGAATGATCTACCTGTCCTTATCTTGATTCACTAATTTTTTCATCTTCTTTATCCCCCTTAATGCTGAGGAGGTGGAGTGAAAGAGAGGCAGCCAGACAAGGTTAGTCTACCACAGGATAACATAAGTGTGCCTCACATAATGACTAATTTAGAATTAAATACTCATAATACTGAAATATCACTAATTAAGCTATAGTCCTCAACATCATTAGTAGAGAATACTGCATAGTGGAGGAGGTTGAAGTTGTGATAATTACCTCTAATTCACATAGGTAAGTCTATAATCTTCCAACAAAACAAATTGTGCGTAACAAGTTGCCATATGTGTAACACTACTTAAACATTTTGCTAATTGATGGTTCTAAAGAAAACAAGTTGGGAAAAAATACTAAGAGCAATTATGTAGTTCCTAGCTCACAGTGATATTAACAGGTTAACAAATTTTTATACAGTTGAGTAATTAAACTTACCACTACATAGATTTGTTTAAACTTACTGCTTTTATTTATATTAATACCACTAGCCCCTAGTACACATAATTGCACTCATAAACCGGAATTGCCAAAGAGATGATATAAGATTTGTTGTTTCTTCTGTGGAATAAGCAGGCTCAGGCTGATATGAGCAATCACCACAGACTGATTAGTGTGTGGTGTTCCAGCCCCACTATTGCTTGCTGTGAGATAATATTTTATCATAAGGATGAATTATATTCACAAAGTACAGTGATAATATGCAGAGGACCATGTCTACTGATCCTCATTTAGCAACATGCCTTCACTGATGCTTATATGCTTGCCAGTTTATCCATTACAGGAAGGAATATAAAACCAGGTCATTATAAAGATCTTGAAGGCTTTTTCAAGACTGCCAGAAAACACTGTTCATAAGCAATAGATATGAGCTGATAAAAATGCCTCATTTGCAGAACAACCATAGTGTTTTATTCAGTGTAGCACAGTGCAGCAGACAATTTAGAAGTGGGTTTGTGCTGAATTCCAATCGGTCGCTGTGGCTCACAGCCTTCATTATGTGTCATGGGAGAGTGGAAGACCTATACAAAGTTTTAAAAAGCAAAGGCTTACTGGTGAGTCTCGAGGTGCAGAAAGGACTCCTTTGCTTTCTAAACTTCTCAGGGAGGGGTTTAGGTGCAGCTG
Organism: Cephalopterus ornatus; assembly: GCA_013396775.1. Lineage (NCBI taxonomy): Eukaryota > Metazoa > Chordata > Aves > Passeriformes > Cotingidae > Cephalopterus > Cephalopterus ornatus. Next base: position 67,190 of record VZRE01000485.1, read on the forward strand.
AATCCTATCAGCCTCGGACTGTGTTAGCCGTTTAAATTTAAAGGAACTATAGAAGTATGATTAAAACAGTTTGTCCCATAGTTTTTAATGACGGCAAAACAGAAAGATTTATATAAATGANAATCCTATCAGCCTTGGACTGTGTTAGCCGTTTAAATTTAAAGGAACTATAGAAGTATGATTAAAACAGTTTGTCCCATAGTTTTTAATGACGGCAAAACAGAAAGATTTATATAAATGAATTATTTATTATGACAAATTAACAAACAGGTTAACAGACGAAAGACCCTAATCAGAATTATTTACTACACAGTGTAAAAGCAAAAAAACCTCTAAAATCTACTATTAAAGTATTATATAACAAAGTAATATAGTGCACTGTAACAAAACAATTATATTAAAACAATTGTATCAAAGCTAGTAAAAGAAACAATCATTAAGTAGAGATTGATATAACTCACCATAAGAGATAGCGAGCAGATCTCTCTCTTTTTCTTAACTCCAGGGAAGTAACCATGAAGAGGCATCCCTGCTTCATGGGACAAGATCCACACTTCAAGGAAGTATGTGGAAGAATCTGCTATATGGAAGTTTTAACTGGACTTTTATAGTTGTGAAGTGATGGACTGATAGTCACATATTTACAAGCTCACAGATTAGCTTATCAGTCACATCTTATTTCAAAAAAGAATGTATATTTGAAGTCTGGTGAACCAGGATGTTCTTTAAAATAATTTAACATCAAGACAGCGACCTGGCACCAGCAGCTGAACCTGCATGGTAGCTTGTACGATGACCTGCATGATGGCTTGCATAGTATGCACTATTGGATTTTAGGTCTGTTCAAGATGGACTATCCTGAAACATTATGGTTGCACTCTAGGCAACTAACTTAAACTTCAGTATCAGGCATGCAGGGAAAAAGCACTAACCTACTATATTCCCCATATAAAGAGGGGACTGATGGAGCACTTTAAACATGACAAGGTTTTGTCTGCCTAAGTTTGAACAAGTGTTGTGCAGACAAGATCCTGCTTCTGCAGGCATGTGTTCTGCTTTGGGCCTTGATTTTCCCAGAGAATTTAGGGTCCTTAGAGGGAATTTCTGTGCTATTTAAATATGTAATGCCCCTTGGTTTCTCATCCCCATGAATAAACACTAAATTCATAATGCCATGTATTCAATTTCAGCTAGTTTGGTTCTTGCGGAACTGTGTGACAAGGAAACATCTTGTACAAATAGCTTTGGGTTCTTTCCATAACAATTACTTCAGTGCAGGAATTAATAATGTATATATAGAACCTCTTATGATTTTGTTAAAAAGAATGTTGATTAAAATAAATATTTAAAGATGGCTGCTTATTTCCAGATTTTTTTTTTAAGATACATATTATGAGCTTGATCTGACCTCATGGACTTTGTGACTTCTTTCAGAAGCCAGTAATCTAACAATGTAAAATTAGGTCTTCTATTCTAGATGTATATTTAAGAAATAGCACTGAAGTTCTTCAGAGGATTGTGAACTTGAAGGAATCAGCTTCATAAGAAACCCTGTTCCTGTATCAGAACACTTGAATCTATAACTCTTGCCATAACTGACAAGTTTCATTGTAAAGACAGCTGAGTGAAATTTCCAAAGACATTCTTTGGTTTTAAATATTACTTGAACGGCAATCTGAGGGATTGGTTGGCATTTCTAATTCAAAGAAATGATAACAGTTTTATAATCCTTTGCTTCTGTGTATAAAAAGCTACACAGCTATTCAATGCTGTAACACAGCCAGAGGATTTTGGTGAGATGACCCAATGACTCGAGTTTTTTAAAAGAAGTCCTATGTTAACTACCCAAGATTTACTTTCCCACTAAGCCAGAAGACAATACGGAGTGATAACCTAACCACACTGGCAAACTAGAAGGAAACAGGCTTCAACAGAGATAAAAAAAGAGATGAAAAACACTCAAAGAGAAGAGAAAAAAATTCACAAGAGTTTGCTGTGTTGTGATTCAAGCCTTTACTTGTACTGGATCAGTGCCAAGAAAAAACTTAGGCTTATGGAAACAAAAACCAGAAGTGGCTTTAGCCAGGAATATCAGAAATTGATGGTGTCAGGCTGCTTTCTGCAGTACAATTCTGAATGTTTTTTCTCCTCCTTTTGTCACTGACCTTCAGATCTTTTCCATGGCCTTTTTCATAATTTTCGCTGGAGCCACTTTACAGATGTTATTAGGCTTATCTCCTTACTTCTGCTCCTTAATTTCTTTATCAAAAGCACCACCATCACACAGTAATTCCTCCTAGAAAAATTGATATTGGCTTTTTTGATTTTCTTACAGGCAATAGAAACTAAGCAACCACATCCAGATACTCTCAGTAGGCATCGAGAGGGAAAATTACAGTGCTACCATAACTCTAACAAACCTCCAATATGCTTGCTCAGCTGTAAAATATATCCCTTTCTCTGACATGTTATTTGTCTTGTCTATTCAATGTAGTTTCATACTAGTATCATTTACAGTACCTTACATTGAAAAAGGGAAGGAGGAAGTGAAGGAAAAAAAAAATTCGTGACTATAGATTGAACTGAAATATAAAAATAATGGTGATGAAAAAGATAAAGCCAATATTCTAACATAGATAAATATAAATAGACATGACAAAAATGCTAGTCTTGTATAAAGTAGACTTCAAAAGAACTGACTTCAGTCACGAGAACAATGTTGATATTGTAGTCCAAGAAAAAAAAGAATGGAAAGAGCAAAAATAATAAAAAAGAATCAATTTGTTCAATTATTGCCTTTCGTGTAATGTGTGTTTAAAACGCAAACATGGCTGGTGAAAAAAGGAAGTGGAAGAATACTTTAAAGTAAGATTATACTTTCCTCCTATATAAGAATGCTTTACTCAGAAATGCAGGAAAAGAGTAACAGAAGTCATTAAATAAAACAGGTGTTAAAGAAAATACAGGTCAAGAAAAATACCTGCATAATCCTGTTGGGTTTTTAAATGATCCATAGGATTTGTTGATGGAAATGTCTTAAAAGAAATACTTGCCTTAAAATCTGACTTCGTCTTAAAAGCTGAGGTATTTTGCACACTGACATTGATGCTCACATCTAAAATAAAAAGAAAGACATCAACATCATAAAATCGTTGATGACTCACTCAAGTGTGATTCTTCCTGGTAATCATTTCTTCTTTTGACTTTAATCCAGGGCTGAGATAAAGGAAATAAATAAATAAACAAACAAAACCCCAACTGCAACCAACTGATAAGTGAATTTAAATTCTGATTAGTAGTTTCATCAATGTATTTGGAGAAAGACAGGTCAGATCTTCTTAACAGTTAGTGCCCTAAGCAGAGTAGGAGGTGTCACTTCATTTCACTCATCTATGCCTTCCAAAATCGTCATAGCAAAGCTTCTTAAATCAAATGGCTGGAATGCTTGCAAGAACAAATAAAATTTTTTAGCTGATATTAATGACTATCACAGAGTCATTGAAGTTGGGAGGGACCTCTGGACATTGTTTAGTCCAAGCCACCTGCACAAAGCAGAGTTGGTTACTGCAGGTTGCTCTAGGCCATGTACAGCTGGGCTTTGAATGTCATAAAGAAAAGGAACTTTGCAACCTCTCTGAGTAAGCAGTTCCAGAATGTAACCACACTTAAAGTAAAAATGTATTTTCTGATATTCAAATAGAATTTTCTGTGTTTTGATTTGCACCTCTTGTTTCTTGTGCTGTCACTGAACACTACAGAGAAGACACGAGGTAGCAGCACGGCTTGTGAGCTGCTGACTTTTATAGAACCACTCAGTGGTTCTGTAATAGTCAGAAGCTATATTCCTTTAGCATTCACTGAATTCTAAACTCCTTCAGAGACAGCAGTTCTTGGTACTCAGTTCTCCTAGCAAGGAATGGAATGTTCTGGCTCACAATTGCAGTTGAACTTTGTTCCACAGAGAAGCTCTCCTGCAGCGAGTCTGAACTGGTATCTTGCTTCTGCAAGGCAGAAACTGTCAGCCTATGCAGAATTTAGAACCCTCAATTCCAACTTCATAAACGCGCAAAATCTTTCTTGCTCTTCTTGTAACATTAAAGTAGGGTTACCTTGAGTACCCATTTGGGAAAAACAAAGATAGTTCATTTGTTAACCTGAATTAGCTTGACTAGGGCAAGTTTGGAAATCGGTGAAGAATAACAGAGATGCAGAGGAATGGATGTCAGCACAGTTTTCATAGCTAATGAGTATCTACAGCTTTACCACCTGCTCAGAAGTTGGTGTTGCCCTACCTTCACACTATTGCTACCCTAGATACTTACATTATTTCAGATATGCCCATCAGGTGTCTTAAATGCTGTACAGACATTGCCTGTGATGCATTTATTAAATGGTGTGGTTATAAAACAGACTGTATTAGTCAGTGCTTCCACTGTTTAACTGCTTCCAAGTTAGAAAACCAGTTTAGCACTTACCTGAAGAAAAAAATAAAAATTTCCAGTTGAGATTCCAAATAACAGACTTCAGAAATGTGATATGCACTGTTTTTGATGAGTTAATGAATCAAAACATATGAATATTCACATTTGGAGGTGGGAGGGATAATCTATTGAAGCAGAAGAAAGTTCTGCTTCAGCATAACTGTGTTGCCACTTAGAATGGCACATGAATTAGTTTGGGGGTTTGTTTTTTAGGTTGGTTGGTTGGTTCAGGGTTTTGTTTTGTTAGCAGCGGTACCTAGGAAATACTGACAAAGTTAAAAAATTCAGCTTTTGATGGTGAAATCATGAACATTGTCTGAGTGAAATGGGTTACAGCATTTTCACCAATTTCATCAGAAGTTTTACTTCCCTCAGTACACCAAGAATCTAATAAATGTACCAGGAAAACAAAGTAGCTAGAGCAAATGAATGAACTTTTGTCTAGAATATCATTGACACTTGGCTTTATTGTTTCTGTAAGGAATTGTAGGGAATGAGGACTGCCTGAGGAGAAAGAGAAGCCATTCGACAAAGCCAAAGAAAGATATCTTTGTAAAGTGGTTTGCTACTTCCGTGAGGTGGGCTTTAAACAAGGCTGTTGGGGAATACTGAAAATAACTGAATAGAAGTGGAGGCCTGAGGGGAAGTGAAGAGCCACCCAGAGGAATCTGTGTTAATGGAGGCACTCTCATTACACCTATGGAAGCTGCGTGACTAGAATCTCATCACAAGTGCCTACAAACAGCACAAGAAACAAACTAGAGAAATTCAAGACCACCTATGAATAGTTTCAGAGCTGTGGTCTCATTAGGATCACAGATATGTAATGAGGTATGACCCATGAATGGAGCACTGCAACAAATGGATACAGGCCCTTTAGCATGGATGGGACAGGAAAGCAAGCAGGAGGGGTTGAATTTAGTGCAATGGAGCAGTTAACATGCTCGGAACAAACAGCAAGTTGGTCAAAGACAGACCAACATGGGTGATGTCGTGGTGGGCATCTGCTACAGACCACCTGATCAACAAGCCTTCTAAAGTCTCACAAAGCCTTCTTCTAAAAAGCTTAAGTGAGATGAATAGCAGAACTAAAGATCTGGACTTCAAACATATCAGGTTTTATCTTCTTCTGGAATCTGATTGGTGAGGGCACATGAAAGACTGTCCTACACAGCCCAGGAGAGCTAGCTCATCTTCAAGGACAAAGTCCTTTCCAATGTGCAGACAGTTTAATAACCATGTGAGATGCCCAGAACAGATGAACAGAAAACACATGACTGACCTTAAATGCAAAAATTAAATACACAGAAGGTAGAAATGGGAATTAGCTACCTGGGAGAACTACAGAGATAGTGCTCGAGCATACAGGTTTGAAATGAAACCCAGAAGTCGAAACTTGAGATGGAAATAGAAAAGAATGCAAAAGGCAACCAGCAGAATTTCTGTAAGTACACATACACCAAAAGGAAGACAGAGGAAAATGTGATCTCATTTTTCAATAGTCAAGAGATCTAGTGATAAATGATGCAGAAAAGACTTAGAGCCACTTCTGTCTCAATTTTATTGACAAAGTCTGCTCTGAGGCTTACCAGGCCCCTAAGCCAGGCAGCAGTCTGTGGGAATGAAACCATTACCCAAAGCAGAGGGAAACTGAGTTAGAAATCCCCAAAACAAGTTTGACATACACAAGTCGGTATGATGACATCAGGAGCATCTGAATATACTGAGGGAACTAACCAGTATCATTACAAGGCTATTTTTTATATTCAAAGGCCCATGATTATTGAAAAATGAGTATAAAAAACACAAACAAAAACAAGCAAACAAACAAAACCAAAATCAAAAATATATACATCTTAAAAAAAATTTGGCAAAGAGGAAGATCCAGGTAACTGTAGACTAGCTAGCCTAATCTTGGTCCCCAGATGGACAAATGTATAGACAAAAGTAACTCAAAAAATGAAAGGTCACAACATCCTGTATCATGTGAAATGAGCTTGAGCACTGTATATAGGATCTTATCTAAAGCTTAATAAACTCAGTAAATCTAAGAGACTGGAAAAGTAATGCTAAGATCTGAAAATAAGATCTGGAGTCACGCCCATTCTGTTTAGCAGAATGAAACTCACACAGAATCCAGCTCCTCCCCTTGCCTCAGATCTGAGTTTCACTGCCTGGGAAACAGGTACTTTGTTCAGCATCAGACCACAGAAAAAATCAATGCATGAACAATGAAGAAGTTTGAACTCAATTTTGGTTTAAAATCCAAGCTGACATCGTATCACAGAGATAATCATAACTTTAGACATTTCTTGCTCTTCACTGAAAGAGTCTCCGTCCATCCTGCTATATGCCATTGCTGGGATATGTGCCACAGATGTGCATATCCATCATTGGTTGAATCCCACACAGTCAGAGTTAATGCTTGCCTAGATAAATTCCACATCAAATTTCCTTCCTCTGTCATGCATTTGTACTCCATGAAGAGTCATAATGAAATGCAAATCCTTGATTATTCTCAGTACAGACAGGTTTCTGAACTGTACCATGATAATCATGTGATGGAAATGGATTTCACCACGTACAAGACATTCCTCCTTTACATAGCTTTCAGTCTACTTGACAGCTTACTTCCTTCATGCTTAGAAGGTTTTGCATTGGTCCTTGGCTACCTGAACTCCTGGGCTGATTTTAGCCCAGTAGGTTGGTTAAAAAGCTTGCTTAATTAACCCATGTCATATGGGTTAATTAAATCCTCTGGAAAACTAAATAATATGCAAATCCCAATGTTTTTCTTCTGCCAATAACACAATAAGAAAGGTTATGTGCAGTAACTAAAAACTTAAAGGTCTGTTATTTGAAAAAATTACAAAAGTATTACTTATGTAAGTAAATAAATTTTAAATATTTGTTAACACTTCCTAAAGAGGGAAATACTAGGTTCATTTAGCCATCCAAATTTTATTTCACAATTATTTCCATGAGCCTATTCTTGTATTTATTTTGCTTAAGATTACCATCTGCTATACTTTCTTGACTGAAACAGGGCTTATCCTGCATTCCCAGGGAAAAAAAAAAAAGAGTTTGCTGTGTTGTGTGCAGTTTCCTTAAGCATGAGAAGAATTTGGTTCCTTATGTTCACATGTAAATGTTTTCTGATAATATGCTTAGACTTCTCTTCAAGTTTGAGCACAGTACTACAAATCCTCCAGCTTCCTTTTGAGATCTAAACATTTTTATATACGGCTGTGCTCAAACAAGCTTGTTCACACCTAAGAAATACAATGAGGACAGGCCTTTTTAAAAATTATGAATCATCTGTCAAAATCCTTAGAAGTTCATCTCTGTATCCTGAAGGAAGCAATAGTCTCAACTTCAGAACCAATAACATCATTACAGTGACTCACTTTCTTTTCCTCATCTATTATGTTGCAACATTATGAAAATGAGAGCATACAGGTAATGCGCTGGTGGAATATATAGAACAGAAGAACAAAATTTCAGTGACCTATGTGTCCAGTGATGGCTTTGTCAAGAAATAATGTATCCAGGAACTTATTTTAGTTAGATATTTCCTAATGCCAGTCTACTTCAGAAACACTAAACTAGCTTTCTTGTTTTATTTGTTGTATAAAGGGCTGTATTTGTTATTCAGCAGTTCAATCAGGCTTCAGGTCTACCAACTCAAAGCCACATTTCATAGTCAAGCTTAGATTACCCTGTATGAGGAGAAAACATTATTGATTTGTGACAAATAAACTAGTGTGACTTGACTTTAAAATACTTTCTTTTTTCCTTTCTTCCCTCAAGAAATAGAAAACTATTCTCTCCAAGAATTAGGAAGCAAAAATATATTACCTGTGTAATACAATTATAGCTAATAAGAGTTTTTCAATTCAAGAAAAACACCTTTACAAATATGTATTACAAAAATATTAGTCCATGACATTGGCTTTGCACAGAGAACTTCTACATGCTTTGGTAGGAAGAGGCTTGCCTTCCTCCAACAGTGAGATCCTGACCCTGGAAGCATTGTATGTGACTGTTCCTACTTCTCCTTCCATCATCACTTGTAGGTTATCTAGCATTTATGTAAAGGTGCAAAGATTAAACTTTTTTCCTCAGGTCCCATATAAAGCATATGAAGAAAAATATAAAAACCTATCACGTATTGAAGCATCCTTCTAATTCAACATGCAAAGCTGCAGACACAGACGAGTAGGGGGAGGAGGTATCCCTCAGTGCTGGCTTGTCTTTCTCCAGTGTAGTTACGAAAGAATAACATATCAATTTTCCTTTCCCCTGCAGAGATCCTGTGGAGACAGAGCAGTGCAACTCAAGAAGTTCATTGCAAGAAGATGGGCGAGTTAAAGCCACTGTTTCTTTTTAAACCTGTCTGCTGTCATATATTTTAGATAGAGGCGACAGAGGGTCAGAGGATTGCTGTTAAACATAGCTGCTTCTTTGAGTTGCCATATGGTCCATCCTGCCAATCAGTTTCTCTGTCAAACTACGTGCTGCATCTTCACCTCTGCATCAAGGTTTGGAACCGGGAGGTTTAGCAAGTACTAGGTCTCTGGCTGCTTTCTAGAAGGGATGCTGCCCCTGGGGAAATTTCATTTAGCCTATTGCAAGATTCCACTCCAGGGGGGTCTACTAAGAAGCATAATGGTGTGGAAGTGAGAATTTAACCCTTAATCACAAGTTTGATACGTGGTTTCACCTCAGGCATATAATGGCAAGCATTTTGATTATAGCACGCTTGCAGTTAATTCAGAAACCTTGAATTGAGTTACTTGATCATGAGGGTTTTGGTTTGGTTTGGTTTGGTTTGGTTTGATTTGGTTGGTTGGTTTTATTTTTATGTTTTTTTCTGGTTGGCTAGTGGAAGCACAGCTTTTTTAGTTAAACCTGAAATCTGTTCAGATCAGAAACATTATGCATTTTGACAAGCAGTTCTGCAATTAGCCTAACTTCACACTTGTAGTTTAGCACTGAGACTGGATCTTCTGTCTGTTGGATACCTTTTCATAATAAAGAACTGGAATGGTGGCAAAGACGAAATTTCTATTTTTTCATCAATTAATATATTTTGTTACCTGAAATTGTTGTATATGACAATATTTCACACTTATAAGCTAAAGAAATTTGTACACTACTATCATTATACATGGCTTATATGCCTCTTATCAGTTCACTTTTTACTTAAACTCTTTTTAGATTTGTATGTGCTCATGTTTTAGTAACTACAGTATTTATGGAGATGATACATGGGAAGTAATAAAATAAACCTGCACAGTAAAAAGCCAAACTTTCACTTGTGCAGTCATGTATTCCTGGGGGGGAAATAAAAAAAGAAAAAAAAAAAAAAAAAAAAAAAAAAAAAAAAAAAAAAAAAAAAGCTTGATTTTTAGCTGATGTTTCTTTTTAAACAAAACCTGTTTTAAAAATATTTATTCCATTTATAAAATTTAGGGGTTGCATAATCAGAAAAGATTACCTATTAAATCATAGTGAACAGAAGCTAAGTGTTATTTGGACTGTAACTAAAATGTAAAACATCAGTTCAGCATGGGAGTAGCAGAAGCTTTCCTATCTCAGTGAGAGAGTTTAGAAAATACCCATGGGTCTTCTATGCCTGCCAAGAGCCAGTCTAATCAAAACAACTCAACATCTACTTCCAGAAACTAAAAAATTTATACCTACATTCTCCAGTGGACCTAATGTGAGGGATCTAGCCATACACACTCTTTCTAAATATTGGATACCATTTGAATGAATTGCATGAAAACTGGGCATTCATTCGTGAAGTAAGGAACCAGCTTCAGATCCCACACTTCGGCATTGTCTATCTTACCATCTATATCTACCGTAAGACTACCAGCTAATCTGTGGAGCACTTTCCACTGCTTCCACTGAAGTTGGTCCCCTGTACAGAAAGAAATAGAAGGTTTCAGGAGAAAAGCAGAAAAACATGCACCTGAATTACATGTTCAAGTTTGGACTGGTTTTTTTGTAGAAGTTCATTGAAAGAAGAAATCCCAATTTCATAAATATGCTACAAAGTGGCTACTTTTTTTTTCTGTGCAGATTCAAATGGCAGACTTTACAACTCAAATTTTGAAAACGTTAATCATAAACCTTCACTTACTATAGCAACTAAAAGTTGCCTGTGGCTTTGTGTTATGATGTATTTCAATGTTTCCTAGGAGCAGAATACAATATTATAGAGTTTGATAGCATGATAGGTCATGTGACATAAGGATTAAACCAAAAAGTGAACATGTTTCTCATAGTCAATACTTTTCCAGGAGTATAGGACTGTGCTATGGGAGATGGTGTCAAAGACTTTCCTGAAGTCCAGGCAGAATACATAATCTTCCCTTCATCCCCCAGGTGGGGGTCACCTGATCCTAAAAGATCAGATTGGTCAGACAGGACCTGACCCCACTAAACCTGGCTGGATCTGATCCCCTGTCCATCCTGCAGGTGCCGTGTGATCGCACTTAGGATGATCTGCTCCACAACCTTGCCCGGCACCAAGGTCAGGCTGACAGGCCTGTAGTTTCCTAGGTCTTCCTTCCAGCCCTTCTTGTGGATGAGTGTCAAACTAGCCAACTTCCAATCATCTGGGACCTCCCCAGTGAGCCAGGACTGGTGATAAATGATGGAGAGGAACTTGGTGAGGTCTTCCACCAGCTCCCTCATCACCCTAGGATGGATCCCATCTGGTCCCATATATTTTTTCAGCATCAGCTTCAGAGTGCCTACTAGGGCTACTATGAGAGAAAAGAAGTAATTTTTTTTTTCTTCTAAGACAAGGCAAGGTTATAATTAATATTCTATGCTTAAAATTAATATCTACGCTGAAATTTTAGAGAAGGGGTACTATTGCTGATCCGAAAGAGACACAGATGTCTGACTTTCAATGACTCAGTAACAACTGCTAATTTAACAGATTGAAACGTGTGTTGACTGCCCTTTTAAACAACCCTTTCAACCTAAACGACCCTAAACAGCATCTTTCATGAGAACTATTGGATTTAAAACTCTTTTCAAAGAACCTAGGTTTTAATACAACTTTCCCAAACTAGAAAATAAATTAACAAATATATGATAACTTGTCTTACCTATAATAGAAATTATAATTATATAGCATAGACTTTGGCATGTAACAATACAGAGATATGCAGGGATGTAGTGTATACCAACTACTCTGAAATTTGTTATTTCAATTTTTACTACATACAGAGCAAAATAGTACATTTATTGTTTCCAAGGGACATTTGAAGTTATTACATTAAAATACCTAGCAATATATAAAACTCGAGTTTGACGTTAGATGAGAAAACACCTTCAAACAAAGTCTTTTGGATTACAAGCAGATATGTTAAACATAATTCCCATAAGTTAAGTTACTATCATCTAAGAAAAAACCCACAATTCATTGTGTTTATACGAGGCTTAGAAACTGGAAAATAGAGGATGGATTATACCAAGTTTTTGTCATGTTTCACTGCATTTCCATCACAAAACCAGCTTGATTTAATTTTTGACAAACTCTAATTTGAAATCTAATTGCTCTACAAGGCAAATCATCAGGCAGTTACTTCTGAATAATGATGCAGCAAAACTCCTGTGTTTCTAATTGCCCAAGAGAGAGAATACAGAATTTCAATCACTCAGAAAAGTATTTTAAACTCAATGAAACATTAAAAGTAAACAAATGTTCAATGATAAAAATAAAAAGTTTGATGCAAAAATCATTTAATATTTCGTACCTTTGAAGCATATATATACACCCATCTATCTAGTACACTAGCTACCTGAGATTTTTATCACCACCCAATTTCATTGTGTTTGAGTGATTTCCAATAAAAAAATATGCTTTAACAGCAGGAAAGGCTGTACAGGCCATAGTCATTGCCTCTTCTTTAGATAGAGAATTAACATCAAAAACAAACCACTGTTAAAATTATGCTCTAACTCATGTTAGTCACTACATTTTCAACACCTTTTCATTTTTTAGGTGTAGCCTGTATCCTGAAGGCTGAAACATTTTGTGAATAAGAACTGATCTACTTTCAAGAGGAAATGGTAAAAGTACCTAAGTCATATATTGTGTTTTTCACCCACCATTCCAAGGGATGCTGCCTTCTAAAACAGCCTATTTTGCCATGCAGTGTACCTTTCCCCCATCACATCATGTGATGCCCTTGAGGCTCTAAAACATTATCGTTATTTGAAGAGGTATTATTTACCTCCTTCCTTCCCAAGTCAGAGTGTCTGGAGTAATATAAAGACTGCAAACCACTCCAGAATGATAGTGGTTTTATATCATAAAACTTATGGCACATATATTACAGTCTAGGAATTGGTATCAGGGAATGTGCAGGTCTTTTTTTTTTTTTTTAAGGAGTGCTGACCTGTCACAACAAAGATAGACAAGAGAGAGTGTGACAACTGGGCAGGTTAAGCTTCTCTGCAGAGAACGAACCTAGCAATTCTTTGTACAGACCAGCTCCTGAAAATAAAGTAATGATTTCTACCTGTTGGGAAAGCAAATTTATATTGAATTAAAATATTCTGGATCTTCAGAATAAGCTAAAAAATTGATGAAAGAAATTTAATAGCTTCAGCACCAACTTTCATAAGTCAGAATTACAACACAAACGACCTTGAATCCAACTGAGGAAAAGTACACCTAAGTAGTTACATAATTACACTGTCCTCTTGATTTGGATAGAGTTACAATCAGAATGCCAACTTTTTTCTCCAGCATCAAGATGTCTTCTTTCATGACATATCTTAAGTTTATTTACTTCTTTAACCAAACCAGGGACTAAAATTTAAGCAATGAGGTGCTGGCCAATATATCTTGTGTCTCATGATTTCCATTCCCAATGCCCAGCTGCACATTCATATTGATGGAGCTGATTACCTTAACTTCACCATTTTATTCTATTTTCAAGTTTAACATTTCTCTTCTGTCTTGTGTTTTATGTGGAAATATTTTTTTCCATTTTTTATTTTGTCTTTATGTAAGGCTTTGCCTTATCATTAATTCTTCAACTATAACATCTATTTTTTTTCTGGCATGCCACAAAGGAGATGAACACCTGCTCTTCTCATTTTACAGATAGAAAAATTAAAGAACCTGTTTGAAACCACAAAGTAAACTAGTAGCACTGTATGGATTGCCTCCTAGCTGTGTGATATAGCCTCCAGTCCCTCAATAATACTAACTCGATTTGAATGGTCATTGCAAAGCAAGATTCCTGAGAGTAGGAAATTATGCCCACCAGACTGTGACCACCAGACAAACCCAAAAGATATCAGAGCACAAGTAAAAGATCATTCACGTTGTTAGAAATGGAGGCCATCATGAAAGGAATGTTTTTGCATTCCAAATCACACAGCTGTACAGGCTGGGACATGCAAAATTTGAAATATGTGTGGACTTAGTAGTTTCCAGATAGCTTTAATTAAATTCATGCATGCAGCTGACCCAGATTTTTTGCATTTGCAGTCAATGACTTCTCACAGATTTATAATTTTGCTTTTACAATTTTAGTCTTACTCAAGGGTTACGATGAAAAGATCCCATCAGGAATCTATGATGTAGCGAATTCTAAAGACATTTTATAGTACTGATATATTAAATGGTCTGAAAGAGTGGAGTTTTGACTGATATACCTTAGAACTTGAATTGCGGACTATCTTAATTTTCTAGGGTGTAGGTGTCTTGTGTACACTTGCAATAGCATTGAAAAGGGTAAAGTGCAGAAACTTGACAAATAATATTTTTAAGATCTTTTGCATATTGTTTCATCTTCATGCTTCATTTTCAAGCACTGCAGATATTGAGGTGGAATCAAAGCTGTGGATTTTCTTGTTCATTTGTATGTTTAGTGTAAACTAATAGTTCAGCACATACTTCAAAGTAATTTACAAAATATGCTCAAGAAACAACAGTATTCAGAGTCCAGAAGAATTACAATATTAGTCCCTTGGGGTTGCTTTTTGGTTTTGTTTGTTTGTTTGGGTTTTTTTCTATTTGGTTGGTTGTAGATTTTTTCCAAGGGGATCTAGACAAGTAATATTTTTAAAACATCAATTATAAGTATGGATCTTAGCAAATATTTTTTCTGTAAGCAACTCAAGGACTGAAAATTATAATGCAGTGGAATTAGTGGGTGTTTTCAATTAGTTTCAAATGTGTCAGGATTTTGTCCCAGGAATTTAAAATCTATTTAAAACACATTGAGATTAAACCTATTTAACTATATGAAAAGTCTGTACAGCTTCCCATACAGTCGATGGATCAGAGAGATTAAAGACTTCTCTTTTTTTTTCCTGATTAATTATTTAGAATGACCTTAGGCTGACTAGGTTCTTAGGTACCTCAGCTAAGGGCATGTGGATTGTCAAAGGGAGGAAAGCACTTCAGTTGCTTGTTTGAAGCTGATCTTGATATCATTGGGGTTTTTTTGTTACTCCAAAAAACATTAACTTTAAAAAATAATTTTTTTTAGAAGTGTATACTTTGCAGTTAATATTTTGTTTGCATGCCAGCTGATGGCTGGGCATGTAAACATGGAACTGTAGATGAATGTTGGAATGCCAGCTGATAGAAGTGTGCTCTAAGGAAAGGACACTGTGCTAACTCTGATGGGATATTGTGGTAAACAGATTGAGTGGCAACTTGGAGAGGCATTCTGGATTGAAAGACATGTTTGCTGGGATATATTTGGCAGAATGTGTAGCATTTACCTCTTTCTGTAACAGTAGGCATTGCGTTTCACTTCACGTATCTTTAAGTCTCAGACTGTGGATCAAAGTTTGTGACAGCTTGTCTAATCTTGGTTTGTAAGGAAAAACTATTCCCATTTTCAGTCTTTTGTCCAAGTGTCTGAGGGAGGGGAGAGGAGAGAAGATATTTCTTGGTTTTTCATAAATATCTTTCTGAAATTTCAGTTCACTAGACAAGACTCTATGGCAACCTGTATACCACAAGCTATGATGGTATAACCACAGGTTATGCCTACAAAGTTAAACAGATCTCAAAATACTGTATATTTTCTTGCAGTGGCTTAGGAGGGTCTTAGGCTGCAAAAGCAAATAGTGCCATAGCAATTTCCTTTAAATTGTGCTGATTTAACTATGAAACCTCCACTGGTGCCACAGTTATGATCTTGCAGTGATTTGAATAGCAGTGTAGCATCTGTGGTCCCTTATCTGTGTAGATCTTCAGTGAAAAGGGAAGAAGGATCTAATCCAAGAGACTATTTGCCCCCATCCTTCTCTGAGAAGACTTTTTTTTCTATCTAAAGGCAGACTATTGACTTATTTCTATTCTATTATTCACAGAATCACAGAATTTTCTGGGTTGGAAGGGACCCACAAGAATCATTGAGTCTAACTCTTAAGTGAATGGCCAATACAGTGATTGAAGCTGTAAACAGATATTATTAGCACCATGCTCTAACCAGCTGAGCTAATCTCAGGGTCTAAGGACCAGTGAAAGTTATTTTTCCTTGAAAAGATCTTTCTAGCAGAAAGATTTTTAATTATTATTTTATTTACCCTCCAGTGAATGAAAATGTATGATACTAAGCATGATAACGTAGGTAGAAAATGATCTTCCTATGTGTTGTGAACTTTTAAGCCTTTCAAAAGAGTCTATCCCAATTTCAGACAAGAATGCTCTGATTGTTAATGGAATCATTGCCCTGAATGTCTGGTCTAGATTTCAGCTTGTTTCATATAAGTAGTTGATATTTTCAAGAAGAAAAATTGTCTTAGATCTTGCCAGTGCATTGTGCTTGTTTCAGAACAATTTTTTAAAGTATAATGTGAATGCCAACTTATTCAGAAATATTTTGTCTTTGATGTCTCATAATTTCCCCACTGTTGATAAACTTTCATACATATTCAAATCACAGCCTGAAGAATACAATTTTTGTTTGTGTGAATTTTATTTGTAAGAACACAATTTTTTTGGTCTGAATTCTATTTTTAAGAATTCTAAGGATATAAGGGTATGAAATAAATGTTGAAAATCATATCAAGAAAACATTTGAATATAAGCACAGACTTGCATGGGTAAGTGGGAATCACTTAAATCACTTAAATTTAAATATCTGAAAAGTTAAACATAGAGAGCTGGCAGAGCAGGGTTCTCATGTCATGATTGCATTAAGCAGCTCAATCCTAAGGGAGAAACAACAATATACTTTACTGATATAAACCAGTGAGTCAACAAATTTTGATGGCACATGTGACAGTGGTTCAACAGGACTCCATGGCAAGATACATTTGATTGTTTCTTGCATAAAGGACAGGGTTAGATAAAGCTGTCAGGAAGACCCTCCTGTTGAGTCACTAGGTTCGGAAAGGATTTCCTTTCATTCTAAACTCCATCTCAGAGAGAAGTATAGGTGTGACTAGATTCAGTCCTGGCCCCACATATGGTCAACAGTTTATTTCTAAAGGATTCCTTGTGCACAATCAATCCTTATATCACTTAGCTAATACTTCAAAGTTTAGCATGCTATTAATCACTTACCAAGGATCTGTTGTAGCAAGGAACCTCTCAGCCTCAAGGAGTAACCTTCAAAGATGTCCTTACTCAAGGGGAGATCCCGGCCTGCAGCCCACTGCCATGCAAGAGAACGCAATGGGCCCTGGGCTGTCAGCTATTTATGGAGTAGGATGATTGATTTATAGTCATATTACATACTGGCAAGACATCTGGGTCACCATTCTGGACAGCCCTTGTCTACCCAGTTGCCATCTGTCCCCCAAAATCCAGAGTAAACTGGATGGAGTCATCACAACGCCCACTGGTGGTTATGCCCAAACAGGGAGGGGGAGGTGGGGGTATCAGAGTACAGCCCTACAGCACACAATGAGGCTCTGGTTCAGGACAGATCCCTCATGATGGCAACAGAGCAAGATAAAGCCAGGAATGGATTTACATGGATTTACATGGATTAGGGTTCTAATTATGGGGTACCATGGCCAGGCAAAGGAGTGACTGTGGCTGAGTAGAAGTTCAACACTCTTCTATCATAGCACAGGATGGGATTGGTGGCCCTCAGAAGACCTGAGATGGAGCCCTTGGACCTATAGGTGTGGCTGGAAGCATTAGGTTAATCCGGCTGATCAAGCCTGTTAAGGCTTATTAATGCACTCACAGCCCTGACATCAGCTTGAAAATGCTAATGCACCACGATGACAAATGATGCTTATTTGAAACTACTCCAATTATGATAGACTGAACCCAGAAGACCCCTGAACTAGCCAAGAAAGTCAATAACATCATTACTGTTCACCAACCAAGCTTAAAACCATTATGAATCCCCTTATTACCTAGCAAAAAATGTTAAAATACATCTGATTGTTTCCATGCTTATTATATTTGATAAAACCTATAGAAATTGATTTTAGCTAAATAGAAAATTATAATCGTACTCTATTATCTCCATGAAAGAAAACATCCAGGAAATGCTAAATAAAATATAAAGTAAATATTTCATTTAATCTTTCTTCTCTCTGCTTGATTGTAAGACTAATCTCCAAGGTTCTAGATAAGCACAATTTATTTTGTGTAGAAAAAGATAATGTTCTTTTAAAAGATTTCTTAAAATTCACAGGATTTAGGTAATTGATCAGTTTTAACTGATCAAGGGAGTTTAAAAAATCATTAACTGGGAGTTAAAACTGTAGGCTTTTTTTAGGTACATGTGTACTTTTCCTTATCCATAATTCTCATAATTGGGACTATAATCTCAACTTTTTACCATTAAGCCTTTAGGAAAAGTTTTTTGAATAAAGTAAAAATTTCTGCAGTAGAAAATGTAGATAGAGGCAAGCTCATATATTTGGCAATGTTTAAACAAAATAAAGTTAAGTGACCCCTTGGGGAAAAAAAAAAAAAAAGAAAGAATGCAAGACATTTTGTATTTAAAAACTTTATTTTGATGGAGCAAACATAACCACTTTGCTTTATTGCATGATATGCAACTAATATAAATAACTAAGATAAGTGCCTCATAAAAATTTAGATGTTTAAATGCACTCTATACAGACTAGATCTTAATGGAAGTACCCCAAAGCTGTCTGTTTGCACACTTGTACTGTGAACTGCTTCAACAAACATTCAATACATTTTCTCTACAAAGAGTACTCAACAAAATGGCCTCTTACCTATTAGTTTTGGGAAAGGTTAGTTAGACCAGGAAGATTATGGATGAAGGGTTTTTTCAGAGAAAATGAATCTTTGTGGTCTGGGCTACACTTACTGACAGTATCACAAATGGGATATAGGGGATGAAGTAACTGACTTTAGAAAATTTTAATTTACTTCTACTGACATGAACTGTTAAAACTGTTTAAACCAATTGAGCATGAAGTCAAAATTGGAACATATTCAGAAGGAAAAGGAGAAAGGAAAGAATGACAAGAAATGTGAACTATTTCCATTCAGGAAAATAAAGTGATATCTGACAGGGCATAAGTTAATAGTGACAACTTGTCAAACCAACCAAAAAAGATGCAGATGCTATTTGATCCCAAAGTAGATGGCATTAATAAGATACATAATCTTGCTGAGTTGAGCACATAGGGATAGTAGCAGTAGCAGATATCAGCTGTTATTCTCAGGGGTTTCTTCTCTTTCCTAGTATTACGGTATGCAACAGCTTAAACTTTTCTGTGTTACTGTATCAAATGTTTATTTTTTTTAAATATTTAGGAAAGGTGTATAATTCAAAAGCTAGAATTAATCACTAGTAGTAATGGTGATTATTAGACAGCAGCTGTCATGGTAAAACTAGAATCCAAAAGAGATTTAAAATTTCCATCAGGTACTTCTGTAGAAAAGGGCTCAGTCTGGACCTTAAAGAAAAAGGCATTGAGACATTGAGAAATTAAAATCAGGATTTGTTTCAAAGCTTGACTTCGTCAGTTTTCATTGGGGAAATGCAAGCAGCTCTAAATGGTGATTTTTGTCCTCTTGTTTTAGTTATCTGAAGAAGAGAATTAGCTTTGGAGGTACCTGTACCTTACCATTGACTAAGCAGCCAGCAAGGGTAAGGTGCATAATGTTAAATGAAATAGATTTGATAGTCAGTGTTTTTCCCTATTTACACAGGAAATCAGTAGAATGACTGAAAAGGGGCAGTTACCTTTCTTAAATGTTTTAGCACAGAATACATCATGGACTACGTTTTTTATATGCAATAATACCTATACATTGAAATCTTGATTGCTTCACAGAATTAAATCATTTTTGAAATGTCACAAACCTGAAATTAAGTATATGAGATGACATTAGTATGGGACAATTCAATCTGTCTGCATTGAAGTCAATGCCAAAGTTTCCACTGACATCACATTGAAAAGTTACTGGATATTCCCATATGTTTTAAATAACTGTAGATATACCTAGAAGGGTTGTACAACAGTTGTCACTGGATATATGGAGTACTGAAAGATAACAAAACTTGTAGACTCAAACTAAATCTTTTTACAAGCTTGTTGTTGCCATTATTATTCATTTTACTTTCCTCTACACTTTTTAATCTGTCCAGGAGAACTAGTGTTAAAATAAGATAAGAAAAGCTATTTTCACTGCTTCTTAAAACAGCTGGCACCAGAAGAAAAATTTTTTTCTCTCAAGTTTTCAAGACTCAATTTTTGTGGACCTCAGGGATTTAGACAGCTCAGATAGCTGAGCATAGTCCTTTGTATGTATGTGAATATAAATCTAGGTCTTGAATCTTTTAAAATTTTGCCTATTACAAACTCCTATTTTTAGTTATAAATCCTTTATACATGTACAAACAAGCAAGTGTTGCTTTTCCATTATCTTCAAGTTTTGCTAAAAAGTTAAAAATTTTACAGAGTTTGGTAAAAACTCAAGGTACATACCAATTAGAAGCTCCTATAACTTTAGAAATATAGAAAAAAGCAGACTTTAAAAAAAATCTAATATGTCCAGTTTATACATGGAGAAAAAGAAAATTGCTTGTATACAAAAGAAAGCACAAATTAATTATGGAAATATGATAAAAGAGCACAGAGTGATCTTTTCCAAAGCAAATGTAGTTTATAAACAAAACCTCAACACAGCTGTTATCATCTTGTACTTTTCAGCAGAATAGATAAAAAATGCAGTTCATAAACTTTGGGTTGATAATTTAAAAAAGCATTTCAGAAACTGCTTGAACATCTGTAGAAGTTAATATCAGGAAATTCATTACCATACTGTCCTCTAAAACTTTTAAATCACTGACTACAAAATGGGTCATTCAGGCAGTTCTTTTTGAAGGTAGTAACACAATGATTAAATTTGTAAAAAGACAGTCAGAAATCTGTTAATTACAATCTGACTTAATTCTCAGTCCAAGTGTCTTCTTGTAGATAATGAGACATATTAGTCTGCGATGCCCAAGTTAAACCACTTCTGGTCATAACTGACAGCTTCTTTTAGCAGGAAAGCAATTAAAGACACCATCAGTTGGCTAGGTTAAGCTAGATCTTAAAAAGGATACAAGTTATTCTTGAAAATGAGAACAGAGATAGGCCTTCTTTTCTAGACTCTGTTTCAACATATGGAAATCTTGAGATCCATAACATGAGCTCATGCCATAATATCAGTTCAACAGGTGAATGATACACAAGGATGTTGTTTTCTTTTCTAAATCCTAGTTCCATATATATTTTGATATACAAATGCTATTAAATATAAGTTGCAATTTTAATAACTTACAAATTCATTCTCATTTCTGTTTCTCTTGGAAATAGTAATAAACATTTATGTAAAAAATACTTAAACATTGATAATTGTAACTGTGGTGGTAGTAGATCAAGGGTCGGACTTGATGATCTCAGAGGTCCTTTCCAACCCGGCTGATTCTATGATTCTGTGAATTGGATGCAGCTGGATTTGGTTGCTTTTTTCCATTAAATGAGAAGCTTAAGTTAATTAAACAAATGTTGAAGAAACCTTTGGTTTCTCAAAATGAGTGATAAGCCTGAGATCCTTCAGAGGTCACATCTCTCTTATGTCTCCAAACCTGTAGTAAACACCTCCATCTCTTACTCCACAGGTAAGATCACAGTTCTTGAGAACTGCTTCTGAGTAACAATTTTCTTTTAGGCCCAGTTTGAAAACTATCAAAGAATCTTAGTTCTTTTAATATTTGCAGTGCTTATAATTGGTCTTAAAGTATTATAATTGGTCTTAAGGTTTCTGAAAGTATATGAAACTTCTGTAATGCGTTTGACAGCAGTTTTCATTATGAGTTGTATGTAGCTACTGTAAGCTTCAAATAAGCTTGTTAGGAAAGTAATCAACTTTTAAGAATATATTCCACTATACAGTGTGTATAAATCATTATTCTCGAATCTTATAGAGAAATAGTGTGTTGGCTTAGTGAGGCTAAAAAGCTTATAGATTGAATCACATCGTTAACTTTAAATGTTTTATTGAGAACCTGGGTTGCTCTTCGCTTCCTAGTTAGTAAAAATGTATAGCTACTCCGTGAGATGATGAAGCACAGATAAAATGTAATCTTTTTCTGAATGAATTTAATCTATCTCCATTGCTGTCTTATAGTTGGATACTCTTCTTTCTAATGACACAGGTATTTCTGGAGTCTTCTTATAAACTGGATGATTTAGGTATCAATATGGAATAAAAAGATATTTATTGGTTAGTAATATAAACAGTCATTTGGACTTTTTTTTTTTTGATTTATGGAGAATTTATTGTTCTGTAGGACTCAGAACACTAGGTAAATCCAGAAAGATAAAAAAAGCCCAAAATTCTGCTGGTAGCACCACTCTTGAAGCCAGATATGATTTTATTTCTTGCCCCATTACACCCTGCAACTGGCAGGACAGAAGAGAATATGACTTGTGCTCCAGGTCCCTTGACCAGTTGTCCCAAGTCTCTGAGGTCCCTCTTGATGTTCCACAGCCTCCTTGTTGGGACGTCACTGGTATACACCTGGGAAACCAGCAGCGGATAATAATCAGTGGGCCCTACCAAGATGGGAAGTTTCTTTTTTCTTGATTGAGGAAGTTGTAGTGTGGAAGGTAGGCTGCCCTTCCCTAGGCAGGGCATCTTCAGTCTAAATGGACATTCATCCGCATTCTCATTTCACTTATCCTCAGATTCCAAGGCCTCATAGCTATTGTATAAAAGGGCACCTGGGGAGGTGAGGTAGTTCCTTGCAACTTTGATTGTCTCATCCTTTGCCCTTCTAGTACATGTGGATTCTCAACAAATCTGAAATATGAGGCAACATTTCTCTCCAAACTGGCTATTCCAGCATTCACAGCTCACTTGGGATATCCGTTTTTCATTGCTTCTCCATGCCAAATATAAGTGGTGGCATCTATTCTGTTATGTTAGAGCACAAGAAACAAGTGGTGCAGCTCAAGATATATAGGACAATGAACTCCATGGCATTTTTTTCTGTCCAGGGAATTGAAAAAAAAATAGGATTATCTAAACTGTCTCAGTGGATGCACTAACATGGTTCCATTTATTCTACTAATTTCCTGCCAAAGGACTGCATCCTGCTAAATGAGAAGGGAACAATGATAGAGCCCTTGTTAAAGTTGCAGAGAGATGGGGCATGTGGATGGTGAGAAGATCATTATACTAAAGGTGTAACTCCAAAAAGGGTAAGAATGACTGCTCTAAAAAATCTGCAAATACCTTTCTGTGGGACACTGACTCATACAGCACTGAAATGACATTGGGAGACCATTATTGAATTTAACCTTTCATTTCTCATTTCTGCAGACTATGAATTTTTAGTAATATTGGGAGTAAAATCGTTGTTGCTTGACATTTAATACATCGTATTCTTTTCCGCAGCAACAATTGTTTGAAGAACCTAAAAAATATTCCATTTTCTCAAATGAACTTTGTGAGGATAAATTTATTAATATATATGAGAGCCTCAACAGGTACTGAGTTGGGAATCATAAAAATAGCTTAGGAGAAACAGTGTTAGTTTTACTTCTCTGCTTTGATAATATAGTTGTAAAGACTATGGCTCTGCTTTTAAGCTTGCTTACATGCTTATAAATCAGCCTACTTTCACAGCCATTCAGTTACTGGTGCAAAGGAAGGTCAGAATTAGGTGTTACCAGATAAATAATCAGCTACTATGAACTGTTGTAGAGATCAATTCCACACTTCAGACGTAAGTGAAACACCACAGTTCATAGCAAACGGAATTGTGTCCTTAATCATCTTTTCTTCTTAAATCACAGACAGTAAAAAGTCCCATTGATACCCTCCCCTTTCCCATCCTGGTTTTACTGAATGATGCCCTGTTTATGTCATTTATGCTATGCCACCGCACATTTTTCCTTTCCGTATTAACACTATGGTTACATACACAGAAAACAAACAGACGCCTTTTTTATCACAAATATAAGACAACCTGAGATGCATCACTACAGTGACAACTCTTGATCTAAAGTTATTTTAAGTCAGCTGCAGTATTGCATTGATTTCATATTAATTTTGCATTATACCATAACATGAGCTCAATCTGATTGCACACACTTTGAATAGCCAATAGAGTGTAAAGTAATATTTATCCTGAAGGGAGATAGTTTACTATGTATGTAGTGACAGCAAGGACCAACAGTGGCTTTGATGGAATCTTGAAATTGGCATCAACTTAATATGAAACAAAAACTATTACTGTCTGTAATCTCACCTTAGAATATTAGAATAGTACCTCTGTATTGATTACTTTCTTGTTGCTTAATAACAAACTCAGCATTTAGACATGAAAAGTATCTTATAAATTAAGATTGAATTTTCTTTTTCTACAAAAACATGGGCAGACACTTGTAAAAAAATGTTGTTTCCATTGACTGTATTCTTCATAGATATTGCATTCTGTGACACTATTTCTTTTCTGGTTATACCTTATCTGTAAAGAGCCCTTGGTGATATTTTGGACAACAAAAAAATAAATAAATCATTGAACTAACAACAACTTGTCAATGAGAAATAATGATAATAGAATCAGGATAGTAGCAATATTGCTGCCCAATTACAATAGGTATCTCATGCTCCAGTGTCTATCTGTGGGAAATATATTAATATTTGTGGTTTGTGTTACATTCCTTTAGTTCTTTGACAGTATACCATGAGCAACATATTTCAATATATTATGCAGTGCAAATAATAATAATGTTAAATTCATTAGGATGGAATACCTTAAGCATGAGAAACTTCAAGTGTTCAGAATACTAAGAAAGCTAAGATCATATTCATAATATTTTTAAACTATTAATTTGCTTTAGATGTGTGTCTGGACAAAGTGAAATATCTAGCTTAAAGATTGTCCTTCCAAAAAAATTATTCTTGACACTTCTTAGCATTTCAGTGCATGAAAAAAATGCACTACACCTCCCTTTTCCCTATCCCATTCCTTTACTTCTTTCTCCAGTACATGCCACTGGAAATTGAAGATCTTTCAAACAAAGTAGTACATTGAATTTACACATTTGAGTAATCTAGGAATGAGAAGAGTGTGTAGTAATCACCAGGCAACTTTACTAAAATAAAGCTCATCTTTTACTTATGTTCTGGAAAAATCTCACTTTTTTTCACACCTCTGAAAGAAAGGATGAGGCTGATAATGGTTCAGGCTTGTACGCCTTCAGACATAAATGTTTTCCCTAAGCCTGATTGTGTATCCAATATGAGATTTTTCATCCTTATCTGTATCTAAGCTTTCTGTATTGGCCAGTGTCTTGTGGCTTCCTTCATGTTGTATTTTCAGTATGCTGATTCATTTGTATCTTGCTGTATTACTTAATTCCTTTGCTTTTTACGGAGCCTAAACCCTCAAGACATGGTTCTGGATTTCACATTGCATGTTAGTTGTAAAGAACCTTGTCACATTTTGTTGTTCAAAACATTTATGTGATGTGGGTTTCTCTCTTTACCTGATTTTTTAAAATATTTAACCTTCACAATAATTTTCAGTCCTTCAAAACAGAATTACCAATATTAATGAAAAATTTACTTTATTAGATGAATGTCACCTGTTCTACACCTTCTGCATTTCTGGGCAATAATATTTCAAGTGACAACACTATTAATAAAAAAGTTCTATCCTCCATAGATGATATTTGTTGTGTACTGCCACTTAAGAAATTCTGTAACTGCTAACCCAGAAATGCAGTCTGTTCCACCTACTGGAGAGAAAGTTGTGGTGGGTTGACCTTGGTGCCCACCAAGCTGCTCTCTTGCTCTGCTTCCCAGCTGGACAGGGGAGAGAAAATAAGATGGAAAAAGACTCAAAAGTTGAGATAAGGCAAATTACTAAAGTAAAAGCAAAAGTTTGTGCACGCACAAGCAAAGAGAAAAAAACAGTAGGTTTATTCTCTAATTCCCATCAGCAAGAGATGTTCAACAACTTCCCAGAAAGCAGGATTCAGCACATAGGAGTTGCTTCAGAAGGCAAACATTGTAAATAATGGATGCTCTCTCTTGCTCCTCTTTCCTTAGCTTTTATATCTGAGCTGACGCCATATGGTATGGAATTATCCCTTTGGTTAGTTTGGGTCAGGTGGCCTGGTTGTGTCCCCTCCCAGGATCTTGCCCATCCCCAGCTTACTGATGGGGGAAATGTTGAAGAGACAGTGTTGATGCTGTGCCAGCTGTGCTCAACAGTGGCCAAAACACTGGAGTGTTATTAACACCTTTCTAACTACCAATACAAAGCACTGTGAGTGCTGCTGTGGGGAAATGAACTCCACCTCAGCCAGACCCAATACAAGAGTATAAATGACCATGTTTTGTGTAGACACCTGCGTACGTAGGTATCTGAACTCAAACCTGAATCCCACATAAATTACAAAATATGTGCAGTTTTGTTTCTCAAAGCCAGTATTTTGGGGAGTATTTCTAAAAAACCCCAATCAATAAAAACAGAGAAGAAAAGTAGGCTAAATGCAAAAATGAAAGTAAAGAAATGCTGAAATTAGCACCTACGCAGCATAAATTAGATTCCATTGTTTCCATACTGGTAATTTGACATTTTCTTTGGAATTAGCAATTTTGGAAGACAGCATGTCCAGTAACAGAAAATTCATAGTAAAATAAACTATTTTTATAGGAATAATCCATCATTCACACAAGTCATTATGTCCAAGCAGCAAACATCTTCACCAGTTAACACAAGCAACAGGAAGGTAAAAAAATAAAAAATTCTGTCCTGTGGTCCCTGTTGAAAGAATCATCTTTCACAGAGACATTTTCAGAGAATAACAAGCCAGAACAAACAGGTAAAAAAAGATGAAAGAGGAGATTAAATATATGACAGTATCATTAGAGAGAACACCAGATGTAGCAAAGAGGTAAACAAAGACATCAACAAAATACTTTAGGAAGTGAGAAAGTACAAAAACACAGGCTTAAGATAACACGTAACTGAAAGGTGGAATATTTGTGTGCGGAAGGTTTGTATATAAGCTGTCAGTTCCTACAAAGATTGTTCAATTATACTTTTGAAAGGTAAATCATGAAAACAAACATACTCAGCTGTATTAACAGTACTAGACAAAGTCGACGCTGGCACTTGATAATCTTTACTTGACTCATCCGTCCACAGAAAAACAAAAAGAAGATGAAAACTGTACAACAAAATCTTCTCAGCTAAAATTGATGGCTCATTTAGAAAATGTCTCATCTCAGAAATTTTAGACTTCATTACTAAATCTAGAACTGAGAGGAGCAGTTGTTCAAACAAGAAAAGCAGTGATTGTGTAATGATGTTTTGAATTCATAAAGGATAAAAAAGCCTTTTAAAGTGGATTTGAAGAACAAGCTAGAATGAATGCATTTGGGAAAGACAGACACTCATAAGAAATGCGTGGCTGTTCCATGTCTGTTTCTCACTGCTGGTTCCATTCACAAAGACGTGAGCCTTCAGGCATCCAAATGCTTTGCAGTAATTATCCCTGAATGTTTGGTATTTATGAAAAATGCAGCTTACTGTAGGGGATACTTTACTAGCTTCTCTACAAAGGCAAGTCACAACAGTACATTCAAACATGGCTATAATTATCACCCCATAACTGATTCTTGTTTTTTAATAGGCAAGTAATTTTAAAAAAAAATTTCCTCGAGGCTGAAATTTATTATCAGGACAAAATTGAGACATTTTCCCCACATCTAAGAAAGCCAGTCTTACTTGAAAATTCAAGGACCAGCTCAGAGCTGCCTCTTTGAAGAATAACACTGACTAGGTCCAGCCCACGCTATCTTTTAATGTCACCGCTTTAATATACCAACTCTGATACAATGCTCAATATATAAGAGGCAAAGTGCTAATGTAGCTGCTTCAGAAAACACCATAGAAAACAGGTTTCATAATTAAGAACACAAGCCGAGACAATAGGCAGCCTTCTCATGGAAAGAAGCATGAAGCCTGATCCAGAATTGAATAAGCTGCTGTTGTTGGTACAAAGAGACGGAGGGAAGGAGACAGACCCATGGCCACAAGCAGCAAATGTATTAACTTTGGCAAGGGTCTGCATGCCTTTGGGTGAGTGTTACTCCTTGATCCTCCTTGCATGGAGGATCTCCATGAAGATAACTCATTGCCACAAAGATCTGTAGGGAGACAGCAGTGTAACACTGCAGTTAAATTACAGAATCACAAATATTTTGTTTGAGAGTTTTTAATTTCAGAAACAAATTTTTACCTGAAGACTTGAAGAAGAAAATCGCTAAGCTATTCCTGTTTATAAACTGTGTCTTTTTTTACTCAACTGAGAATAAAGCAAGTTGATAAAATTTGCTTCTTGCATGATGTAATTAACATTAAGCACTAGTAACTTCGAAGATTTTTTCCTTTCTCTTGTAACGCTGGGGAAATAAAATATTGATTCAATGGGACTGAGGGCTATTAAGCATAGCAATTACTTCACACAGTAGTTCGGTTTAACAGCTGGAAGTAGTTTAGTCCAACATGCCAGAATCTAAAGGCAGGAGTAGAAGCAAAATGCTCTTTAGTAGGAACATTTTTTTAATTCCAAGGAAGTTAGCGCATGAAGGTGGAACCCAAGTCTCCTGTTTGTCTTGTGTGGTTTACACCTTTGAATTCAATGTCCTGGAACTTTAAATTTCAAATATTCACATCCACCTGAGCTAACTGGTAGGCCTTAGGAAAAAGAATTATCTTTGGAAGATGATTCTGTCAGTTCATCCACATTGTAATGGAGAAGACTGAGAGGGAATCGTACCAGTGGAAGAAAGGGTGTCCAGAGGAAGGAGCCAGCCTTCTCTTGGTAGTGCCAAGCAATAGAACAAGAGACAACAGGCACAAACTGGAACACAGGAAGTTTTGCCTGTACATGAGGAAAACTTCTTTACAGTGTGGAAGACTGATCACTGGCACAGACTGCCCATAGAATTATAGAATCATAGAATCATACAGGTTGGAAGGGACCTCTGAGATCATCAAGTCCAACCCTTGATCCACTACTACCACAGTTACTAGACTATGGCACTCAGTGCCACAACCAGTCTCTTTTTAAATACCTCCAGGGATGGAGAATCCACCACTTCCCCGGGCAGCCCATTCCAACGTCTGAGAGGTTATGGAGTCTCCTTGCCTGGAGATATCTAGAAGCTACCTGTACACAAACCCAAATAACGTGCTTTAGAGGACACTACTTGAGCCAGGAGGTTGCATTAGATGACCTGCTGTGGTTCCAACCTTACCCATTCTGTGATTCAGTGGTTGATTCTGTAATTCCACACATGATAGCCTAAACTCAGCATGAGAATCTGGACCTAAATGTACTTCATAGTCAATGGAGCACATGATAAGAACGCATATCGCACAGAAAAAAGTTTACCATTGTGAGAGATTTTTAGTAATGGAAGTTTTTAGTAACTGAACTTTAAATATGCTTAAAGTGCTGAAAGACTTAATTTGGGCCACAAAATCAGTCAATGTAGGAAAAAATGCAAGCCTGAAAAAAAAAACATGTGTCCAAGAGTGACTCAAACTCCTGAGTTCTTCTCTCTAAGAACATGACTGAGGTCAGAAAACCTGATTTTTTTTTCCTTCATGTGTCACTAGCTCAATAGATGGTAGTGACTGATTGACTTCGGTTACATACAAAGAAACCAGATGAAGGCCACAATTTATGATACTTGGATATGCATACACATCAGTACACACATCAGAACAGAGGCAATAAAAATGCAGCAAAGTTTAAGAGGTGTTAAGCTCCAAATCAATTTAATTGAGCATGATGTGTAGGGAATAAATCTAACAGTATGATACCTAATTTTAGTGATGGTTTTTTGGAGTTTTCAGTCTATTTCTAAGGCATTCATAAATACTTCACTCATGAATATATTTCTAGGCCTAACATTAAAGCAATTTAAAACCTCTTTTTTTCCTTCAATAGAAAGTCTTGCAGAAATGTGATTTTTTTTTTTAGAGTCTCTTGAAACAGTCTACATCAACTTTGCTTTTAAGTTGCCTTCTAGAAAAGGACTCCTTCCTCCTGACTGCTGTTAGAGACACAAAAGGCTGTTCTGCAGTGTCAATAAGGTGAATTAAGGACAGACTGTGGACTTATTCTTTCTGCTGTTATTCTGGTTTGGTGCTGTCTTTAGACTTCATTCAAACCCCTTGGGGGTTATTTTCTAGGCAGACATTCACAGAAATATAGATAGCCAGTATACATTAATTTTAATGGACACGGTCTCCTTTTACGCACAGCTTTTAAACCTCTTGTTTGCAATCACCTGTTAGAAGCTCAAAAATAATGACTTTACTCTTGCTAAAATGACGAGAAAAAAATTTACCAAGCACACACAACTTATGCCATTGTATTGACATAAGTTCTTTTTTATTATTTTTTTTTAAATTTTTTTTTTTTTAGTTTTTTGACTAAAGATTCATCACTTATTGTATTGGGACTGCAAAAGATGGAGTGAATTTTCTTCATAGCAGCTTCAACAGTGTTGTGTTTTTAATTTGTGATTAAGACAGTGTTGACAACACACCAGCATTTTGGCTATGGCTAAACAGTGTTAACACAATGTTGAGATTTTCTTTTTTCCACTCTGGCCCTGCACTGAGTAGGCTGGGGATGAAGCTGAGAGGAGACACAGCCAGGACAGGTGACCTCAACTGTCCAAAGGGATATTATATATCACATGATGTCATGCTCAGCCACAAACACTGAGGGAAAGGAAGAAGGGGGGATATTAAGAGTGATGCCATTTGTCTTCCCAAGTAGTCGTTACGTGTGCTGAGGCCCTGCTTTCCAGGAAGTGGTTGAAAAAGGCCCGTGGTTGGGAAGTATTGAATGATTTCCTGATTTTAGTTTGCTTGTGCATGCAGCTTTGCTTCACATTTTCAGCTTTCTTTGTCTTGATCTATCAGTTTTCTCATTTTCACTCTTCTGATTTTCACCCATCCTGCTAAAAAGGTAGTGAGAGAGTGACTGGGTCAGCTTAGTTGCTGACTGGAGTCACACCACCACAGTTACTGTACAATCTGCATAATTTTTATTAGCCCCAGAAAGCTGGTGTTGAAATACACTCTTTCAGTGACGTATTGCTATCTGAAAAAAAGTGTAGTGATCAAAACATACAGTATTCATTGTATCAAACCCTTACCCAAACAGTTTCCTAGCTGTAGCATGGAATTTATTTCAAAAATATAACTTTGTATTACAGCAGCTCATTAAGTTTTATAAATCAATAGACCTATAACCAAACAATATACTAAGTCACATGATCAACATTATTTATTATGTAAAGTATTAGTGTACAAATTTGGGGCTGTATTCTTTAAAAATTCATTTAATATTTTGCAAAATAATTTCAACTGATGTGGTATTAATAAGTAATAGCCAGTTGATTGCATGTTTTTTTCTAGGTGTCTGAAAACTTCCAAATGCTTCAGTTATAAATCACGTGTTCAGACTGTCTTCAGCTAAAATAATAAGGATGATGTTTACAATTGTAGTAGATTTAGATGTGGGCAAAAAAAATTATTTTCTCTTAAAAGGATTTGCCGTTACTAATTTGGAAGTTTGAAGGTGTCAAAACAGCACATTTCAACAGTCTGATATTTTGTCTTTGAAAATAAGACATGAATTAAATTGGTCTTTTCCCTTCCTGCCTTTTGTTCCTTGACTCAAACCCTACTTTTTGTTAATTTTTATTCTCAACAAAACAAAGTTGTTTCAAGAATGTGTAAAGTGCTGTATGCAGCGTTCCTCTTACCCCATTTTTCAAGTTCAGAGCTGAGTACTTGGGAACTCTCAGGACAAATATAGTATGTACACTTACTTACAAGCCTATCATATGTTCCCTTTAGCTGAGGCTCATTACTCCAAAACTGTCCTTTGGATGTAGTTCTTATCCACTCAATTAACTAAGAGTTTATGTATTTCCCTCTGCATCCATAATTGTCTAAACAGCAGTATGATCTAACACTTCAGATTAGTGTCACGGTGCCTAAGGAACTCATAAAATAAGTGTTTTTTGCTTTAATGTTATGAACTAATCATAGGCAGGATCCTTTTCCTGAACCCACTCTTGTATTTTATATCAGTGCTATAAAAAGATATGTTCTGCTTATTCCTAAATTGACAATGCAAATGGATGTCTCACAGGGTCAAATAATATCGGTTCTCTACAGCTTCTATGAACTCCAAATATGCAAAATATGTCCCTCCTATGTCAATTTGGAAATGCAAAGTGACCTTTTTTTGTTCTTTCTACAAGAAATGTTTCATAACGCATTTTAAAATAGTAAGGCATGGTAGATGCTAAGGATAATGCCAGCTAGCTCTAGACATCAGTGTTATATGTCCATATTTGAGATAGACACTTCAGGCTTCTTTTATTCAGTGCAGAGAATTAAGCAAACTGAAGAGCAATTCTCATCATGATTATAAAGAAATAGATCACAACCCGAAAGCTGTCATTTTTCTCAGTTGACAATACAGAGAATTGGGCTGAGTGGCTCAGATGCATACATTATTAACATCAACAGCTGGTCAGAGGCAACTCAAATTCAGTAACTTTTGCATCATCTGAGTAGTAGCTATCCATGCTGTAGCTAAATCATGCCAGAGGTGCAAAAAGATCCCAGCTGATCTAAGCAGGCCAGTACAAGTGCTGCACAGATTGATGCACCAAGTATAGAGCCACAAGAGTGCAACAGCATCTATCCTTGGTCCAGAAGCTTTATAACTGCCTCCATGCTGTGCTGAGCCCTTGCCAGTGATCAAGAGCTGTCCCAGATGTCTTCACACCATGCTCTCTGGCATATCTGGAGGGCTCATTGGTTTAGATGTTGGACACAGCTTCAGACTCAAAGTGGCTCCATGCATTTGGACAACATAGCATCTCTCATAAAGCAAAATGAACTGTTTGTTGAGCTGATCTTGAGCAAGTTAGGTCATTGTAGAAACCATAGTATTAACTCTGCTTTTGAAACTCTCCCAGGCTCCAACTAACATTGGTAATGGAGAGCTGACCGTATTGTGATGACATGAGTGGAAGGAATAAGCTCATGCTGAACTCGGTGCTTTTCAGACTTCACTGATTCTGGCACATGTGCTGGTTCAGGTGTCTCTTCATTCCACTTCAGGCTATGCTGTAAAACAGACTCAGTGGGTATATAGATGCTAGCAATTCACAAAACAGTATGTCAAATGGCTCTCCAAAATCTAGGTGAAAAGCATATGAAATACAATATTTAATTCTCCCTTGAATCTTACGTGCTATGAGTCATATTTCTTGTTTGCAGATTGCATAAGATTATAGGTTAGTTAATCAAACAAGTATGTATGTGTCTGTGTATCACCAGGCTTTTACTAGCCTCTATGCCTGATAGAATTTAAACCTATATGTCTCTTAATAAATCTTTCTCCTTTTTTCTCACTTTACAGCTGACATGCTTGGAATGGTTAACAGAATGTGAATTTTTTCATTCATATATCTTTCACTTTATCTTAGTTTCTCTTAGTCAAGGAAAAAAAAGAGATGTCTTCTCAATCTCAAAAAAATAGCAAATACTCCTAGGAGTGATAAAGTGTTAATTAATACAATCATTTTTGTAAGCTATCCACTCAAGAAATCAAGATTAAATTCTCTTAAAAATACATAGACAAAACCAAAAATTTCTGTAGACTCCCTTCTATCCTGAGAAATGGATCAACATTTTTATTTGTTTTACTTTACTTTTTAATATATTTGTAAGTTGAAGTATATCTGACAGGTTATACTAAAAATAACAGGAAAACTCTGATTCATTCTTTAAGATCCTACCAAAGATACTCTAAAATATTACCAAAGTAGTAATAAAAATAAAGAAAATTAATGGGTCCTTCTGAAGAGGAATAACAAATAAATTCAAGGAATTATTTTCAGATTGTCTATTATGATCTTAGATCAAGAAAGTAAACCAAGAAAGTAATCTAAAGAATATATTATACAGGAAAAAAAAACTCATTACCCTAAAAATTAAATATCTTGCAGAAGGCAAGCAAACAGGAAGAAGTATAGAAAAAAATACCCAAAAATGGAAATAAGTACAGAAAACTTTCAACAACTTAGCATATTTTAGAAAAAATTATACATCATGACTGAATTCTATGCATAAAACCCAGAAATTCCTTTGAAAATATAACTGATAGTTTTCTTTTTCAATTTCTTTAGTAGTACGCGTAGTTACTCACATCTTTTTAATACTATCTACAGATCAGAGTAAGCACAGAGTATGACATCATGACACAGGGACCTCCATCCCAGGCTGGTGGATGCAGTTTCTGCTTTTCAGTTTGCACTTTCAGGGCACTGCCTTTAACAACACCCACATATTACACATAAAACAGGACTTTCATAAAATATAGGTACAGATGGCCAAGACTTGTTCCTTCTCTCTGATTGACTGTGATCAAAGTTTTCTGCTGAAAACATGCATGCACTCACTCTTCAGATTTACAAGTTCAGGTCTCTTGAATATTGATCTACCATCCCCCATCTGGATCTCAGGCCCCTTTACCTTCTCAGTGAGTCTCCTCCTGATCACTGGCTTGTCCAGCTTGATGTTTACTATCAAACAGGTGCATGAAATCACCCACCTGTTTCAAAATCACTCCCACACCCACAGATCCTGAATATTAATGCTGGTTTCTCAGCCTGGCTAATATCCATGACCAGACCTTGGGCTCCAAATTGATCATTGACACCATATACACAGTCTTCTCCTATTTCACCTGCTAGTCTGGCTTGAAGTTTGCTACTGAATTCAGCATACACAAACATGCACACAGGATTAAATTACCGAGGGAAACAATAAACACAGCTCTATCACCTTCTTCTCAGGTCTGTATATGTATGAGTTTAATTTATCACTTTCCTTGTACTTTTTTATTTTTTCTATACTAAATAGTGCTTAGCCAGGTAGTCTAATGAATCAGATTGTGTCACATTCCACATACTCTTACTGAAGTAACATTTCAAAAATGTTCCTTCTGCAATGCTAAGTGTGCCTGTCCTCTATACATGGCCACAGCTTATCAGCAATACCATTTCTTTGCTCATACTCTTCTAATTTAGAAGGTTCCCAAAGTCTTAAGTGCAATTACATACACTGAAATTTAAAGTCACTCTTTAAGCCCTAAATAACCACTCTTCTTCTGAGAAAGTAAATCGCTAGGAGTCTACCCTCCATTTAGTAAAAGTTGTATAATGCTACACCTCAGAAGAGAAAGAACACAAAGATACGATTGAAGATTTTCCACATTGGTCAAAGAACCTATGACTGTAAAAATAGATTGAGCAAATGACAGGTTCCAGCCTCACCTTCACATAAGAGAATTGGACTTTTTTTTTCATAATCCCACTGAGGAAAACCTATTCTGAATCGCAGTCTGTAGTGTGCATCTATACATGCACACAGATTAAGTCCTCAGCTGATGGTACTGTATCATCACCAGAAGCTGGAGTTCCATGCATTATTTCTTCCTCCAAAAAGCTTGGTATTGACAATTAGAAAATCAGTCAATTACTTTGCACTTCTTCCCACCCTTCATTTGAAATGAAAATACAACTTCTTTCAAGCAGATTCCACTACCTTTTTAAAAATAATTTTTGCAAATTAGTACCTCAGTCTCAGCCAAAACTATTGTATATGCTACATATTATAGCCCTTAGAGAATTAACTCTTGTTTCTTTTCTCAGAAAACTCTCACCTAGAAATTCTGATACTTTGTAATACAGTCCAACTTTGGTTTAGAAAGTTTGTGATAAAACTGCCGTAATTCTGCAGAATACAGCAGTATACTAGTCTGCTCAAGAGTGTGGAGTTGAATACTGTATTTGTGTTCATGTGCATCTTGTACTTACAGGTTCTTTCTTAATAGATCTTTTAGACTCACAATCAGAGGCCAGAATCCCTTGTCTACCATGATGAAAAAATCATCCTCTTTTGTGATGGGACCTTATTCCATTTTACATCACTTTTTTATCTAATCTAGAAAAGGCGCCACTGATATACATATTTAACACCGAAATAAAGAATATTGTCAAACCTGTTGCAATCCTGAAACACTGTTTTGAAGCCTGTGAAGAGATACATGAAGGTATATATTGACATATGTTATCTCAGGTACTGGAATCATTCCACCTGTGAAGAACCTTGATAAACTAAGTTAATCTATATGTTGCTGAAGATGCATTTCTGCCACTACTACACTGTTTTAGACAACACAGATATCTTACTCTATACTGCAAGGTAGACAGACCTGGAATTTCCAGCTCGAGTTCCAGCTTCCACATAGAAAATGGAAAAAAAAAAATCAGTTACTTAAAAAAAAAAAAAATCACTCCACAATTTATGTCAAACCTGATTCAAGGGGTTTATTAAATGTCTGTGAATTATTTACATAGATGACATTCCAACATATTTTCGCCCTTTTTATGAATCTCTGCAGATTTGGGCTCTGCCGAGACAAGGAATGGAAATTTTGAAAAATCAAAACATAATCTGTTCACACAAGATTTCCAGCAGAATGTTACAGTGTGGGGTTTAACAGTTAACAAAGGAACCTCAGTATAGAAACTTTTAAAGTTTTCCCATCCTTATGGGTGGTGTTATAGTGACTCTTGTTTCTGGTGTTATGTCTTCTCTTTCCAAATTCCACCTCCTTTAATTCTTTCCCTTGGAACATTAAATGGAAGTAACTGCTTGTTCTTCTGACTCATCCTCAGTCTTCTGGTTCTGAGAACTGAAAAGTGTCATTATATTCAGACTGAGAAACTGAAAAAATATCATTTCAAACACTGTAATTATATAGTCCATCACTGTCCTTTTTCAGTCATCTTCAGCATTAGAATTATACAGAGTTCTGCATGTTGTATATTAGCTGAAATTTTATTCTTTAACTTTCTATTTTTTAAATTAAAGAATCAGAAAACATCACAGTGTGCTGAATTGGAAGGTACCCACAAGAATCATCTAGTCCAATTTCTGGCCCTGCACAGGACCATCCCCAAGAGTCACATCATGTGCCTGAGAGTATTGTCCAAATACTTCTTGAACTCTGTCAGGCTTGGTGCTGTGACCACTTCCCTGGGGAGTCTGTTCCACCCTCTGAGTGAAGAACTTTTTCCTAATATCCAACCTAAACCTCACCTGACACAACTTCAGGCCATTTCCTCGTGTCCTGTCACTGGAGAAGAGATCAGTGCCTGCCCTTCCTCTT